>CAHIKZ030002711.1:1015000-1207500 GCA_903632075.3 Acanthosepion pharaonis | reverse complement strand
GCATGTAGCAACATCAGCATGGCAAAAGGCACTCCTTTAAAGGCAAGGAAGGACAAAAATATTTTAAGTCAAGTGATAGCGATTGCTGTATGAGTCATATGATTTTTGAATCAAGCACGGGCAACACTGCTAGTATATATATATATGATAAATATATATATATATATATATATATATATGATATATATCAAATAAAATGAATACAGCAATAGCAATAGTAGTAGTCATGGCGATATTACCAGCAGCACTTGTGCCTGCACACACACACACAGTAGCACCCATTGCCTGAATTCACACTAACCACTTTCTCTCAGGTTCCAATAGTTTTTATATAAATAGACAATATGAATGACATTTTCTTTTGGTCCTGTCTGTGCCAATAATATTCATTGTTTAGAAAATAATACAGTGTAAAATGTTTATGTTTATTAATATTAGTCATATTAGTGGAGGTCATAAATATGGCTGTAATAATTACTATAATTTTTAAGGAATTAATGGATTTAATTTAAAAAAAATATTTTTAATACAACATTATTTCTGGAGATCTGAATGAAAAAATGTGCATTCCTTAAAAGTCGGTACCTCCAAAATTTTCTAAAAAAGATAATGATAAAAAAAGGTCCCAAACTTGATATAAATAAAATTTTATTGTTAAAATGTTTCTTATTAAAAGGAAAAACCAATGTATTTTTTATTACTTTATTAATTTTTTTAAATCCTTTATAGAATGTTTGAAATTTTGGTTAAAAATCTTGTTTTTCTTGTGTTAGTGGTTGAACCAAAGATTAGTGATATTAAGCTTCTTTTTTGATGTTAAAAACACATTGTTTTTGGAAATTCTTGCAAAAATTAAATAATTGTTGGATTTTGATTAAATTTTCAGGACTTATTCACAAATGAATGAGTTTTTGTTTTTTTAAGAAAATCTTGGTAATTTTTTTTTTATGTTATCCCCACTTAATTTTATAAAATTTCAAGTAATTAAAATTTCAGCCTCTTCATATTTATATTACTTAAAAGCGGGACTCCTTAGAGAATTTAAATCAACAATTTTATCAAACAGAAACAACTTTTACCAAAAATCTGCTCTGACTCATAAAATAAAATATGCAATAAACTTATATTATAAAACTATGACATTATTTAGAAAAGCTTTTAATTGCTTTTATAAGGTATATTAAAATTTATTATAAATGTGTTGATTTTTGTAAGTACAGGCAACCATACACGACATTATCAGAAAATAAGCATGATAACTATAGTAAATTTAAAGTCAACATTTCTAAAATTCAATAAAACATTAGAGAAAATATTTTCCTAATTTTTTAAGATAACAGAGTACTTAAAAATTATATAAAAAAGGCACTCATGTCATAAATTTTTCTGCGAGTTGGTGTTTGTATAATTTAAAACGTGTCATTTTCTTTCAGATAGGACAGAAAATTAATTTACACTTAGTTTTTTAAAAAATTATTTGTAATTTTTCAGTACAATTTTGAAATTAATCCTGTTGCTGTTAGATTTTTTTAAAATAAAGACACGTTTGAAGAATAAAAAAAAGTTTAATGACATTTTCATTTGTGAAATTTTTTTAATAAGATTTTTAATTTTTTTCATTTGACCAACTATTAGAAAATTTGTATAATGGATGTTCAAAAAGGAAATAATTCTAAATTACTGCCTCTTCTCTATCAGATGAGTAATGCGATATATGATAATTCAATAAATCTTAAATTCAGAATAATTGGCTGCTGATATTTTAGGACATCAAACAGTTAAGAAAATAACAAAAGCAATGTATTTAAAATTTAAACTAATTTAAAAAAAACTACTTAATGTAGTATAAAAAAATAAAAAGATTCATTTTTTTTTTTTTTTTTAATTAAGTTTTATAAAATCCTATAGGATAAATAATTATATTCTTAAGCTATTGGTTAAGGTTAAAGAAAAATTATTTCAAACATAAATACCAATTTCTTGATTATTGCACTGTTGGTGTTCCGTATTTATTTTAAATTTTTTGCGCGCATTTTAAAAATGGAATTAAAAGAGCTATTTTGCAATTTATAATTGTTGACTTTTTTGATCTTATGGTTTAATTTTATCGGTTTGAAAATTCTTACAATACTAATAAAAATGATGCATTCACAAAAATGCTAAATGTGAGAAAATGTGATTACTGGTTACATTTTTCACGAAATTTAACATTAAAAAACTTATTTGAACATTTCAATTTGTGCAGCCAGTATTGCTTTTTTATTTTTAATATTTAAAAAGGAAGTTGCTTTTGTTTTTTTTCCTATTTTTGTTAACTTAAATTAGCAAGTTAAAAATTAATTCGGACATAAAATCCTAATTTACGAATTTACTTCCTCAAAACAAGGAAAAACAGTACTATATGATTCGAAAGAAAACAAATTTAAAGGATACAGTGAAACACGGATATAAGAGAGATTTTCTCTGGTCCCAAATTAGAGCCTGTATATAAATTAGTTCAAACCCGGATATAAGAGAAACCCGGATATAAGAGACTTCGTCTTCGGTCCCGACAACTCGCTTATATCCGGGTTACACACTGTAGTAAGAAAGGACGAAGGATATGGAAATGGTCTATCTATATGGTAACTACTTCGCGTAGCTTAAGGTTAGTGTGCTAGAATGAGCATATCAGAGACCACCGGTAGTCTCAACATAACTCCCATGAACAGTAAGGAGTTCGGTCCTCACTTGGTACTCCCACGTATGTCCAGTCTAACACTAAATAATTACCTAACGGGAATGCACACTAGCAAATTAAAAACAGTACTGATTGGAGTATTGAGGAAAATTACGATACGTACAAATTTGTTTCAATTAGCAATTTGGAATAAATTATTTTTTTACCCGATCAAAATGAGTATTTTGATTTTTATTTTATCATATTGGCATTGACTCTTTTTTTTAGTTTTTTTTTACATTTTTGACAACGTTTTAAAAGTGAAACTAAAAGTTTTCCTTTTTTTTTTTAACACTCATTGGGAAAAAGTTGTTTGTACGAATGAAAAATGTATCTTAGGAAGCTAATTCTGGGGTGAACATTTTTATATTGACAATTTTTAGTATTTTTTTTTTTTTTTTTTTACTAATCCACTCGAATACTTGGACAAATATGTTGTTTTTTTTTTTTTTAATTGAACTATTTTTTTGTATTTTTAACAATTTGAAAAAAAGTCTGTAGCGAGATTGATGAAACATTTTTTACACCACTGCTAATAAATTAAAGCCCTTTTTCAAAATTATTTAAGACGATGAACATTGGCCCGGAAACAAAATTCTTCATGATTACCTACAGAAGAAGAAGAAGAACCATAATTTTTATGAAAAGGTTAAGGTCACCCAGTCGAGGTCGTTTACTACTTCTTTTTCTTCGGATGAAAACTGAAATAATTTTTAAAAAGAAAAAAAAAAAAAACCGAAATAATTTTTTATTAACAATGTCAACTGACTAATCATTTCAGATTAAAATAGCGAAGAATTAAAGAATATTTCCTTTCTTTACGCAAGAAAGAAAGCAAAATCACGATCCTTAAAAGTCATTTTTGTGTTTAGTTTGTGGGATAAACTAAGAAAATAAAAACATTTCTTTTCAAACTTAAATTACAATAAAATTTGCGGTGATGTATATTTTTAAAGTAGTCGGAAAAAAAAAAAAAAAAAAATCCCCTCAACGATTAAAAAAAAAATTAAATTTAGTAGTGAAGGACATAAAATGAAACTTACATTCGAAGAGAAATTTTGAGAACTGACAGCGATATTTTTCAAGGTACTGTTGCCTAAAGAACGAAATATTGAAGGTACCCGATTCATGTTGCTGCTATTATTTTCAGTAAAGAAAATATAATGCGAATTTTAGCACGTTATATAATCGAGAAACATGTGTTTCTGGCCGCTTACGCTTTGGACCACAAAAGTTAATAATTTTCTCGTAAAGAAAGAATCAATAATAATTCTCAAAAATATAAAATTTTGCAATTTCTAGCAAGAAATCATAAAGTTAAACCATAACCGAAATATTCCGTACTGAAAATTAAGCATGAAAATTGAAAATACTGTTGTGTGTAGTAGTGTACAAGTTATTTCAGTGCTTCATGTGAGTTTTTACTGTTTTTTTGCTTTTTTAAACTAAGATACGTTTACATTGGTATTTCAGTGCTTCATGCGAGTTTATACTGATTTAAGATACGTTTGCATTGGTAAAGACTATATTGCTATTGTTGCCTAAATGATTATGGTCCATTATTATTTCCACTATTATGAAGTTTTTATTTTTATTTATTTCGACATTTCTTACACCCGGCTTATTTTTCCCCATAAGGGAACTATTTTCTCTCTACACCGTTTCCCATAATGCTGAAAACTTCCTGTTTATAGGATAACTTATCAAATAATAGCAAAAATTGAAATCAAATCTTCGAGATATATTTCAATAATGCAAAAAACAACAAAACGCGTTCCTTTTTTTTAATCGTAAGTATTTATTTATAATAGATATTAAATGCTCGTTTATTAGTCCAAATGTTTTGTTTGAAATCAATTGCTTAGCCTCATCGAACCGGTTCTGTTTGTAGTGTTGTTTTGGTTGGTACTGATGCCAAGTGTGTGGTTATTTTGTTTCGTTTCTTTTTATTTATCAGAACAGGAATCGATGATAATAAATAAATTAATTAATTAAATAAATAAACATATACGTTATGTTTCACTTTTGTGCAAATTTGACTTTTCTTTTTTTTAATTTATAAAATCCCATGATTAATGAACAGATCTCTAACAGTTTCTTAAGATTGTTTCATAAAAATACAGCTCTATGGAATCTACAAAACGGCCACGATGATAAAAGTATAATTATGTTACACTTACTTTCTAAGTTTTAAGCTAATAAAGGCAGTAAACATTGTTGTTGTTTTTTGTTTGTTTTTTACCTTTACGTCATTAGCTTATTTTCTGCTGTTATTAAAGAATAAATGAAAAACGAAATTCAATGTGTGTTTCATGAAGAAATATTACTTAATGATTTTAATAATTTAATTAACTTGATTAAAATGAATACAGTGACTGTATATTGTTTGTTTTATTAATATTTTCTGCTAGGTAAACGTAAATGATAACCATTTGCCTCATTATTACAAAAAAAAGAAGACATTTCAAAATTGGCATTTTTATTTTATTTAGACTTTAGTTTTGAGTTGACGTCGTAGAAACGAATGTGCGAATTTGTTGATTTAAAAATACAGAGACGTTTAAGTTGATACAGTATTATTAATTTGTCAATAATAACAACATGTTCACAAACAATTATTAGCTTCAGTCAAAAAGAAATCAATTCTGGCATTAAATTCAGTTTGGGTCATTTGCAATCGGTTCTTACATTAATCGTCAATATTAAAATTTTAAAAAGAGAATAAAGAAAACATATGGAAGAGAAGAGTTCGGTAGAATTTTGTAAACATCAAATATTTTTAGATTCAGTTCTTCGTAGCCGTAAAAAAAATTGCTCCAAGCACATTTGGAAGCCCGTGTTCATTTTTTTCTGAGATATAGAATGTTGAGAAAAGTGGTAAACCTTCTGCATATAAACTGATTTAACCATTTTTCATTTTTTTTTCGTAAAATCTGTTATTAATTATACATTTTAACCCGTTAATGCACGTCGTCCTATTTTTTGAACGGTTGGCATTAAATGCGTTAAAAAAACTACCTGAACACAAATTGCATTACTGTTGTAAAAAGTGTTCCTTTATGTGATGGCGACAACTGCTTTATGTAACAATAACATCTAACCACACAATTATTTTTTTTTACTATGCAAGATAATTCACAATAGACTCAAGCAAATGAAACAGCATAACTTGGCAACCAACTGTTTTTCTTCTTATGCTTTATTTTTCACTGTTAGTGTTTAGTTAAATAATGTCAGTTGTCAATGTAAAAAAATTATTTAAAAATGGAAAAAAAGTTTCATATTTGGTAGTAAGATTAAATATCAATGATTTTGTTAAATGGAATATATATTCGGCAAAAATTAATTTAATTTAAACAAGTTTTTTTTTTATTCAAATGATAAGATGACGTGTGAAAGAGTGCAAATGCATTATTTAAAAATATGTGGTAAAATACTTTTCATACTCAAGTGTTATGGTCATATTTTAAAAGTACCTTGCAAAACCAGAAATTATTAATGATACCGTACTTCATTTTTTCATATAGCTTGTGTATAAAAATGTGACCCCAGTTTCTGAGCAATACTAGTAGTAGACCTACAATAGTTTTTTTAGTTTGATTTAAATATTGCAGTACTAAGTTTATAACAAATAAAGTGGTTTCATTCTTTTTTGTACAAAGCTACCCTAAAATAGTGAGAAAAATCACTTACCGTAAAATTTCTGATACAAAGATTTAGATGCCATATTTTTGTTTACATTTTTATACCTGATTATGGTAGCTCCGTTACCCTGGGCCTGGCTCCTGAGTCCTATATAACCTAAGTTTCTTCCCTTTTGTCGCTACATGAAGAACAAAACCTCATCCACTATGTATGCTACTTAAAAGCAATAAATACCCTCCTATATAAATGAAGAATTAATCCTTTTTATCAGGATTAGCAGGATGCCCCACAGATTGAGGTACATACTGCGGGTTATGATAATTTAAGTAAAAAAAAGTACTCTATGCACATATGTTTTTTTTTTTTTTTTTTTTTTTTTTACTTTATTTTGTTAGAATTTTTACCTATGCAACCAATTACCAAAAATGCATGATTTTTAACCACTTCAAAAAATTACCTGTACAATCCTAATTTTTTTACATAAACTGATCATAAAAACTCGCACTATACTCGAGTATGTATGATATTTTTTGTGGATAAATACTGTATCAGAAAAAAAAAATTACTGGCATCGGGCTTGGCAATCATTTTACTGTGGACAATAAGTTAACTTTTGGATAGTAGGTTGCCCATGTACTTACTCACTTGTTCTCTATTATTGTGACATGCCAGTAAAAAGGCATTTAAAGTGAGATTGGTTTGTCCACTCAAAATCTCCAGACTGCCAACCATCTTCTAAGAATATGATTTCTTAAACAGGATATTTATTTGTGTCTCTCGGACGGAATACTAATAAATAAAAAAATCCATCATTTATTTAGAAATTGTTTTGTTTATGTTAGGATACAGAACTGGACAGATATGTATATTGAATTGGGGTAAGATTTGTGTTTAATGACACTATTCAGCTTTGCTTGATCATTGACACACTTTGTGGCTGAGAAGTGTAAAATTTCCCCTGCTCAGTGGGATGCAGGTTCAAATCCTGTTGGAGATCACATATTTTTAATAAGATTTCTTGGATATTCAGGCTGGTAAATGAAAATAAAGAATTTGATTTTATATAGAAGAACAATTTTGATTGATTTCTGTCGTATAATGTAGCACAATGGACTTTTCACAGAAATATGATGGGATTCCTGTATGAACTCTAGATAAAAATGATCAACTATTGAGTAATAATGAATCATTGAATGATTGCTTATTACTGTGGTATGTAAATTTCATGTGAAATTAGTTTGCCTCTTCAAATGATTTAAACACAACTTTCTAAAATCATCACAGCAAAAAGTAAGATATTATTATACAGTTCAAGATGAAATGCTAAGAAATAAAAGTTTAAAATTTCTAATTTGGAGATGATTGGTGTCTACAATCCAGTGTTTCAAATAAATCATTGAAAGTGGAAGTGTTTGGATCATATTGTTGTTTCAATTAATCCCATTAGCAAAATATACAACTAGATTCAAAGATATATAACTACTTGACAGTGCTAAAGATCTGTGCATTGGCTTGATTAAAAAAAATATTTTTCTTACCATTCATCAAAGTCATTTTTAACTATCAGATTAACGAGGCATGGTGGAGTAATGGATAGCAGCTCAAATTGGGGTATCAGAGAAACAGAGTTTGCTGCATTCACTTATGTGCAAACACCCTTGGGAAAGGGTATGAATCCCTCTTCTTCCCTTAGCTATGTACAAATAGCAAGACAGAGTCCTATAGCCTCAAGTAGCAACTGGCCTGGGAAAAGGACGAACTCTGTAATTCAAAACCTCCAACTTTAGGTAGAGCAGACTGGTCTCTTTAGCCTTGGTTGGTAACCAGTCTAGGAGAAGGACAACTCTGTGTTCAAAACTGTATGCAGATCTGCTGAAGCACAGACTATGCAGCTAAGGAAAGGATCATGGAGTTTGTAATGACTCTGTGATCCTGAATGCAGTCAACCTTGATTGATTAATATTTTCTCTTTCGTAAATTTTTGTGAGTGAATCTTGGCTCTCTGATGTAAAAGCATTGAAATATAAAATTCATGCCTTCTCATGTTATCAACATTTGACTAATATAGAATTTATGATTTTTTTATGTATCCTTATGTAGATGGGCAGGTAGCGTAGTGGTTAGCAGCCTGGAATGAAAAATTGGTTAGTTGAGTTTAAATTCCAACTGAGTTCATTACATTCACTTTCGCACAAATTCTCTTGGGAGCTGTATAGATTCATCTCATCTCCCTCCAGCTATGGGTTAATAGCAAAGCAGACTGGGTTCTCTAGTAATGGTCTAGGAAAAGGAAAAAAAAAAACTGAATTCAAAACTATAGCCCTGGCAAAGTATATGCTATACAGCCATGGAAAAATGATGGCATTCACAATTAATTAGTGTGTGGACTCTATAATCTTGACTACAGTCAATGAGGTAAGTAGCATTATTATTCATCTTATTAATATTTTAACAAGTGCAGGTGAAGTAAACTTAATCCAGATAGTTTCAGGGTGAAAATTATAAGAAAGTTTAAATTATTAAAATTAAAATTACTGCTTTATGAATGTGTCAAGTCTTAGAGGTATTGATTTTCTTTGATAAATTATTATAGTACAGTTTTATCATATAGCAATAGAATAAATATTCTAGGTTATTAAGGTTCAATATCATTAATCTGGAGTGTAACTATTCTAAACAATTCAAGCTGTTGTACTATCAACCTTAATCTGAATAGGGTACAAAAATATATATTTTTTAAAATTTATACTTTCAGATTATAAAATGAATGTACATAACATGTTGTGAACTCCTAGTCTTGCCTACCATTAATCAACTTACACAACAACTATGGGTACAAAAGTGATTGATCAGATCCTCACTAAAATGCTTCATGGCTCCGCAGAAGAAAAACACTACATCTACAATGAGTCAGACATCATTCTTGAGTGTAAACTCTGCAGGAATTTATTCAGGGCTCTCACTGGTTTCATTTTACACCGTAAAAGTTTATGTCTGAAACCAATTGAGAAATCAGTCAGTGTTAGTGCTTATGACCAATCAATGCGGTCTGAAACTTTCAAAAATGTAACTTTCATCACCAGTGTTTCATCGCAAGATCCAGCACAACAGCAACAACGGCAGCAGCAACAACAACAACAGCAACAACAAAAAGATTTAACAAGTGAATTTGTGGATGCAAATGACTTGTCCACTGCTGACCATTTCCAATATTTAGAGAATTATGTAAGCCAGATCAACGAGACTATGGAGAGTAAGAGTAATTTAAAGGCTGTGTTGAATTTGACGCAAGAAGGAATTGCTGATTCAAATGACGTGGCGCAAGACAACATGGCCGATGACCGGTCCAAACTGCTTGAGGATTATGTTGTGCAAATTGCTTCTCCTGTAGAAGCTTTGGAAAATACAGATGCCACAAGGAAAAACAGAATTGTTTTGACTGACATTAACAGTCCTCAGGTTTGTACTTTTCTTGATATTTTTATACACCCACTTTGTTTTTGCCATTTGCAATTATTTTTTTTGTTATGGCTTAATGGTACAATCAAGGATTGTGGATCAATGGTAGATACAGTTTTGGTGGTATCTCCATAACTTCATAAGAGTCATGTGAATCAAATGTTTGCTTGGTTCATTAACTAAACAAATCTTTTCTTTGATTTAGATTAAGATCTACAAGTCATTATTCAGATATTGCATATAAAAGTATGTGGCTCTTGTAGGAATTAAGGGGAAGAATTAAGATTTAAAGTTGCATTTAAAATACCCCATTCCTAAAGGAAAGAAAGATTCTCTCCAATTATAAAATAAATTATTAGTGCAGTTGTTATGGCAGCACTTGTAAAAACTTGTAGACAATATGTTTGTATAGATCAGCGTTTCTCAGCCAGCACCCACTTTAGGCACAAGCATTTTGTCCACGCCCCTCTCCCGTCAAATTAAATTTTGAATATTATACTGAATTCATCTTTCATAGAAAGATAAAACTTAAGTATTAGTGCAAAAATAATTTTAATATTGTTTTCATTTCTATTAGAAATGCCAATGATTAAAATCCTAAAAAAAATCTTTTACTTGATAGCTTATCTCAATGTTTTCAATGCAATGGTTGACTTTGGTGCTTACTGGCTAAGGTTCTTACTCTAGGTTCCATGCTTCTTGGAATTAATCATAAATCACCTTGTTTTGTAATTTGCAGTTGGTTTCTTTGTTTAATAAGAAGTTCTGTAACTGTGTTGAAACCACATTCAGCCATATAGGAAGTTGAAAAAGCAATGAAGAAAAGTTTGGTAGCTTTCCACAGTACTTTCAGAAATTTCTTTTTGTAGCCAGTATTGAATAATTTTTGAAAATCTGATAAAAATGGATACATCCCCCCCCCAATGAAATAAAAAAAAAACTCCCAGCGCCCCCTTTCAACATAACAGAGCCCACAAAGGGGCACTATCGCCCACTTTGGGAAACACTGACACAGATCCATGCATAAAAAAAAGTTTAAGGCATTTATGCTTGACAATGGAATAAAGTTATTCCATTGAATAAAGATAGAAGCTGAAAATATGGATGTTTTATTTGCATCTTGAAAGCATGGGTGGGGAGTGATTCTGTTCTTTTGAGGTTTAAATGGAATAGGAAAAATAAAGAATATACAAATCAGAGAATAAAATGACAGACTGATACTTTTACATGTGAGGAACTGAGAAGCAATCATATGTAATCTTTATCTTAATTATCCAATTTCTGTACATATGTTAGCACAATGCTCTAACTTGAAGAGAAAAGCAATTTCTAGTCCTTTAGCTCCTAAGAATTTTTTAATTAAATATAAATTGACCAAAAACAAGAAAATGTCTGCCCAATGAAGATAACTCAAGCTCTGTTAACTGCTAATTACAGAGTTGTTGCCCATCTTAATAAGAAACTTTAAGTTGGTAATAATTAAACTTTGTGGTAATTAGCATTTGCAAATAATTCTAATATAAATTCTAGGATTAATACAAATGAAATTTGCCACTTAGCTGATTAATGCTATATTAAGCACCTTGACTCCAGAATTTTGTAGACAAATATTTTGTAATTGTTTGGTCCACTCATCAGGTTTCAGCAATTGACTGCAGATTTTCTTATTTTTGTTATTTTTACACAAAGTTAAAAAAATAATTTATGTGCTATTTATTGGTGTTAGGTTGATATATTTTTTCTCTTTGTGTCTGTGTGTGTGTGTGTGTTTTTCATTTATGTGCATAGTGTCAAATGTTACAATTATTTCTCCTTTTCATCATTTTCTTATCTCTTTATACACTCTCTCTCTATTTTCCTTCTTCTGTCTCTCTTTGGCTTTTTGGTAAATAGTAGCTTGTGATCAAGTAAGTTGCTGAAGGTGGCATTTAAGTGGATCCAAATAGAGTAATGACTTAATTAAAAGAAATAAAAATAAAAGTTGGAGAGCATGCAAAATCAGCTGATTTGAGTTACAGAATTTGGGACAATTGTTAAACTTTTTTTATGCTTTCCATCATCTAGTGTAGCTATAGACTAACACTGTTGCCAAGCAACTTTAAATATATTTTGTTTTTATTAAGATGAACTCTTCTAATGAACCTAAATGGCATAAATAATCAAAGAGAAGGAAGAAATTATCAGAAATGTACCATCAAGAAGATATTACTCCAAACCAACATTAATCCAAAAATTTCTGGTGCATCTAATAGATTGAAGTTCACTACTTATGTCTTGCAAGACTAACATATTGAGCCTCATTTTTACAGCAGGTAAATAATAAAATTGATATAATGGAATATGTGTACACATGTGTTCCCCCTCACTGGAATATGATTGGCTAGTGTCCGTCATAAATACCAATGGACATGTAGGTACAACAGAGTCAAGAGCCTTAGTCTGAGATCTAAGTTTATAACGACGCCCATTGGACTACGTCATTGATCTACACTTCTTACCTGTGACTACGACGCGTACCAGTCGATTACTGCTACTGTATTATACTTGGTTATAGTAGCCAAAACCACTTAGCTACTTCGTTCAAATATATCCCTTTCTGGAACATATCAGTTGGCGACGAGATTTGTAACAACCTTACAAGTTAAAACAAAAGAAAAAAAAATACAGTCGACAACATGTACTAATGAAGAACGTTAGAAAAACTTGTTCGACGCTTACAAAAAGTAAGTAATTTTTCACTCATGTTTGTTTTAACACTTATTGACGACGAACGTTAGAAAAACTTGGGAAATGCTTGCCCCCCTCTTGTTTGGAATAAGAATTTTATTGTTTATTGGAGCAGAATTGTTTTCTGGTGAATATGTTGGCAAAATGGAACAAATGGCGGAATTAGCTAAGGTGCTACAAGACACTTTACAGCAACAGTTCCAACAACAACAACAGCAATTCCAGCAACTACAAAAACAACAATTACAGCAACGAGAAAGGTTTGGAAAGTTATTCAAACACGTATTATCTAGGACAACAAATGAACCTGGCTCTAGATTTGAAACAATATTTACGAAAAGGTGCAAACAATGGTCCGACGAGGAAAAAATTACTTTATTGTTGCAGAAGTTGGGAACAGAAGAAAATACGAAATACATAAATTTAATCCTCCCAAAGAATCCAGAAGAAATGACATTCGGCAGAACAGTGGAAATTTTGTTGAAAATTTTTCGATAAAAGAGATAGCCTGTTTCATACTCGATACAAGTGTCTGAATATCGTTAAACAAGATGATGATGATGATTTTGTTACATACACAAGTATGGTTAATGCACAGTATGAGGTGTTGAAAGAGTTGTCAAGCGACATGTTCAAGTGTCTAATTTTTGTGCAAGGTCTACCGACACCAAGCAACAAAGAAATTAGAGCAAGAATTCTCTTGATCATGAAACGAAATCCAGAGATTACGTTACAAAAAGTAACTGAAGAATGTCAACGATTGATAAAGATAAAAAATGACACTACTCAGATTGAGGAGAAGAACATTTTGTGAGTACAAACTGTATGACAAAAGAAGTGGATACAAAAAAAGAAAAATAACATGCAGTGCCTATGGAGGACAGCATTGCAAGAAGGATTGCTACTTTAAGGATAAAAAATGTTATAATTGTGGGCATGTAGGCCATAAAAGTTCACATTGTCCGACAAAACAGAGAAATGAAAAACCAAAGTCTCAGGCAAAAGCGAACGTAGTTTTGTCTAAACACGAAATTGAGGAGGGTCAAAGAAGAAAATACCTGAATGTAAAAATAAATGGGCAGACTGTAAAATTATTACTCGATTCAGGAAGTGATATCTCTGTGATAAACAAGCTAACATGGAAAAAAATTGGTTACCCACTGTTGACGAAGACAGACAAAATTGCCAGAGGAGTGTCTGGAAAAAGACTCAAATTTCGAGGTGAATTAAAATGTAACATTTCATTTATGGGAAAAATTCACAAATTGAAAGTATATGTGCTCCCTGGTTCAGTAAACCTCTTTGGTACAGACTGGATAGTATTATTCAATTTGTGGGAATTGCCACTAAATTCTTTCTGTAACCAAGTGAACGTCAGAGAAAATTACAAGACAAAACAAACAGAAAAATTTATTACCTTGAAAAATGAATGTTTTTCAGAAGGACTAGGTCTGGGCACAAAAACAGAAGTCAACTTTGAGTTGAAAGAAAATGTGAAACCAATTTTTAAACCCGAAAGAAAAAAGTTCCATTTTTTGGCACTAGACTCAATAAATGAGGAGTTAGAAAGGTTGGAAAAAAATTGGCATAATTTCAAAAGTGGATTACTCGAATTGGGCGTCTCCAACCATTTATATAAAAAAAAAAACTGAAAAAATCAGAGTGTGTGCTGATTTCTCACTAGGCTTGAACGATTGTTTAAAAGATCATGTGTACCCTCTACCATCTCCGGAGGATATATTTACTAAATTGAACGGATGTAGAGTGTTTTCAAACTTGGACTTGTTGGAGGCTTACCTTCAGGTTAAAGTCAGTGAAGAATGTTTAAAGTACCTGACAATAAATACTCATAAAGGGATTTTTAAATTAAATCATCTCACTTTTGGATTGAAGGTAGCTCCAAGCCTATTCCAGCAAATAATGGACACAATGTTGGCTGGTATGGATTATGCAATCGCATACTTAGACGACATTTTGATTAAAAGTGAAAACGATGCCCAACGCAAAATGCATATTAGATCAGTATTTCAGAGAATTGAGGAATACGGGTTCAAACTGAGTGCTGAAAAATGTGAGTTCTTCCTAAAGAAGATAAAATATTTAGGGCAGATAATTGACAGTAAAGAAAGAAAACCGGACCCAGAAAGAGCTGAGGCTATAAAAAATATACCAGCACCTGATAATGTGGCTAAACTCCAGGTGTTCTTGGGATTGGTAAGCTATTATAGTATTTATATCCCAAAAATGTATGAAATGAGAGCTGCTTTCAACAATTTGGTGAAAAAGGGCACAAAGTGGATATGGTCGAAAGAATGCAAGGATGAGTTTAAAAATATAAAAAACTGTTTATTAGCAGACCTATCGTTGGCGCATTTCGACCTGGAGAAGAAAATGATTGTAGCAGCAGATGCTAGTAATGACGGACTAGGTGCTGTATTGCTACATAAACTCGAGGATGGATCTACGAAGCCAGTAGCACATCCCTCGAGAACGTTACTGCCCGCTGAACGAAATTATAGCCAAATTGAAAAAGAGAATTTGGCAATAATCTTCACTGTAAAGAAATTTCACAGATTCATATATGGAAGACAATTTACTCTGCAAACAGACCACAAATTGCTGTTAACAATTTTTGGTTCAAAAAAAGGTATACCAACTCACACGGCAAATTGACTACAGCATTGGGGTATAATTCTATTGAATTACAATTTCAGAATGGAATATGTGCCTTCAAAAAAGCTAGGTCATGCCGATGGGTTGTTGAGGTTAATACCGAAATATACGGAACCACTGGAAAAAAAAACAGTAATGCAATACCAATAGAGAACTACTGTTTACGCTAGAAGATATGAAAAAAGCAGTGGAAAACGATGATTTCATTAAGAAAATGAAAAAGTAAGTCTGGTTGAATGATAAAACAAAAAAAAACGAATGATTGTGTCACCTTTTTCAATATGTGATCAGATATTACTTTACGCAGACGGAGTTGTAATGCCGTGTGCTTTACAGAAAAAATTCTAAAACAATTTGACACTGGTCATCGAGGGATTTCGTGAATGAAATCTCTAATGAGAGTATACATGTATTGGCCGAGGATGGACCAGGACATAGAAAATGTGGTGAAACAGTGTAAAGGATGTCAACTGGTAGCAAGGGATCCACCTGTAAAGAGTCAACCATGGCCAAAGACAGATGTCCCATGGACTAGACTGCATATCGATTATGCAAGACCCATAAATGGATCGTATTACCTGATTGTGGTAGACAGTTTTACTAAGTGGCCAGAAATTATTAAGTGCAGACATCCAACTGCGACAAATACGATAAATGCCCTTAGTGAAATCTTTAGTTGCTTCAGACTCCCTAAAACTTTAGTCAGTGACAACAGCACGCAGTTTACGGGAAGAGAATTCAAGGAATTCTGCACAGCATTGTCCATCGATCACATGACAACACCAGTTTATCATCCAAGATCAAATGGACAGGCAGAAAAATTTGTGGACACATTTAAACAAGCCTTGAAGAAAACTCAAGGCGTGGACACGAATGAACAGAGTATTCAGAAATTTTTTCAGTGTACAGAATCACGCCAAACCTGAATACAATGTCAGGATTATTGCTAGCGGAGTTAATGTTTGCAAGAAGAATACTCTGTTTTCGACTGGCTGTTGCCTAGTCCAGCAAAGAAAACTCCGAAGAAACAAAGCTACATGACTAAAGTATATAAGCCAGGAGATTTAATAATTTTAGGGCTGGAAAAGCTTATTGGGAAGAAGGTATAATAACCAAAAGAATTGGTCAAGTCATATATGACATAGAAGGAGAAAAATTCCCTTGTAAAAGACATTGGAATCAGTTAAGACTCAGACAGACTACAGAGGTCACAGAAAATACCGAAGAGATTCCAATGGAAGTCTTATATGACGCCTTTGATATTTCCATGCCAGTGAGTCAACATTTGCCGATGGAGGTAACCCTGACCTCAAGGTCAGAGGTACCAGTGTGTCAAACGCCACCACTGCAAGGAGGATTGAGGAGAAAAAAGCCTTGGAAAAAAAGTTAATTGTTTATGTCCAGACCCTAAGAAGATGAAATATTAAAGCTAAAATTCACGCGAGAATTTAGCTCAGGGGGAGGTGATATAATGGAATATGGTACACCTGTGTTCCCCCTCACTGGAATATGATTGGGTGATGTCTGTCATAAATACGGATGGACATGTAGGTATGACAGAGTCAGAGCCTTAGTCTGAGAGCTAAGTCTATAACGACGGCCATTGGACTATGCCATTGATCTACACTTCTTACCTGCGACTACGACGCATATCAGTCGATTACTGCTACCGTATTCTACTTGGTTATAGTAACCAAAACCATTTAGCTACTTCGTTCAAATATATCCCTTTCCGGGACATATCAAAAATGCATAAGATACAACTTGTCATGAGTCACCATTATTATCACAAAATTCTGGCCATTGTGCCCTTTGACCTTTTCAGACATCTGTTGATCTAGGTAACCTTCAGGGAATTTTGAACTGATCTCTTTATTATGTGAAAGTAGATTTTACTTTCACAATTATTTCTTTTTTTTCTGAAGCTTATATTTTTAATGATTGTTATCTTTAGATTTTTTTTATTTGAATTTTGTATTTTCATTTTCCTTCTCCATGTGAAAATAGATGATGAAATCATTCAAAATAGAGGATAATTGTAAAAGCAGCAATTTCTCCTCATGATATAGTTTTTCTGAATGGTACTCATTGCTGAGTCATTTTATGAATGGCAACATCTGCATATAAAATTTTAATTTTTGCATTCCATAACACCAAATATATTAGTAAATATGAAATTGCATTGATCATTATTCCATATATTTTTCTGACATTTGACTTTATCATCTCTTTATATTTCTGAGATGAGGTATTATAGCTATTTACATTGTTCATACTGTTGTCCTCATCTTTATTGCCATATTTCGTTTTGGGCCTTCTTCATTTATTTAGTCCACTAGAGTAAATTGTTCTAATTTCAAGTGACATGCCTTTCAATTAATTCTCCAAGTTTTTGTCCCTTCTGCTGTGACTAGATATTGAACTCACAGCTCTTTGAGTCAAGTCGCTTTTGGATCACTCAACCAATGCTTTTATTCACTGGTCCATGTGTCCTTGGCTTTATCTTTTTTATTTTTAATATGCACCAAAGAAAATATAATGGCAAGTGTCTTTTGTAGCTGTACATGCACACACACCTGAAGATCAAAAACAATGAATGGTTGCCAAGATGAAGGCTGAACAATTTATGCCAAACAATAAAATAACCAGTTGTAAGATATTAACAACAAAACCATTTTAGACACATTCCTCAGGTAAAAAGGTACATGCTGAGTTTAAATTTAATCAAGCCTCAGGCCTAGGAATAGATAGCAAACAAAGTAAAATTATAGTAAAATTCTGTTGTATTTGCTAATTTCTGTCTCTTTACATTTTTCAGACGGCTGTGATGGTCTCTAGTCCTCAGGGATCTTCAGACTCTAACTCTTCCTCAGGTTCCAGAACATGTCACAAAACTATCAGTCACTCACAGACCAATGAGTTTAATATGAACATAAACTCAGATTCAAATTGCCATGAACAGACAAGCCCAAGTCCAACCTCATTGCTTAAAATGGTCAGCACTGACTCAGAATCAGTTACGAATGCTTTGGACAACAGCTTGGAGCAGGATGATCTGAGTAGCCAAAGCTTTGCTGCAGCACAACAGATTTTGGCATCTAGCATTGGTGCCATGACCTCTGCAAAAAACATAAATCTGACAAGCATTAATTCTTCCAGTTCAAAGAAAAGGAAACAAGTTGAAGTTATTACTGAGCCATTGTCTTCAAATGGGAATTCTTCTGCCACACAGATTGTAATTGAGAACAATTTGGACTCTAAAAATGTGATCGAAATAGATGATCTTGATTCTTTGGAAGAGAGAGTCACAGAATCTCTGTCTCTTGAGAGTCTTGTTTATGTACCTGTTGATGAATCAAGCACTCTTGACCAAAACCTTCTTCAACAGCAACAACAGCTATCGAAGAACCAGCAGCAACAACATTACCTTTGCTCGTACTGTCCAAATACCCTAATCTATGATGCCTATTTACCATTTCGCCGGCATCTAGCATCAGTGCACGGCATTCAACATGATCCCTCTGACCCCTCAGGACAATCTCTGTCTTCTGATAGCAAACAGAGTTTGGCAACAGGTGCTGTTGGTTCGGAACGATCCTCCCAAAAGTCATCTGAAGATATTGTTTTGGAGTTGGCTGACTTCCAGAACTTGCAGTGTCGCAAATGCAAACATAGTTTTACACAACGTTGTTCTCTACGCAGACATATCTTAGAAATTCACAGTGAAAAACTTGGCTATTATTCTTGTCCATTTTGCACTAACAAAGTCTGGTTCCGTTACTTTCGAACGTTTCTGGCTCACCTCAAGAACCTACATAGGTTCCAAAAGGACCAAATCTATCGAATCCATCGAAACTTACAAAAGAACAGTTGGGTGGAGTTTGGCAGTGAGCAGCTCCCAGCTGATGGAAATGGGTCTCGAAATTTCCATTTTTAATTTTAGTTCCACTTGACATTCTGAAATATTTTTGTGCTTTTTTTTTTTTTTTTTTTTTTTATGGAATCCTATTTTATTTATTCCTCCATCCCCACCACATTTTTTCTTTTTGAGAAAATATCCAAGGGATCAAAAAAAAAAAAAAATTTGGTTCCACCCTCCATGGTAACCCTCCCCACCCTACATTACTACAATCATCAGGTTTTTGCAAGTTACTCGAGTACAAAAATGAAAGAATTTTAATGTTGTTCTATTTTCATATTATTAATCCGTTTTATGATTAACATTAAGTGTTGATTGAGTGGTTAGGAATTGGATTTGAAGCTCAGAGGCATATGGTTCAATGACTGATACTAGGTTACTTTTACACCAAGAAACTCTGATTTCTAAGTTTATTAGCTAAAAACCATGCAAAAGAACACTATTATTATTTTCTTTTTTTTTTTTTTTTTTAGGTTGAGTCTAAATATTTTTTGTTTTCGGAACCAATTGTAATCACGAATATATCATCCTAACTACTAATCATACATGGCAGTTAAAGATAAATTTGGGATACACTAACATACCTTAGTTTTTTCACAACAATGGCAGCATACACAGTGGATTAAAGAATAAATTTATTAACCCCACTAATGGACAGATTTAAAGTGCATTTGCATCACAATGTTATGGGAATTAAGGGAAGGGAATAATACTATGGAGATATCTAGAAAGATATGTTGATCAGCATGTATGAAATTGGCCTGCAAAGTTTTGTCCTTGAAAAACATTGTTGGAAGATGAACCCAGAGTACTTTTATTCATTGTACTTTTATGATGAAGCTCTGAAGTCATTAGTAGAAAACAATCCATGACAAAGTACTTGGGAATTAGCAAAGATGTTAAACACATCAAAGTCTACCATATGTCGACACTCAGAAAAGATAGGGTAAGTCAGTATGCTGGGTGTTTCGGTTCCGCATGCTCTTAACAAAAAGAACAAAGTGGACTAGTGATAAACAAAAATGCAAATTATTTATGACTCAGCCTAATAAAAACTATATTGTTAGCTGGCTAGCTTCTATTATATATTCACAGATGATAAGTCTCTAGAAATAAATTATAATGCAAAATGTTCTTTGAAATATATATAAAACTTCTTGTGTGTGATTAGTTAAGAGTATAATGTATTATGTGGTTTGTTTTATATGATCTTTGTGAGGAAGATTGAACATAGTCATTATAAGAAATGTTAAAAATAGTGTTTCTCTTCTCAATGTTTTTTACTATTTCTTATATCTCTGGGTACTGTGAATCATATGTATAATTGATTGACTATAATGGATATAGATTGAAAGAGAATGAAATTTAAAGTTCACTCCTTTCTTAAATTTAATCCATTTATTGATAGAACTCATAGAAAATGTGTTACTCATCACAAAATATGAAAACAGCTTCATTATAATGCCTAATCTTATAAGAAAGAAATTTTTAAACCTTTTTTTTCTAGGTGTAATGATTAATGCTTTAACTTATATTATTTTTATACACTCGTCCTGGTATCAAAACTCAACTATTATTGAAACCTTCCATTATCCTGAAATTTTGCAGATCAACAAAAGTAAAAGTTTAATTAAAATTTTTCACAATATCCAAAAGATTTAAATATTTAAATTAAAATTAATCCATAAAGAATTAGCAGGATTAATTTTATTTGAGACTATTCTAGGCTGCCTGATTTTAAATTAATAATAATAGCATTAAAAGTTAATATTTGTATAAAATTTTCATTATTATTTTTTCAACACTTTAGTTTTAATACAGTTATACTACATAATAATTCTTATCTTACTCAAGTACAAGTATTTTGAACACAAATCTTCAAAGTGCATGTTCTGCTTTGTCCATAACAAAATGATGTTTTAAAGTTTATATTATTTACATTCACACTAATGTCCTCGGCTTCATTTATCATGACTTTTCAGCCATTGGGCCCTGCAGCCTTCTTGTAATAATTCACACAGAGAATGGGTACAAGATATCCATATATCACAAACCAGCCATCACCAGACAATACCTTAACTTCAATTCCCACCATCCATACATCATCAAATGCCTACAACACCATGCAAAAAGCTATAAGTGGTAATCCAGACATACCAACAGATGATCAGCATCAAAAGTATTCTTTTGAGCAACAATTATCCTATAAACATAATATCATCTTCTGCAGGTAAAAACAGAAGGGTCAAGGAGGATTGGAAAATTGTCATTGTCTCCCTTATGTCAACAGATTGTTGGAAAGGATTCAGATATGTGATTCATACATCAAAACAATATTTAGAAGCAGTGCAACATTCCAGAGAAATCTCTGCCAAGTCAAGCCTAACACAAAAGAGAACATGACCAAGAACTGTATGTATGCTATCCATTGCAGTTGTGGCAAAGAATACAAAGAAGAAACCGGCTGCCCTCTTAAAGTAAGGTTAGAGTAACATCAAAGAAGCTGTAATCAGGAGCGAGGCATTAAAATCGGGCATGGCCAATGATGTATAGTGGGAAAAGAGTAGTTACTAATCACCGTGGAATAATATAAAAATATTAGAGACCACTAGAATGTCAGATATTTGAAGGAATCATAGTGCATATACTCGTTTGTGAGGGCTTCTTCAGTAAGCCTATCAGACATAAATACTATTACAGGAATTACAGTCTTAGACTCATTGGAAACGGTGAGCAATAACTGAGCAGTACTAAATAACAACTAGACATAGCCAGTGGAAAAAGAACAACATATCCTCATAGATTAAATAAAGGATTCAGTTTGAAATTCCCAAAATGTTACTTGGATTGGCAGATATTGGAAGAAAGCTGATAGTAACAACAAAGATAAAGATGTTAGTCAAAATGTAAATAATACAAATAATGATAATTCCTCATCCCAGAAATTCAGGAAAGAAACTAATTTCAAATCATGGTAAATCAACTCTTCCCAACATTGGTCAGTCTAAGTTAAATATTTGTTTCCACAGTTGTTTTTAAATTTATGAACTGAATCTACAGTAGAAAATTGATATAGTGTTTTTTTTTTTTTTTTTTTTTGTGCAATAAGTTGCAGTTTGTCAATATCTTGCCGTAATTTGCACAATATTTTACAGTAAGGTCAAATAAACTACTGATCAATACAGGTTTACACTTTTAACAGCTGTTACAGTATTCTAAAAACACGTTAACCTGTCGTCACGAGAGAAAGAGGAAAAAAAGCCCATTTGGCTGGATTATTTCTGCCAGAAATTATTATTGCTTATTTCAATCTCCTTAAAGATAATAATTGAATGTAGAATTCTAAAACAATAATTTCATACCATTAGAACATTGATTACTTTACAAATGCAAATTTAACTGTTGGGAAAGATTTTTAATCCAGTTTTTTCAAAGTATGTGAAAGATGGAGCTACAGATCACTAAACTATGCTACAGAATCATCAAATAAAATAAAAGCTTAAATGTAAAAATAATGAGATTGGGGTGGGGGGTTCAAATCCTACTTATGGTTAACTTTTTTAGATTTAAAAAATATTAGATTATTATAGAAAAAAAAATGAAAAGCTTCTATTTTAATCAATTTTCAATTTATCTTTCATTGAAAACAAGGGCCTTTTTAAGTACTATTTTAAGGCTTTTCAGTGTCAGGAAAATATAGACCAAAATTCAACTTTGCAATAAAAATATATATATATTTTTTTTTTTTTATAAACGCAATAATAGCACTTTGCTGCTATATCAGAGGTTAGCATAGACATCTGTTCTGGGTCGTAATGAGTATTGATGGTAAGTTGCAAGTTTTATGTCTGTTACAGTATATTTAAATTGAATTTTTATTATCAAGTTGAATTTTGTGCAATGTAATTGTTACTTTTATTATATTGGAAAGCTTAAGGAATGTTATAAAAATTATGTCAAACTGGCCTATTCCTTTTCATAGCAAAATAAATAAAAAAAATTAAAAATGATTTCTTGCTAAGAACAAAGAGCACATCATTATGTCCTACATAAATTTCCTTGTTAATTTGTTTTGTTTGTACTGTTAAGATTTAATATTTTTTCTGGCTCATTACAAATGCAAAGCTTATGATCTTTCCAGGTTTTAAATTGTTGTTCTTACTTCTTCAAAACCTCTTTGTGTGCATGTGTGTGTATGTGTCATTACAGCTGGATTTGTATTTTATGCTGTGTGTGTGGGTGCATACATCTGAGAGAGAGAGAGAGCATATATGCCTGAAAGTGAACAGTCACTCACATTGAGTTGTACTTTGAGAAACTGTATAGAAATGATTGCTGAATAAAATTTAAACTTTCATTTGTATTTTATTCATTATGTAAACTAATGTTTTATGCAGTGATATTTTCAGCGCACTTTTCAAAGCTTAAAATAAAAACTGGCAAGATAACATTTTGCATTTCAAATTTCAGTTGTCATCAAAATCAACCAAAGTAACATTCCATATTTTTGTGAAATATTTTGAATATAAACCTTTAGAAAATTTTAGTGGAAAAAAAAAAAAAAATTCTTCACTGAAGATTCAAGAATTATGATCACAGATTTTTTTTTTTTTTTTTACAGACTAGATAAAAGTACTGTATATACTTGAATATAGTGCAAGATTTTATGATCAGTTTTTTATGCCCCAAAAATAAGGCATTGCATTATACACAGGTAATTTTTTTGAAGGTTAATCAGGGATTTTTGCTGACCAGTTGCACTATACACAAGTAAATTTTTTCTGAAAGGGTTAAAATTCATGCAAAAAAGTTCAGTGGTTGCATTATATATGAAATTGGCTTATACACAAGTATATACAGTATCTGAAGTAGTATAAATTATTTTCAACTTATGAAGTTATTTGCAAACCTACAAGAGGCATGTTTCTTTTTTAGACTGTTTGGACATTGTAGCTGTACAGCTCAAACCATTAGTGTGCAACTGTTTATCTATTACACCATCACATTGGTTGATCTTTTTACTGTACTAAGCTAAGTAAATACCAATATGATGTCAGTGCATTTTAGTAATACTTTATGCTTTTCTCTTTTTATGCAGTTGGGTAAATTGAATCTTCTAAGCTGAAAAATAAAAATTCATTTTTTAGAGTAATTTCATCATAACTGTTTCACAAATCCAATTTTGGGTTGATTTTTTGTTTCTCTTAATTAAACTTAACTTTTTCATCCTCTGACATTTTCCATGAGAAGAATTCTGTTTATTTGCAAAAGATTTGTAGAATGAAATTAGAAATATTACCAACAGGATTAAGAATTTAAAATATTGGTTTGTGTGTGTTTTATATTTTTCTTTAATTCTTGAAATTAAAGCATAATATCAATCTTAATATATATTATCAAACAATATAAATTAAAATGTACATGCATATTTCACAACCAGGTTTCATTTTTTTTGTAATGTGATATTCTGTTGTTACGATAACATGCAGCATTACCTAATGTCATTCAAATTGGACATGTATCATGTTAGCATATTAGGGCATCTCATTAATTAATAGTGAGATTAGGTTGTTAATATATTGCCTTTTATTTGTCTGCTTTTGTGCTAACTGTTCTTTGGATATTTTTACTTTTAATAATTTGAAAGTAAGATTCTTTATGATTCTCATTTCTCAATAGGAAATTGTAACCAAAGAAAGCAAATATAAATTGATTGGCATTAAGTGGAATCTTTGATTGTAAAATAACAGGTAATAATAATAGTTGTTAATGTTGGGTTGAAATGAAAGTTCATAGGAGACATTTGAAGATGTTATTTCATTTCCCAAGTGACTAAAATTTAAGAGATTACACACACACACACACTATATATAAAATGTTACAAAAATGGGGTATTTGATCTTGAGAGAGAGAGTTATAAATTATTGACAATTAGAAAATGTTCATGAAAGTATATTACCCCCAAAATATATCTGATTATGCATTTCCATTTAGGCTTCATCAGATCAAAAGTAAAAAAAAAAATGAGTTGTGTGTATTTGTGTATGTTTAAATAATGAAATCTTATTTTTTCCCCAAGATGATGTTGCTCATGACTTAAAAAAGAAAAAAAAAAGTGACTTTTTAAAAAAGCCATTAGCATTCATGTTCTTTGCTTTAAGTTTCTAAGTCAAGAAATATCTTTAAAAATTAGTAGAAAATAAATAAAAGATTGTTTTTTTTTTTTATCCATGCGTTCTTTGTGTTGACAATATGTTACAAAAAATGAGGTATATGATCCCGACACAGTTATAAATTAGTGACAATAAGAAAATGTTCATGAAAGTATATTGTCCTTAAATATATCGGATTATGCATTTTAGTGTATAATATATACACACACTGAAAGGTAAAATTTCAAAGTGCGCGCGTGTGTGTGTGTGTGTGTGTGTGGGGGGGATTATAAATTTTAAATGTTTATACCTTAAAAGGTAGAAAAACGAGATGCATTTTTGTCATTTGATGCTCTTCTATTTCTGGAAAGGAAAAAAAGAAAAAAAGCGCCATTTTTGAGATGGCTCCATATCTCAGAGTACAGTTTCATAAGTGGTTTGCTAGGTTCAGAAGTGGAAATTTTGATCTGGGAGACTGGGAATGTTCCAGCAGGCCAACAGGAATTGATGATCAAAATGCTCATTAAAATAATCCAGGTCATATGATATGTGCCATCACACAGATACACTGCTCATGAGAGATGGCAATTTTCTAAGCATATTTTAGATGTGGCACAAGGCCAAAAATATGGGGCATCCAGTCTGGATCAAACTCACTACTCAGTTGTAATTGTTCTAGTGATCCATTACCATTACATCACATTGAGATTCCCTGTTCATACGAGATATGTGGAGAATGGCACTTGGATATATGATTTGCTACTAATTTAACAAAAAATGCAATTCTTTGTTTAAATACAATAAAAGACCCATTTTTGCAAAGAACAATCACAAATGGAAGATGGATTGTTACCAAAAGCCATTCTGCATCCAAAGATGTTGCTGTGTATTTGGTGGGATTAGAAGGGAATTGTGTATTATGGACTCCTGCAAAATTAGGCATTGAATTCAAACAAGTATGGTTCCGAACTGAACTAATTAAAGGTAGCAATTGAGAAAAGGTGTGTGAAATTGGCCAATTGGAAGGGTATCATCTTTTATCAAGACAAGGCCAGATCTCACATCTCTTTTCAGACTCTGCAGAAATTGGTAGGGCTTAGCTGGAATATCCTACTACACTTGCCTGACTCACCTGATCTTGCACCTTCAGTTTATCACTTATTTTGAACTCAACAAAATTCCCTTAATGTGAAGAACTTCAATTTCCCCTGTAAACCTACAAAAACCATTGTGGGTTAATTCAGAAAGATGCCAAATTCTGAAAGGATGGAATACTGGAGCTACTTTAAAAATGGTGGAACAAAATAGCAGATAGATTTATTCAACCACATATCGAAATATTCTTTGAAATTCACTTAAAAAAAATGTTAGGGGCTTTTGTTCCAACCCAATATTTATCTGATAATTCTCATATAAAACAATGTGTATACATATACTTGTTTGTTTTTTGTTTTTTTTGTATCAAATTTTCATCATTATTCTGGTCATGTAGACATAGCAATTGCTCAATGGTGAATAGAGTGTTATTTGTTTAATTTTCATTAAATACTGAATATAAGAAAATGAAAGAAATGCTTTTTGTAAATGCAATGCAATTAATTTCAGTCATTACTTGACAGTATCAGTAAACTAATACAAGAATAAGAGTATCCTATTTGCCCCTGCATGTCATACTTAGCTAAGCTTAGTAAATATCAAGAAAAAAAAATATAGTTGAGAAAATCTGACTATTTTTTTACAGTTTATCAACCTTTTGTAGGTTACTTAAGCCAAAAATATCTTTAGATTGTAAGAATCTTTGGGAGATAATAATAATCTACTGACAAGTCTTGCTAATTAATCCATAGCTGTTGGATTTGCACATAAGTGAATATAATGAATGAGTAGAATTGGAACTTGGTTCTCTGATTTCAAGGCTTGTTGAATGTTTATGAAGACCAGTTCAATGGTGGATAATGTGATTCAGTAGTTGTAATGGTGATATGTGCTAGCTATGCTTCAAGTGTCCACCCCCAAAATGATAAGTTTTGTGAAAATGCAAAGCTGACACTATATAAAAAAAAAAAAATAGTGTTTTGAAGCCAGAAACATGCTCTATTAAGAGTATTATTGTGCTTCCTGTATCTTTTGTTTCTGTGGAAATAAACAAGAGGCGTTACTTTTGGAGCATCTCATGCAGATGTCTACTATTCCTCATATCTCATCAATGTATCGATTTAAGTAAATTATTATAAAACAATAAATTCTTGTAGTTTTTGATGGTATTATGTTCAATTTCTTATTTTGAGCTTTTTCTCCTTTCCCCCCCTGTTAATATAAAATTTTAAAATGACAAAACTGTTTAACAAAAGCTGCAACTTATTCTCATCAAATTAGTAAACTTTTATGTCTGAACCTTTTAAAATTTTCGTAGGCAGCAGTTATTCCCCTTACTTAACCAAATGGTTTTGGAGTGACTTACCTTAGAGTTGTAGTAAGCAAGCTGGTTTAACCTATTATTACTACTAAGTAGTGAGTGATCTTTACTGGGTATTCCATATTTGTGATCTTCTACCAAACTAAGCTAAGCTTAGTAAATAACTATAAACATTTATACAACTTTCTGTCTTATCAAGCTCAAATTGTATAAGAAAATATTTTCAGTTCTATTTCCAGTACTGTATCAAAGACATTTGTGACAAAATGTTTACCTCAAAGATAGCTAGTTCAAAAGTTCAAGCCTGTGAGCAATCATCAAAAAGTGTGCTGAAAAAGTGAATGAAAACACACAAGATAAAAATTTATCCTTAATTGTTGATTTGGTTTGGTTTGAAAATGTTAGTACTTTCTTCAATGATCAACAAATTATTGAACTAGCCTTTTACACCTGATGGTGACTTTAATATATTCCTATATTTGTAAAATCCACTGTACCCAAAAACATAACTATGTCAGTCATATTTTGATATTAGCAACAATGAAGTATGTATAAATATGAATGTGAAGACTCATTGAGAAATATTTATTAGGTTAAATCATAAATAATTTATGTTTTCATTTATTTATAGAAGAATAAAATTGATAAAGTAAAATTACATTTTATTCAGTTATATATTCAACATTATTTGCAATGACTTGTTGCCAATTAGCAGGAAGCTCTTCAATAGCTTTTTAGTAAAATTCTTCAGGTTTTGATGTGAAAACGTTTTTGAAGGATTCTTGAATCTGGTTTTTCATTAGAGAAAATTTTCCCCTCTCAAAGTATTTTGCAGCAATTGTAAAAGGTAATAATTGGTTGGTGCAAGGTCAGGTGAATAGGGTGAGTACCCAAGTTTTAAGACAATGACAATTATCTTCAATTTAATAGATTCAATTTCTAAATAAAGGTAGTAAAGAATCCAGAAGGGAATGAAATGTATAATTATGGTAGCCATGTTGCTGATTTATCATTTTCCAACAATACTTGGGAGTTCTAGTAATTGTTAATCTTGAAAAATTTTGAAATTTTATCTTAAATTCTGGATTGTGAATTTGACTCTTATTTTTTTTTTTTCTTTATAATTTTAGTTGCTTTTCATTGCAACAACTCAGATCATCAGCAAAATAGAGATCAGAAATAAGAATCAAGCTCCAGGCAAAATTAACTTGCAATCCATTTAGCAGCTTGTATCTAAGAGTTAGCAGTTCAAATCTAACCCTTAAACTCATTATTTTTCTTTAATTGTACAACAACATATTTTGAATAAAGACCACGAAAACTCCAGCTCAGACAATCTAGCAGCTGCTGTACATGTACTTTATGGTAGGTGTACAAATTTATTTTATGATGGCTAAGGAAACCTAAACTCAATTGGGATAAATATCTACACATTAAAACTGCAGACACTAAAATATACCGATAACTGCTACATTATAAAAACAAATATATATAAGTAGCTCTATTAATAATCATTTGATGAGCTTGAGATGATTAATTTTTTTCTCCCATTTTCATGTTATTTTTCTAATAATAATCATACATAAAACATTGAGTGTCCAAATCAACTGTTACTTATCAAACCCAAAATACAAATGTACTGATATTCACAGAATTTAAAATGATTACTTATCTTAGTGTATTGTTTTACTTATAATTATTGCCACCTGATATAAAAAATAGTGCATTATTTAAACAAATTAATTATAAATAACAGTGCTTTTTTATAGTCACTTATATTTTTGCCAACTAAGATTGTTTTTACATTTACATAAGTAGCAAAGTAATCGTTCTAAGTAACATGGTTAAGTCCTGCATAATTTGTTGCCAAATACATTATATTGTAATTAAATTGGTTAATATCACATGAGTTGTTGTTCAATTATCAGTTCCACTATGGATTTTTAGAAGTGTATTATGATACTTGGGTTCTATATTGGCACATTGTACTGAAATCAAATATACTTGATTTATGAAATGGATAATCATTGCATAAATAAAAAGGAATTTAATTCAAATAAAGATCAATACTGAACTACTGAAATTTCCAACTAATTACTCCTTGAAACATCTTCCTATCTTGTGACTACATTTTTATGAAAACTAAATCCTTGATAAAAAGGAGATGGAAGTCTCACCAATTTCTTTTCTTTTTTTTCAATAACAATGGTCTGTCTTTGAACGAGAAATATGATTTCAAAATGGAATGTCATGTCCACAACAATATAATAACTGTGTATTGGTTTATAGCAGTGTCTTATATAATCTTAATGAGCTCATTAGTTATATTATCCATTTCAGGGGTGGACATAAAAGGGACCATTTTCAGAGGTAGATTTCAAAGCATCAAAGACAAGATAGATGTAGAGTCAAACTACTTTGAGACTACCAAATTTTGCAAGAAATTTTCAAATGGTATGAACCATTGTAACATTCATATAAAAATGAAAGAGACATCTATGAAGCTGAAGATGCTTAAGATAAAGCTTGAAAAATTGTATACACCTATAATTTGCAGACAGGAGAGCTGTCCACAGATTGGAAAATGTTTAATGTTAAATCACTGTAAAGCTGAAAGATCAACCTGAGAAACTGTACACCAATGCAACATAAAGAGCCTGGAAGCAAAGATTTTATAATCATAAGTGAACATTTAATAATAGACAATATGCAAATAGAAACACATTGGGTAAGTATGAGTGGGAGCAAAAAAGATAAAATTGACAATACACCTAAAATTAAATGGAAAATAGTGAGAAGACCAAACAAACAAAAAGTAGATGCCAAAAATTAGGGCTCAAAGTCTTGTAAGCTTTGTTTAGGGGGAAAACTAGAAATTTTGTAATTTCCAGTGCCAAATACAATGAACGAAAAAAATTGGAAATAGTTTTGAAATGCAAACATGAGAACAAATTCTTATGGCACTACTTAACGTATAACCAGGGGAGAGGAGAGGGGAGGGATGACAGTGGGTGTATGGATATTAGGGTTATGACATTTTCGTAACTCTGTGTTCCTATGTCATGAATTTAAATTTTGTGCAAAAGTAATGAAAAAGGCATTAATTTTTAGTTCTTGAAAATCCTCACCCTCACAAACCAAAAATTCAATTTCACCATATATGCAATAAGGGTAAAGAAAAATCAAAATATTTCTGAAACTCTAGTTTTCAATTGTTTTTCTAATGATGTAATTGGATAGTATTATTTATTTTATAACACATTTAACAGTTTATAGCTATAGCATAACATACAAACTTACAAATAAGCAAAATCAAGTTCTAGAAGGTTCCAAAAAATCATAATACTACTAATATAGGATTTTAGAAATTTTGTGTTGCTGGATGACATTTTATAAAAAAAAAAAAAATCATCCTTCATTGTTTTTTTTTTATACAGGAAATCAACTATTTTACAAAAAGTCATAACCTTAATGGATATATATAAGACTGATCTTGATTTTATTGCCTTAGGATCAACACTAGGTCTGAAACTTTTAGTAACAAGTGATTTATTTATACTCAGAAACCATCCTAGGATGTAACCAGTTTAAATACTGCGATAATAATTATATATATATATATATATATATATATATAAAAAGTTGCAAATTGAAAAAATAATGTTTTTTATGAAAGTGTATATATATATATATATATTACATACACACACATGAGAACAATTAATTTTCTCTTGAAAAGCAGTAGAAAAACATTTATTAGAAAGGTTCATGAAAAAAAAAAAAATTAACAAATAATATTATGTGAAAGACTTGTAATTATTTCTTTACACATTAAATATTGTATATAAATTATTTTTTTATTTTTCAGAATTACTCAAATGAGTTTAAATTTTATCCATACACATTCAAGTGAATTATTTTTTTTTTAAATTTCTTGAATTCTAAAGAAGCCAGTCACAATAGCTACACATTGAAATGCTTTCTCAACAAGCTAAAAATAGAAATCAAATGCTTCTTTCTTTATTCAAATTAAACCAAGAATTTGTTAAATAATGAACTTCCAACTTTTTATTGTTCTACAACTGGGATTCATTACATGGATACTAAATGCTTTTTACTGGGTCACAACTAAAGTTTAAAGTTTCTATCAATCATTTACTTAAAAATAAACTAAGATATTAAATACACATTATTATTATTATTATTATTGTTATTCTGTATTATTTACTGGCATTTAAATAGTTTTATTTATTAAGTATTTATGAACAAAACCTTTTCATGAAAAATATTAGGTAACAAATTTAAATTCAAAGTTCAAATTTATTTGTTGTAAGTATGATTAATAAAAAGAATCTCTTTCAATTAATACAAAACAACTCAACTAATAATTAAAAAGATATAAATGAGCTGACCTCCTCTTCTATAAAACATATTTTCAATCTAAGCACAGAAATAAAGAGTTGTTAGGATATATAATAATATTGCATTTGGTCAAGTGAAAAATGATGGAAGAACACAAACATTAAAACACTGAAGACAAAAACAAAAAGTGAAAAACACAGATGCCAATCTAGAGAGATTTTCTGGTCAGTTTAATGTATTTACAATGTACAGTTTTATAGATTCACTAACCCCCACTGGCACAAAAAAAAAAAAGAAAACAGAAGAACCTGAGAGTTACTGTTTCCATTTTTACTTCCTTTTTTATTTTAGTTTTTTGATTTTGTTCTATTTTCTTTTCCTTTTTTTCTGACATGAAAATCTAAATAGAGAAAAAGCTTCACTGCTATACAATTACATGTGTACAACATAAATTATGGGCAAACTCAGGTTGTGCTGAGACGGGGAACTTTGATTGACAGCATTGGAGAATTGCTGTTTGTCTCATGATTGTGTGTGCATGCATGTATGTTTGTAACCATTTTATACAACTTCAGTAACTGAAGGAGTAATAATTGATGGCACACAGTGAGTTGTATGTGTATGCGGTCATGTGTTCTCTTCTACTAAATCCATAATAGAAGTAAATGAAATATTTTTTTGTTGTGGCTGAGTGAATTACATTCAACACAAGTTATTCAATAACATCACTGAATAAGATATTTTTTTTTCCTTGATCCAAGTCTCTGAAAAGAACTTTTGTTCTTTTATTCATCCATTTCATTTAAAAATGTAAGAGAAGTGTTGATTCTTTACCATTTTAATCTGCAACTAGACCTGACTCCTGCTTAGTGGCAGCCAGTATTAGAACACCAAGTCACGAGGGATGCATTTATGTATGTATGAAAGTGACAGTGTACATGTGCATGTAAAGAAGGGGTAAGTTTACAAGCAATCACAGAAAGAATCCACAAGAGCCAATCAACATTCAGCAATAACATGTGATAAAAAAATAAAGTATTTCAATAAAGAAGAAAGAGGAAAAGGGGAGGGGTCTAATATGTAAATAAGCAAATAAATCAAATGAAAAATGAGAACAAAAACATTATTGGGAGTAGGGGGTGGGGAGAAAGAAAGAAACAAAAAAAGGGGAAAAAAAAACAAAAAAAAAACACCATGATTTGATTCATGTTCATTGGTGCGTGTGCGTGTTGCAAACAAATTTTATATCTTTTTTTTTTTTTAATTTTTTTTTCTACTCCAATTTTTACGTCTTTGAGTTTTATGTACTCTGGCAGTGTATATTTATGATGACAAGTGTCAGATCTACTCTCCAAGTTGGTCAGTTTCTGTCAATCAGTTTTTTCAGTCTGTCCTTTGATGACAAATCCAATCTCCTACTGCTTTTTAAATGTCCACAGTGCATAATAAATCTACTTTCTGATTCTGCTTTCAATGATTCCAGGAGACACACAATAGTTTTTTTTTTTTATCTGGAGTAACACAGAGAGAGAAAGAAAGAGAAAGAGTAAGTATTGTTTGGCTAAGTTTTTTTTTTTTTCCAGTTTCATCGTTAGAAATCATAAAAATAATGGACACTATACACAAGGATATTAGGAGGATAGAGGGAGAGGGATAATTGCTGATTAAAACTCAAAATACTGCTTTCTTTTTTCCCCCTCTCCAACAAAATTAATCCTCACCCAGATAGATATTAGTTACACACATGCAAATAAATATTACTCTTTCTTTTTTTCTTCTTCACACAACTTCTTTTTCTCCAAACACAAAAAAAAGATCAAAACAACTGTTCCATTTCTTTTTACAAATTTACAAATAAAGCAGCACCATGATTTTATATAATTTATTTATATACACACAGTACATAGAACAAAAACATGCACATATATATATCTTCACACATGCATGCACACACACTTGCAGATAAATATATGTATGTACATATAAAAACATATATATATATATATATATATATATATATATACACACACACACGAACACATACATAAAATACAAATTCATGTGTAATATATATATATATATATATATATATATATATTGATGAATTATGGGTGTTGAGTGTTATTTAGTCTGCCTACGCACTCTTGCATAATGGATCACAAACAATTTTCATTTTAATTAAAAAGATGATGAATTGATATGAATTCAGAATTATCTTATACCGAAATAAACCTTTCTATAACAACTATTCAAAGGAGGGTGAAAAATGGCCACTAATTCAAAAATATACAGCCATAAAAATGTATATATATTATCCACCTTTGTTATTTCTTGTAAAGAAAATGGAACAGTCTTTCTTTGTCTTTTGGGGCCCAGGTAGAAGTAAATGCTGATTATCTAGAATGAAGAGGAGAAAAAGAAAACTGAAGAACTTTCTCTCTACTTGTAGACAAGGATAAAGTGATAACAAAGTCATTCATAACTTATTTCTACAGGAAGGAAACTAGTTCCTTATTAAATTATACTCCAGGCTTGAGATTAGATGTTAGAAAGTTGGTAAAAGACAGATAGGATTTTTGTTTATAATACTTATATTCTCAAAGATTATTCAGCCATGATGACTGGGATCAATGTTGCTTAATTTGAGTAGATACAAAAGAAAAAGTATTTGCTAATGGCAAAAATAGCTTGGTCTAACCAATATAGCAGGCCCAGCTATGATTCTCAGAAATAAAATAGAAATAAAATCTATGAAACAATGATATATGTCTGTTAAACAACAAGCCAGTTTTCGTACTGGTTTGAAAAGTGATCTAACTACTTCCTCAAGAAAGTCAGACCATAATTATGTTGCTATTGTTATTTGTAACAATCCAAAACAGTATCTATTCAAATCAACTAATATTTTTTATAAAATAAAATTTATGCTTTTAACAGTTCAGGAAAAAATTTAACCTAATAAATCATTGTAATGTGTCGACTTCCCACTTCAAAACTTAAACTCTTTATGATTCATCCACAGTTGAGGGATAGAGTAAAGAATGTAAAAATTGATGCTATTTTTTCTTTCAATAAAGAAAATCAAATCAGATTATAAACTGGAAAAGAAAGATTAAGTTCTGACACAATGGTGGTTGAAGCAGGAAATTATGAAAAAAAAAAAAAAAAAAAAAAAAAAGAAAGAAAAAAAGAAGCTTCACAGCCTCAAGAAACAATTAGTTGAACAAATAGACTAGTAGGGAGTTCACTAGATGAGATATGACCCAGTTTAATTTAGCTTAGGAGCTTCATATAAAGTTTTCACATCTTAATTTCTATGTAGTTATGTAACTTTAATATGCATCTCAAATTTAGAATTTTACTGCGCATTCATGCGCACACAATTAGCAAATTCACTTAGTTGAAATATATTTGTAAAAACAAGAATGAAGATGTTAGTCTAAACAAATGACCAAGTTAGAAAACTTAAGACAGACACACCCAATAAGTGCAAAGAACAAATGACAAATGTAATCTCTTAACATGCAACAGTTATACAAGCACATGCCAAACATTTCATGACATCATACATATTGTATAACTCATCACACTAAACATTCATGCAGCAGCCAACCTTTAATAATCTTGATAACTACATTTGTACTAATTGTACTAACAAACTGTTTTTGTGTCTCATTTTTCATTCTTTGTATCACAAGAGAATTTTAAGTGGAGCAGAGGGGCAGGGGTTGAACAATATCTTTTTATATAATTAAAAAAAATAAAATAAAAAAAATAAAAAGCAAAGCTGAAATATGGTCAACTTCTAGGAGTCAGCTGCCATTGCTGTAAAACAAGGATGAAAACCACTCCTTATTATAGTCAATACTCCTTGTACCATTTTTTTTAACTCTTTGTAAATGATGCCGTCTGCTGTTTTTGTGTCAATTCTTTGTTTCTCATATGACTGGAATTGTAATCAACCAGTGCAAGCAAGGTATATACACAGTTAAAGCAAATAGTGGGGATGGGTTACTTGAAAAAAAAAAAAAGAAAAAAAAAAAAAGTAAATATATCTTTTATCAAATACAGAAATATCTCTCTGTATAATATTATTTGTATGCACATCCTACTTCAACAAATATCATCACCACAGTAAACAAACGTTGATCCACAAAACCACAAAGCAGGAGTCATGGAATATTTAATGTGTGTGCCAGCGTGGTCATCCGGTGTGTGTGCATGCATGGGTGTATGTGTGTGTGTGTATGTGTGTGTTTGTGTGCGCGCACGTGTGTGTGTATATGTGTGTGTGTGTGTCTGTGTACATGCGTGCGTGCAAGATTGTTGGTTTCTGTTGCACATTGGTGTCGGTCAGTAACATTACTCATGCATCAATGTTCACAAGCCTACACCTTTTCTGCCTCACATTTGCAGGCCAAAAGTGATGACCACACAATGGGAGCATATCACAGTACAATAGATGCTGACAACGGTAATGTCTGTTTTTTTTTTGGGGGGTGGGTTCTTCCCCCAATTACAACAAATGTCTCTTCAAATAATGAAAAGAGTCACATTTTGCTGCTGATGTCTTTTTCATTCTGCTGCCAGCAGCATTCTTTCATGATACTGACCAAACTCCATCGCAGCCTGTATGAAAGGCAATTGTGCGGTCATATCACAAGAGTGGCTGAGGAGGTGGGGCTTGTTGGTAAACAACGCCTGCTGCAGGGGCTACCACTCCAGCCCCAGAAGAAGGTGGAAGTCCATAGCCAGCATCCATGCTGGGCAGGGGCATGTTGTTCATTGAGGGGGGATTGTAGCTTGAAGAGGGTGGGCCATAGTTAGTCATAGATACACCATTTGGCGGTGCAGCAGTAACACTGAAATACATAAAACATAAAAATATTAGGAAAAAACAAATAAAGTAATGGATTTTACACATTATATATTCTAATAAATGTAAGTTTGCCAGTGAAAATGCTTGTTGAATAAAATTTTAAAAACACATCTAGGTTTTTTGAGAAAGAAAAATTTTGAATACCCAAATAAAATTCAATTTAACCAAGAAATTTCATTGGAACATTTATTTTCCTACAACTTTACTTTCAATGCATATTTAGTGATGGAAAAAGAAACACCTGAGATGCAGTTCTGGACTGGTGTTACCACACATTCACACCTAGAAGGGAAACTGATATATTATACATTAAGTATAAATATTTACATATGTACATGAAAAAGGTATATAAATAAATGCAAAGCAAAAAGTCATTTGATATTCCCTATTTGTACAAATTATTGTTTATATTTGACCGATTTAAAAAAAAAAAAAAAACTCTTGTGGAACTGCAATTGTCAATCTTTCCTTGACTATTCAAAAAATGTAGTCTTGTACCAAACTTTAACATTTCTTTAAAATAATATTTTCTATTAGAAACTTAGTAGCTATTCTGTCATCCTTCTGTACATTTAAGCATTAAAGATATGTATGTTGTGTGGACAACTATCATAATTAGTTTTGATTGCCTTAAGTGCTTGATGAAGCTTAGTATAGTATGCCAATGTCTGTGGTGGAATGACAAGGCTATGATACACTGGATGTGAGGTGTGTCTAGAGGACAAAGTCAAGTCAGACCTGCTTCTTGATGACCTTGAGACACTGTAGCACAGCCATAGACTACACTGAGCTGGCCATAGGGAATGCAGCAAGGGGCCTATCAAAAAGGTGAGGTCAGCAAAGGGAGAGAACAGATCAAGATGACCTTGGAAAAAAATTGGGACTAGAACTAGCTGAGGCTAGTGACAGGCCTACATGGAAAGGTAAAATGAGTTCCTCTGTTAGACAGGACCTGATCTTTTTTGCAAGATTAATCCCAGTCCCGTCTCCACACCCCCCCCAAAAAAAACATGGCTATGATGGTGATGAAGTTCCATACAGATTTACAGGCCCTATATTATAATAGCAGCTTATATCAACTTATTGTAAGCCCATACACAAATTTTATTTAGAAGAGTTTTTTTTGGGATAAAAAGAATTAGATTCACTATAGTTCATTAAAAGTTCAAATATAAATAACCTTGACACCTGTGGTACATATGAAGAATTGCTAATATTAATTTAAAAAAAAATTATAATTTATGATCATTAAGGTCTTTAAAAAATGACCATTAAAAGTAGAACAAAAAAAAACAAAAAACAACAGTAATGATATTTTTGTGGATAGATCAAAAAGTGATAAACTGATTATTTGATATTCCAAGTGATTGTTGGTTTCAACTGACTGAGGATGACTGTTAAGAACACTCACCTCCACAGTTTTATAAACAAATCCTACAGATGCATGCTGGGATTTCTTCCTAACCAATAAAAATGGACCAAATCTAGGTCTGTCCTGGGTATGATGATAAACTATAACCGCGTCCTGGGTAAGACGATAAACTACGTCCAATAGCAAGGCCTCTGATCAGGAGGTTTTGAGGAGTGTGGAACTACCTCTTAATTGCTGGCGTTCCCAGGTCCACCCTGACCCAGGGTGGTAGCACCTGTTAGGGACCCAGCTATGGGAAAATAGTTAACACCCAAACTTCTGTAAAAATAGGTTTTAATACCAGAAATACTTTGTAATAAGAAAAAAAATATTACCAGCAATAATTTTTGAAGGAAAAATTATTATCAGTAATACTTAAAAAAAAACAAAAAAAAAACAGTACTAGCAATACAAACAGCTATACATTCTTTGAAAAAATATGACCAGCTATAGATTTCTCCAAGGAAAAATATTCCTAGAAAGAGATTTTTGAAGAAAAACATTACCAGCAATAAAAATTTTGTTGGCATTAAATAATCCATTGAGGTTGATATGCCGTAAAACAAAACAAACCAAACCAAACCAAACCAAATTTTGCATGTGAACATCATTCTTACTTTGTGAACTTTTGCCTTATTTCTTTACCTAGTTTTGACTTGGATACATATTATTTGCTTAGTATTATTTTACCCTATTCTTTTTTTTTTCCTTTTAGTGACCTTGTCAATTTTGTTTGTTGAGAATTTTGCCAATTATACTTAACCAGAGCCAATTACTCAACTGACACCCAAATGATTAAATTTTCAAGTCACTTAACTATTTATGTCCCTTGAGCTAACACCAAGGAAGTTTTAGTTTGTGAAAAGTGTTTAAAAAAAAAAAAAAAAAAAACAAGGGAGGGGGGATGAAAGATATCCCAAAATCTAAAATATGCATAGTATACATCAAGAAATCTTTAACACCAAGCTTTTATTACAAATAAATAAGAATGTGACTCCCCGCCCAAATTTCTAATGAAAGGACTATAAATTAGAAGTAACATGTGCCTTCAATGAAGAAGGTAAGTGAATATCCATGCAGCAAGAATAATCCTACCGACCAGAAATACTCAACAAAGCTGTCCACTTGCAGACATTTACAAAAAAGAAAAAAAAAAAAATTCTTGAGCCTCTGCCCAAAGTCTTATGAAGTAATTCAATGATACTTACCCATTGTAGGGTTGTTGCCCTGCAGATGCCACAATGGAATTACCATTTATACCCTGAGCAGGAGCTTGTTGCTGTGCCATCATACCTGCAGGCATTGGTCCCTGGGGTCCTGGTGCATTGTTGCTATGCATTCCATGTGAAGGACCACTCACTGCAGTAGCAGCAGCTGGAGGAGGGGGCGGAGGACCTTGACCAGGGTTTATGTACTGAGGTTGACTGGCATACTGTTGCTGCATGCAGAAAAATTGATTTTCTTTAAAAATGATATTACAGATTTATAATTTTTATATTGGTATTTAAAAGATGAGAAAATGGGATTTTTTTTTTGTACTTTCTAATTATTATTTGATAAGATGAGGCTGATTTTTAATCCTCATTTGTAGAAGAGAACAAATATCCTGTATTTTGGCGCATATAATCCAATTTATTAGACATTAATATTTTAAGGTTGCAAAATTTAAATATTTATATTTAACTCAACAGAACTACCATATAGCTGCAAATTCTGACAATTTTAAGTTAAATATATTCAATATAGCTGGGTTCTGAGATTTATAGCATCTTTAGCTAATAATGTAATCATGAATTGCACATTTGGTGACAAAAAACTGAATTTGAATCCAATTTTCTTAAAATCCATTACTAGTGCCAGCAATATTGACTTTGTTATTATTATAGTATAAGCATGTCCACTGTTTTCGCGGAAAAACAGCATAGCGTAAATGAAAAATGCCACAAACTTAAAGAAAATAAAGTATTATCGTCAAAATGCTTATGTTATTATTAAGATGAAAGAAAAAAGTATTTTTTAATTATTTTTTGAAATTTTTTAATATTTTCTAACACGTTTGAAATTTTGGTTAAAGTCGTCTTTGTTTATGTCATCGCGGCGACGTTTAAAATAACATTGTTTTTTTTTTTTGGCGTTTTTTTACCGTTGAAAACGTATTGATTTGGAAATTCTTGTAAAAATAAAATAATTGTCCGATCTTAATGAAATTTTCAGGACTTATTTACAAATCAATGAAATTATTTTTGAAATATTTTTTTTTAGAAAATTTTGGTAAAAATTATATTTTTTTAAAATATGTTACCCCACATTTATGTAATTTAATGAAATTTCGCCCAAACCTTTTTGGTTCCTGAATTTTTTTTTTTTTTAAAAGTAGGAGTCTTGAGATGGTAAATAACCTACTTTTTTTTTTTTTTTTCAAATTTGAGCTATTTAACTGAAAATCTGCTCTGAATTGAAAAATAATGAATCAATAAAACTATGATATTACTTAATTGGAAAAAGCTTTTAATTGCTTTTGTAAATAAGTAATATTAAGACATTATTGTCTGAAGAAATAATTTTTTTCTGATGAATAATTAATTTTTATAAAATTTTTTTCGTTTTTTTAAGAAATTTTAATTATAATTATTTATAATAGTTTTAAATCGTGTAAAGCTCTGGATTAGGAGGGTTCCTCGATATTACGTAGTAATTAAGTAGAAAAAAAATTCTTAATCCAAAATTGCTAAGTTTAATAAATTTAGTTGCGCTACTTTTTTTAAAAATAATTTTTTATGTTGTATTTTTTTTACTTAATACATTCCTTATTTCCATGTATGATATACAGAAATTGCCATTATTATAACAAGGTCACGTGATCTAAGGGTTTTGTCCCTTTACGTGGCCTTTTCAAAACATTTTGTTTCTTACAGATTGTATTTTCCGTTCAGCTAAAGTGTAAACTTTAAATTTTAAATTATTTTTTCTTTTTTTCATTTACTATTTCACTAAATAATTTTATCTTATGTATTGTATTTCCATTAGTGTGTGTCATACTCAAATAGAATAATTTTTTAAAAACTCAGACTTAAAAATTATGTAATTTATGGTCATCAGTAGTAGCTGTCATCGCTAAATCAATCAACCATCATCAATAGATCGAACAGATGAACAGGACCACTCGTTAATAATTGGTTGTATATTATTTTTTTTATGCTATAAGTAACAAAGATTTCTTTGAAATCAGATTACTTTAAATTTTTTAATTTTACTAAAATAACGTGTCAGAATTTTTTTAAATATTTTAAAAATCGATAAATTTGTGTTTGTTTACAAATTTCTTAAAATTAAGAAAATGGCCGTTTTTAAGAAAATTTAAAATTTTGAAATTAAATTTGACAATCAAATGTATATAGTTTCTATCTGAAATACACCAGAATTGTTTAATTAATAGAAATCGTAAATTTAATTATTAAACTTTCAATTAAAGCTAAAATGAAATCTTCAAGAATGTTTTTTCGTTGTAAAAAATTCATTTTAAACTTCAATATAGAAAATTTATGCCGAAATAGTGGAGGTACTTATTATAGTAGGATAAAATAAGATATGGAAAGAAATTGAAGGGGAACTACCATTCTCATTTTATTACCCCAATAAATATTACTATAGCAACAATACAAAGACACACATAAAAAATCTCAGCCTGTTCTTTATCTATCTATCCATCCATCTATATCAGCCTGTTCTTTATCTATCCATCCATCTATATCAGCCTGTTCTTTATCTATGTTCAATTTTATGCAAGTCATTGTTTTCACAAGAAAATATTGATAAAATTATATACACACACACGATAAGTACACAATGTGAATTTTCGCTTAAAATATTTTATGCTTCCAATCATTTGAGGATGTGAATGACCATGGCTCTCCACAATTCCTCCCTTTTTTTTTACTCTAAGTAACTTTTGACTTTTTATCACATTCTTTGTTTCTGTTCTACCATCCATGCACAAAAACTAGTTAAGCAGATAGTCACCGTTTTCCCCTGATTCTCTTGCCTTCATTGTCCTGTGAATGTTTAATTCTCTAGGCCAAAATCAAAAAGAATCTATCTAAATTAAACATAAAAATTGTTGCTACTACAGCCAAAATGATAAAAGACTACAAAGTTGAAGTTTATTCCATTGCCTGTGATAATTGTCACAAAAAACACACAGGAGAAACCCCAAGGAATCTAAATAAAAGATTATATGGACACAAAAAGGATATTTTACAAAATAATACATCAAATGTGTCGGTTGTCCACCATGATGAGATTGACCACAAACTTGGCATAAAAAATGCTTCTTTGATCAAAGGAGAAAATAATTCACTATGACAGAAATGTCTAGAGATTGTCTTAAATACAAGATTAACTATGGTAAATTTTTGCCCTGGCTCTTTCATTTTGCCTTTCTTGGCAGATCTTTCACTATCACAGTGTGGAATATCTACTTACAAAAGTGTTGGAAAGGAAAAGTAAAAGACTAAGTGAATTTGGCTAGATACAAAAAAAAAAAAATAAATAAAATTCTAAAATTTCCAGCTCTCTTCTGTTGTGCACATGTGTAGTTCTACCAACTTAACAAATTTAGTCTGCTAAAGTTTTGAAGGATGAAATGCGCCACAAATAAACTTTTCCCACTTTGTCATACAATTTCCCCAATACTGTTCTTGGTTCTTGATACATATATTATATATATATATATATATATATATATATAGATATATATATGTATGTATACACACACAACAATTAGAAAACATTCATGAAAGTATATTGTGTCAAAATATATCTGATTATGTATTTTGTCATTTAAAAAAGCCAGACTTGTGTATTTGTGCATGCTTAATAATAATGAAATCTTACCCCCCCACATGAAGCTGGCTTTGCTCATGATTAAAAAAGAAAAAAAATCTTTGACTTTTAAAAAAGTTGTTAACATGTTCTTTGCTTTAAGTTTCCAAGTTGAAAGATATAATCCTTCAGAATGGGTAGAAAAAATAAAATTTCATTAAACATACACAAATACATACACACAACTCATTTTTCCTAAATGGCATAATTGGATATATTTCAAAACAATATACTTTCATGAACGTTTTCTAATTGTCAGGATTTTAAAACTTTGTCAGAATCACATACTCTAATTTTTTAAAACACTGGAACACCAACCTGTTGAGCAATATCATTGTGCAACTTTCATTTTTAAAGTTATAATTACAAATTGTGTTCTCTTACTTCATTTTGCTTCAGATACTTCATGGTAGAAATAATTACTGATGTTTTGAGCACTGAAGAACATACAGGTTGCCATATCCAATAATTACCAATAAAAGATTTTTAAAAATGACTATGCTAATAAAAACACATATATAAAAACATCTAAACACGAATATATACATCAAGATCATGTTTAACAGCTAAATTGCTACCAATGACTTCTATTTTAATTTCAGATAATCCAGTGCATATATCTTTTAGAGTTTCAGTAAAGCTTAATTGTACAGCATTGCATTATAAAACGTTTTAAATCACAGTAAAACTATGATTTTTGCAAGTTATACAGCAAAATAAATTTTGATGAGTAGTAAAGTTTTCTGTAAAGGAACATGAGACATCAATAGTGTGAAACAGTCATATATATTACCTAGTACTTATATAAAGCTCAGTATGGTTTGCATAGATTTCGTGATAGTAGGGAGAGTGATTATAAAATTTCACAAACTTTTTGGTTGAATGCTGACAAGACTCTTATAAAATAAAGAGCATATTTTACTTTCTTACACAACACAAGTTGTATTATGTGTGAATAAAGATTGAACTACAGATTTTATAATTTACCAAAAAGATCTGAGATTTTCCTATTTCTTTAAATATAAATTGTAAGAAAAAAAAAAACAAACTTACTGGTGGGTGTCCAGATGGAATATAAGTTGCTGGTGTTTGTTGGGGTGGTATCTGGTGTGGGCCTGATTGGTGGGGCATGTAGAATCCTGGATTTTCTTTCATCAGGTTGTGGTACATTTGTAAGGCATCCATCACTTTTAAGTTTAATTCTACTAAACTGGCATGCTTTCTGCAATGTAAAAAAAAAAAAAAAAATTAAAAAAAATAATTATTAGGCTACTTAACACTGCATTTATAAGAAGAGAAAATATATGTCCATGCGTTAAACAAATGTACATTAAATAAAGTTTAACAAGATTCAACTATAATGGATATTGTTATTTTTCATTCCCAAGTAGACAGTTTAAACAAAAGTTGAAAATGGCAGAAACTTATAGGTAAAAAGTGTCAGTTTATTGTTTTGTAAAATGTTAACAGCTAAAAGGATAAAACAAACACTCACTTGTCAATTCTTTCCAATTCAGCATCTATGAGTGGTCCCATTATTTTACATTGTTCTGAAAAAGAGAATATTAGTATTTCAAGAAACACAATTCTCATGGAATCAGCATAATACAATAACTAAAGAAAAGCAGTAAAATACTATGATGGTAAACTTTAATAAAGAGTACTATGAAGTGTGCCATGTTAGTTCACTGTAAATTTTGCTACAATAAATTAGTATTAATGATTTGGTTAAGTTCAAAGTTAGCAAAAATGAGCCTTTGTCTCTGAATAAAAAACTTGTTTATAGAAAAGTATCTTGTATGAGTTACAGAGAAAGATGCTAATTGTATATTGTAAATTTAAAATGTTTTTAATTTCACAAAAACCAACCTTTAAAAGAAATCTAAAACATTTTCCATTAAAAATGAGAAAAAGTTAGCCAGCTTGATTCCATGTACATTTTGCCCACATTTTTAATCTTGTTCATATTTCAATTCTTGTTAAATGTTTATTACGAGTTTTTACTTGTATGTCATGCACAGGTGAAAGAGTAGATCAATTACATCATTAAGTGGATACAGAAAAGATTAATACAAGTTTGAAAATAAAATAAAAATAGTCAAAAAGTAATTAAGTTTATATTACTATGATGAAAAATTATAGGTAACGTTCCAAACATTAAAACAGGAGATTCAACTATTAATAATTAGCAAGATAGATTTGATTAAATACCTTCAAGAGGCAGCAGCTCAGCTGGATCAGGCTGGCTTTCTCCTGTTGGATCTGCATTCTGTATCATTGTGAGTACTTGGTCAATTTTAGCCTGAATCAATGTAAGTAAATCCCATTATCTTAAGTATAATCAACTCATAAATTCACTCATCAACTTCTTTTCACATCTCATATAAGCATTATTTACATTTAGAGGGAAACTACAGCAATAAAAAAATGATAGCCAAATTGTACATTTAAATTAAACATTTTCTCTAAAATGAAAGAATGGATTTCAAATAAATATCACTTTAGTAAAACTTAAAAATGAATCAAAAAAGCCTTAAAAACCATGCCCAACACACTTAAATATCCATTAGCTTTATTACAAAAAACTTAATGACTAAAGTAGGCTAATTCATACAATTAAAATTATGAAATTCTTGAAGTATTATCAAAAGACTAATAATTTAGTGATGGAATGAAAACATCATAATAGGTTCTCATTTTTTCTTAAATTTATCAAATAGATATACTTTAAAAGGACAATATCATTTATACAGTCTCTATATCTTTAAACACATTCATATTATTCAAATATTTTATACTCTCCACACCAGCATCTTGAATTGTGTTAAACATTTCTTTTACAGAACTGAATAAAACTGTTACAATTAAGTATGGATCTGACTCACCTCATCAATCTCCACTTCATCAGTCAATGTCTCCATAACTTTCACATCCACCTCCTCATTGAACTGAACTCCTTTTTTTTCTTTAGCTGATAAAAAAAATATTAGCAAATTCAATTTCATAATCATCATGGCTTAATGCAAATAATGAACATTTTATGATGCTGCTGCATCAACCAAATAAGAAAAAATTCTTAAAATATATTTTCCAGCAAGAACAGCTTTCCCAGAGTAGGTGCAAATATTTTTGTGACTAAATTAGTACATTAAGTTTCATTATTATAATAAAAAACAGATATTACTATATAAGATGAAAGACTCTTAAAAGCAGGCAATAAAGATAAATGTTTTGCTCACAAAATTGGGGATTGCTAAGACAAAAGCATATTTAGCATTACTAGACACACACTTAGTAAAAAATGACATCAAATTCCCATTACAAATGACAACCTTGTAAATATCTAATTTAAAATTAACAATTGCAGTAAAGATAAAGTTACATTTCCTATGCAAATAATTAACTACTTCCAACATTACAAATTAACATATACACAACTTTGTCTAACACTAAAGAAACTTCTAGTCACAAATAAAAACAAAAATTATTACAAGATTTTCACCACATGCAAAGATATTTTTGCTGGTAATTATCATCAAATGGTATCAAACTAACTACAAAACCATTCATGGATTCATGAATTTAAAGCTAACACATCTTTGATGAATAAAAGCAATAAAAAAAAAAAGATCAGACAAACGCCCACACAAAGAATATGTTTACAATCTGTTATAATAGCCATAACATAGCTGCTAAAAAACAAAGCAAATTGAAGCAAAACAAGTATAGGTATTAATATAGCCAAAACATAAAATAAAAAACATGAAAAAGTTTCTTCAAATTTAGACTAATTAATTTTTTTGATAAATGTTATATACAGGGTGCAGCAGAAATACCTCCTACATAATGGTAAAACATTAGTGACAATGGTTTCTTAATCTAGCTAATATTACATGAGAGTTATTTCTGCCACACCCTGTAATTATATATATATATATATATATATATATATATACACACAAACATATAAAATCTAATAGAAAGAATGTTTAAATACAAACAAAGAATATTCATTTCTTTCATTTTGTGAGTTTTACAAGAGTGCAATAAACATTTTGAATTAACTAATTTTTATCATAAAACAAAAAGAAACAAAACATACTGTCCTCAGGTTCTGCTGTCAAATCTGCAGTCACAAAATTGGCAGGAAATAGACCTTCCCCTCGGTGACTGAAACCTTTCCACCAATTAGGATCTCTGAAATAAAAAAAAAAATTAAAAAAAAAAAGAAGAAAAGAATTAAATTGTTAAGACAACAAGTGTTTCTTTTTAATACTTAGGAGCTTTAATGATAACTCCCACTCATGTAAATGTTATAAATTTTTCTTTATTTTAGTGTCTAAATACACTATTTCAACAGAACAGGTAAAGAGACATTTTGATTTTTCAGTCATGATATCATTTAAATCTCAGTAGAATTTGCAAGATTCATAAGCATCATAATTTTCTATCATTAATTTGTTGCACTATTCTTTTAGTACTCTTTGCAATAGTATTTATCTTCTTTGTGAATACTAATAATAATAATGATGATGATTGTTGTAAGGAGAAAAACCCACTGCTCATACAACAGGATTCTTGAATTTAAAAAGTAACACACAATATTTTTTGAATATAAATAAACAGTAAAGAAAAAAAAGAATCAAAGAATATATATGTAAACTGTCATTAAAATGATGGCCAAATAATAAAACCATAAAGCAAACTGTTACTGATGAGAAAATGAATTTTGTATGATTAAAGAAAACTCACGAGTCATCCTGTACACTAATGATTTCCCCTGCTTTAAAGTTAAGTTCATTATCTTCTGCTGCTTCAAAGTCATAGAGTGCTCTCACCTAGACAAAAAAAATAAGCATAATCATTAGAATTTTTACCAGATAAACAAAATGGATTTAAAAAAAAAAAAAAAAAAAAAAAAAAAAAAGAAAAGAAAGTGTAATTGCTTCCATATATAACCTCCCTAGCTGAGATTTCAGTTTCATATACATTACTCAAATGTCTATAAAACCTGTGAGAAATTCTCATAGATACTATAACATAAAACGCCACTGTTGATTTTGCTGCTAAATATATAAATTGTAATAAGGGGATTAATTAACACCCACAAAAATAACCCAAAGATTTTTAGTCAATCGACTGACTAATAGTAGCTAAGGGATTAATATTGAGATGGGTAAAACAAAGGAAGCAACATGCACCAGTTTTACAGTTTCCAAAACAATTTTCAAGCATTCAATTAATCTTTTAATCAATTCAAAATTTTTACCACTCTCTAAAATTAATCAGACGCTGACAAGAAATAGGAGACACTGAAATTGACATTCTATGGCTCTTCCGTTGTCTTTTATATTGGTTTTCAAACACCGATTGATTAGCTTAATAGCTTATAGAAAAATATATTTATCACATTCTATGTGAACAAAGATGCTCTTAAGAATGATAATGGCAAAATAAATTTACTTACTTTTCTGTACTCTTTGCTTTTTGGCAATGAGCTGCTATTTGTGCTATTGAAAGCAGATGGATACAATGTACCACCAGATTTGGATTTTTCAGCCTCTTGTAATGAAAGGGCAATTGCTGTTTAAAAAAAAAAAAAGAAGTCAGGACAGATTTAAAAATGATTGAAAGTTAACAGAATGTCAGGTGGAATAATGAAAATCTTACAATAAAGAATCAGATTTTTTATGTTTGTCATATTTGGATATACCAACAGCTTTAATAAATTGATGTTATGCAAAATTAATGCTACCTTTACTAGTGGGGATACTCAGTATTGCTTGGAAGATCTCTGAATAATAATTTATTATTTGATATTTTTTAGCCATATTATGGAAAATAATTTTTTATTCAATCTTGAAAAAATAAAGATCATTGTTTTTTGGTTTGTTACAAAATAACTAAATTTAGGAAAATACCACACTACCAATACCACACTTGGGGAGGTGGGGGCTTAGGGGGCTGAGCATCTCCATATTTTTATTCAAAAAGACACTTTATTTTTCGATTTAAATACTAACATAAATACTGTTTGATTTGTTTGAAAACAGCATTAACAATGTTCATTAATTTTTTTCAAATTATTAATAAAAAGTAAATAAACTTAAATTAAGATATATTTAAAATTATTTAATTTAGTCATTTTTTTTTTTTGCAAGCAAAAACCATAGCAAGCCTTACTTCTTCAAAAGATAATTATTTACTAATTATTTTAGAGGGGAATTTAGATTTTTTTAAGTAAATAAAGTTTCACTTTTAAACATTAATTACTATTTTGAAAAATTTGAGAATTTAGTTTTGAAAAGTGATTATGTTTAAATTTCAAGTAATATTTGTATTTGAAAAGAAAAACCAAACTTTAGTTAAATAAAAATTAGGAGAAACAGACATTACTTATAGTCAACATTAGTCATGTTGAATATTTGTTTTACAAATTTAAAAATAAGGATTGCCATAGTTTTTGCTTTAATAAAACTTAATTGAAAATTATTTACTTTTTTTATGTTAGTTATAAACAACAAAAAAAAGACAATGAAGTTTATTTCTAAAGATTGAATAAAAATTTTTTTTTCCATAAAAATAGCCGAAAAATATTAATAAATCAATAATACACACACATACATACACACAACTGCTTTTTAGGGTGATACTGAGTCTGTATATTTATTTTGTAGCCACACACACACACACAAATGATTGAATAAATAAAAATAAAACTTTTTGTCAATTAACTGTATTTAATATTATTATTCTTTTAATTTTACTTTGTTGTTTTAATATTCATTTTTTAAAAGTTACTTTTATTTACTATAGATGTGAAGAGAATAGAAATTTTTAAAAATAAATACATGTATAGCATTTCGAAAGTATCAACAGAATAAGAGTAAAAACGAACGGTAATCATAATAGAGAATAAAAATTATTATTGTTCATTTTTACTTTTTAATTTTGAGAATTTCTAATGCATTTTAATTTTAAAATATCTTTATAAATACAAATCTTTTTTTTACAAATGGACTGAATGATAATGAGCCTGTATGTATATTTACTCTGTCATGAATTAATGTAAGGTTTTATTTGGACACACATACACACAACTGCTCTTTATATATGCAGAGATAACGCATTTTAGTAAAATAAAAAAAAAAACTGAAGATGCAGATGTCAGCAGCCATTTATTTTACACAAAGAATAAATTCTTACTTTTTAACCATCTAGAAATGAAGTATATGACATTTGTGAATACTTATATTTCAATGAACTTATGCAAACAATATTAGCCAAATTTCTATGCATTTTTCTGTAATTCATGTAAATCTCTTATTTTTTAAAATTCTAATAAATTGAGAAATGGCTTAGAAGTTGGATAATTGCAAAATGTTAATATCTAACATTACAGGAAAAGTTTTCATCATAATCCGACTATTTAACACAAAAAAATTAATATAAATCACAACTTGATAAATAGAAAATTTTACTTCCTCAGTCAATTACAAATGTGCCTAGATAAATTACAGTAGTTTTTTTTTTATAATTTTGTAACTATTTTTTTAAAGTTTCACTCTTCTTAAATAGTGAAAAATAGTATAAAAATGTTATCAAGATTAAGAATTTCAAAAGGTTTTCATCTATAAAATGTAACCTTCAAGTGAATTTTACAGAATTAGTTCACTGACTGACCTTTAGCTATGTCATCTTCTTCTTGTTGTGTCTGTACAGCATCAGGATTGGAAATCAATGTTGTAGATTTCTTTGGCTGAAAAAAGAAAAATTGCACAACTAAGACAAAACATTTAATATAAATTCATTATAAACAAACCAACATTTTTGATTAATTGGATCTGAACGTGAGTTATCTTTTATGATAAAAAATGGTTGGCTTAAAAATACAATAAAACATAAAATATGAATTTTGTTTTGGTAAAAAATGTAATTTTCTCAACAAAACTTCATTGAAGATTTTTTGCCAGGTCAAAGTGAAAAGACAACTTGTGGGTATATACATTAACAAAATACACTATATACTGAAAAGTTTAAAATATTTCTGTCAGTTTAAAAACAAATCATTTTTATTTTAAAGTTTATAAAGGAGATACAGAAAACGCCACCTAATGTTTTGCAACTTTTAAAAAAGTCCATACAATAAAATCATAATGTGATGATAAAGGAATAAGTCTAGAGTCTGACAGCTGAATTTTGATATGAAACTTTCACTGTAACTATTTGATTTACATGATTAATGGGGAAAACATTAGATTAATTGCATTGACAAAAGAGGAAATTATTTTGAAAAATAAATATTTGTTGAATAAAAATGTTTCCCTATTAAGCTTTGGACTTATTAATGTACTTAGATACATGAGAAATTAGTCCAACCTACCATACTATCTGGATCTGAGAAATCATGTCCTTCTTTTTTCAAGCTTTCGTACAAAGAAGGAATTAAACTGAAAATAATAATAATAAAAAAAAAAAAAAAAAAAAAAAAAAAAAAAAAAATCCATTTATAGATAAAATATAAACAATTAAAAAAAAAAGAAAAGAAAAACAATCTTATAAAATGAAAATATCTTATTAAAAATTAAAAATATAAAAAAAAAAAACTTTATCAAATTTCTTTAATTTATTCATATTTAAAAAAACGTTTGTAAACATAACTAGTGTATTTGAACATATTTAGAAAGAATTTGTACTGAAATGATATTGTATTTTATTTTGGTTAATTACATAAATTATTTGATTAGATATATGAGAATTGAAAAAGCACTCACTTGAGAGAGGGTTCATCTTTAAATTCTGGCATTTCAGCCCATCTTTTTATCAATAATTTCAGTCTTTGTGCTACTTTTGGGTGAGCCTGAAAAGAACAGTTCAAACAATTCTTATGAGCAACTTTAAAAAGAGAATATGAAAAACAAAAGTGCTTGATATCAAATTATTTTTTCTTGTATTATCTGTAATGATTTTCTTTAAAAATATCTTCCTTAAACAAAAAAACAAACCTCTAGATCCTTTTCTATACTGATAGATACTTTGAATAAATTATAAATTGTCTTGATCACAAGATAAATAATTAGTATTTTCTAACATAGCAACAAAACATGTAACACAAAGCACTTTGAGTGCTTTTCTAGTTTGATAATATAACAAGCTTGTTAGTTCATCATTATTTAATTTAGTAATACAGAAAGAGTCACCCATTATATATATATATATATATATATATATATATATATATATATATTTTATACAGACAAAATATAATTTTTCTTTGATTTTCATTTTGTAACATGATTACATACATGTTTGTGTCACTTGATGACAAATTGAATAAAGAGATACAAATATTTGTTGGTAACATTTAAATTGCTGAAGAATACACCAAAAGGTAAACTTTACTATTTAGTTCAGCAAACATATAATAAATAAAATAATTAAATTCAGTTTCAGACTCACTGTGGATTAAATCATTAAAATCAAATCTTGACACTGTAGCCTGGTTGAGAATTAAACTCTTTATAACATTTATTTAATACACCATTCTAAAATTTAAATACTTGTGAAATGATTGTTTATACAAATAAATGTTACATCATAAATATACAAGTGTAAAAAGAACATACAGATTATATAAATATTGTAATTATGAAAAAAAAAACTGTTACAAAAATTTGATTCCAGATTTCTGTACACTAAGAATACTCAGCAAACACGAAATGTAAAAGCAACATAAACAGTTAAAAGTCTAGGCTATTTAAGAAGGACAATAATGTGCATATGTATTATATGTCAAATATTTATTTTGTCAATAGAAATTCATAAATTTGTTTGTTTTTTTCCATGTCATCATAGCTCCTAGTTTAAGTTGTACATGCTGAATTAAATCTTTAGTTAATTACTTTGATTTTTTTAAAAAATATTTTATTTCTTACTGTCCTTGAAACATCTCTTAAAATTCATTAGTGCTATATTTCAAATGTAGTTGCTCCATGGGATTGTGTGCTTTGATGGATCCTTGAATAAAATTGACTTAAATTTAGAATTCTTTTATGTGCTATCAGGGCATGGGTGATCATGGATCTCCACAAATTCCTATCATTTGTAGCTTTAAGCAATGTTTGTCCAATTACTACTTCCCATCCATTTACCGAAGCTTATTAGGCAGGTTGTACAATGTTTCCCTCTGTCTTTCTTGTTTTCAGTATGTTCTGTAAGTGTCAAATTCTCCAAGCCCTCTTTCCTCTTTATGTGTCCTAGAAATTTCAACTTTCTCTGATTCTAAGTACAAGTGCCCTTTTTGTTCCCATTTTCTTTAATAATTTCTCATTGTTCACATGTTGTGGCCATGGTATTCTCAGTATCCTTGTGAAGAACACATCTGTTGCCTCAAGAGGAAATTGTCCAGCATTCACTACTATATAGGATGATAGATAATAAATCAGAGTTCAACAGACTTGTTTTCATTTTCTTTTGGAAGGCATTTTTTAATATTCCAATGCAACTTTGGATTACTGTGTCACATTTTCTGTCATCTTTTATAACACTTGCCAGACAGTTAAATGTAAATATTTGATTGATTTTAAGGTTTCCAATTTGTAGCTAACATCTTGGGCTATCCCTCTTGCTAACGTCTATACATTGACTTACAATTAATTGCCCTTTCTTCCTGCAATTTTCTTTCTCTATCAAAACCATATGTCATCTGTATATCTTATTAAGATCGTGTTCACCAATAATGAATTCTGGTAGGACTGTTCTTTTAGGATTCATTATATTGTATATATATTTTTGTGTATTTTTCTATCTGTATGCAGGTAGTTTGTTCCCAATAAATGTTTCAGATTATTCTTTTACATGCATGCACACTAAGATCATATTTCAGAAATTAGCTTACCTTTTGTCCAATTAAAGTTCGGCATTCAGATACAAAATCACGAGAACAAATTTCCAAGTGGAATGGACGACCACAGTTATTCACACATGCATCAAGAAGCTGAAATGAATTAAATATTGGGCAGAGAAAAAATAAGCAGGAAAAAATTAGATCATAAGAATCTAAATTAAAATATTTTGTTCTTGAAACTGACATTTTTGTCCACTGAAGTTCCCAAAAAAAATGAAATTGTGAAGCAGAGTTTTCTCAAATAAATCATATAGTTCATCCTTATTAGAACCTATTGTCACAATTAACAGAGATATACTTCACAACAGTGAGAAAGTACATATGCATAAGAAAATTGTTATAAAAAAAACAAAAAAAAAAACTGTATAGTAATTTTAATGAAAATCTTAAATCTATAGAAATACACACTTGCCAAAGGTATGTAAATTTAACGATAGGTGGCATGACTGTGGCTTGGTGTCACAGAAATGTTCAGACCTATATTGTGTACTCTGACATCTGGTGAATCAGTGTGAACATTGGTTAGGCTGCTCATGCAAGACAACATGAATTATTAGAATTCAAATGGGGTATGATAGTGGGTGCCAGATTTTAACATTACTTGATGTATGGTGTCACATGTCTACTAGAAATGGTTTATGGGAGATGTTACTACTCACTGAGGATGACAAGGAGGTCAATCACAGTGCCAGAGATGGTTTAACGAGTATTCTAGATACTTCCCCTGAATGGTGTGGCCACCATGTTTACCTGATATAAGTGCAAGTGATCATTTATAGCACATTATGAAGAAGTCAATTTACAGACAAGACCCTGCACTTGCAAATATAAATGAGCTAAGGACAGGTACTGAGGCAGCATGGCCTAAACATTTTTCCTGAAGTCTTCAAGCCATTTGCCAGGTTATGTTGCTACATTTTGTCAGGTTAGATGATGTTCTTCATAACATCGGTGTAAGATACTATATATAGTATCAAGAGAGAATTAAAAAAATCTAAAAGATCACGACAGAAAAAAAAATTCTAAATCCCAAATAGACAAATCAAAGATTCATTATTACATTCTTTGTCATACAATAAACCTATCAAAAGTATTTTTGCTATAATAGTAATTCTCTTTTGATGCAATTTATAAAAAATAAAATAAAAAAATTGGTGCAAGATCCTGCAAATATTCTAGGTCTATTGTTGCTCTAAACATACAGCAATCCTAAAATTATACTTCATAACATATACACACATCAGTACTTACTGTTAGAGCTTGCATTGTTACAAAAGGAACTTTATGGTTCAAGCGTTTCACAATAGCTCGTAGACAATCTTTGGGACTGGAGAGAAAAAATAAAAATGATCAAATACTTTAAAAAGTCTAAAAAATAAATAAACAAAAAGATTTAAAATTGTAAAAACAAGATCATATAACATCAAGTGAGAAAGACAAAATAGCAGGTCATTGATCTCCAATATTTGTATGAGATTTAAAGAATGAGAACACTTATCATATTGATTCTTGTGCCATGTGTCTGTGTACCCAACTATGTTAGAAGCAGTGTCTTTGCTTCACACTGAGCAGTTAGAGTTGGACAGACATATGCACTGTGGCAAACAAAAGGAGTAGCAAATAAGAGCAATGAATGTAATGCGGCAGTTCACAGTGGATTGCTTAGTAGCTGTAAAATGGAGTAAAATAACATCAGTCATTTCATTGCTGGTTGTTTTGCATGTGGCAATTTTGTAAGGATGTATTAGAAAGGTTAGTGGCTTATAGACATAATCTTGAAAAAGGAATCTGCTCACAAATAATGAAGAAGAGCATGACACCAATATCTTTTAAAAGATATTTGCAAGCCTAATTATTTTGCAACATCTAAAACATTATATCCCAATGGCTAAATGGTAGAGTATTAGATTATAGGTTAAAAGATATCATAAAACAAAATTTGGAGCCAGGTAAACAAGGATCATTATGATTTAATATCATTTACTTTGCAATTTTTAATACTAAAAAAGATGTAGTAAGTCTTATTTTTCTAAAGCAAATATTTAAACCATACACCCATCTTTAAAGAAAATAAATGTTAATAATCAACTTATCAATCATCATGGGATAAAATAGGAAGTGTAGAATTGATAACAAAAGGAATATGTTTATATTTAAATTGTTTGACTTGAGTGGTTCCAGGCTATCAGGTTAGCAGCTATATTGGACTATTTGGTGATTTCATTCTTTTTACTTCAAATAAAACTATTCTTTTTTTATATATAAAAAACATATTTAGCTTACAAATTAAAAGAATACTTATTTATTGATGAAATGGGGTGGAAGGCAAACCTTAATTTAAAAAAAAAAATGCTAGTTAGTAAAATTAGAAATAAAACCACCTTATGTAATCAATTCATTAAGTTATTCAGTGACTCTTTTACAAAAACATTTTAGTTTGCTTTAGTTATTTAACACCTTGTATCATCTATAACTAGCTAATATCATTGAAATGTTCATTAAATATATCAAGGATGTTCAAATTGGCAGCATTTCTTCAATAAAATTTGAAAGCATCTTTTATCCTTCAAAATTTTATTGAGGTAGTATATCATTACTATTTGAGAACTCTAAGTGCTATCTTTAGCTAAAAACACTACTCATTGTATTATTTAAGTTTTCTTCTTTAAAGTAAATTATATTAATAAGCTTTATAATAATTTATTAATAATTGAAGTCTTTAAACTAATGTCATATTCATTAAAACAGTAATTACAAAATGCACAAGTTGATAGTATGTCATTTTTTAATGCAACTATTGGATTTAATTTTATTTTGATAATAAAAATAAATAATATACAACCCAACACCAAAGATGAGTGAATTAGTGTGAATGAAGCTACATACAGTTTGCTGTATGCATATGATTATTTCAGAATATTTTTATCCAAAATATTCAAAGGTTTGCACTAAACATATACCAAACAGAAATGTATAAAATGGGTTTACACCCAATAAAATAAGATATGATTTATGTCATTCATTTAAAGATGCAAAACATGTTTTATATATAGTATACAGTAATAACTGAAATCAAATGGTGATATTATGACTCAGTTCAAATCCAATTGGAGCAGCAGTTTTCCATCATTTATTAGCATTTGATGCATGATTGTAAATGAAGCTTGATTTTAATACAAAGACAGCAGGAATATCACTTAATTAAAACTTTTCAAATTTTTGAAGATATTATAATGAAAGGACATATACACCAGTCAATTTTATAAAGATATTGAGTGTGGGTGGGAATAAAAATGAAAGGTAAAAAAAGAAAAACAATAGTAATGATGAACGTGGGTGAGGAACAATGATGATATAAATAAGATAGTCACCAAAATGATTCATGTACATCCATTTCATTTGTTTAAAATATTTCCTTTCATTAACAATTAAATAATGAAAGCCCTGTAGGTATTCTTTCTAGATCAGCACATGATTTTAAAAATATAATGTCTAAAAAGATTATATAGATAAAAAAAATGTTAATTTCTCTTAATATATTACTAAATGTAATAAATTCTTAAAATATTGCAAAAAAAAATTAATGTATAAGGTTAATTTAAATATCGACTTTTTAAAGTTATTTTTAAAATAACTTTTAAAGGGAAAAGGTATTTTCAAAAGGAGGAAGTGGAACTGAAATATTTAAGCTATAACTATATAACTTTGGAGCATAGGTATATAATCTAACAAACATCAAAGAGAAGTTTAATTCAGTACCCGAGATTGCTGTGTGCATGAAAGTAGTACCAAATGGTAAAGAAAAAAAAAAAAATTTGTTATCAATAGTATAAATTTTAGCTTTGTTATTTTATATGCACACACACATGTGTGTGTGTATATATATATATATATATATATATATATACAAACATATGTATGTGTGCACATGTGCGTATATATATATATATATATATATATATATATATATATATATATACATACACACACACAGAGTGCGATGGGTAAATTGTCACATCTTACATTTTTAATTTTGTGCATGAGCGTTGTTTGTTTTTGATTTTATCAACTGTGGAGTATAGTAGGGTCAGTTGGGCACCATCTGTGAGAAAAAGAACACAATGACACAATTCCCTGCCAAAAATTTGGAAATGTACGCTGTACTGCTTGGCATTTATGCTGAAAGTTCCAATACAAACATTTCAGAGTGTTTGGGTGTCAATTTGGGGACAGTGTAGAAGATTTGGAAAGAGCTGGAGGAGTCTAATGGTGATTATGAAGGTACAGCAGCTCAGAAAACTAATTGTTCTGATGAGAAAAGAACTCCTGAATTTGCTGGTTAGGGCCTCAGACTCAATACTGAGGCCTACATCAAGTACTTTGAAGAGGTAGTGCTGCACTGGGTCAAGAGGGTGGCTGCTGGAAGATCCTATGTCTGGCAACAGGACTCTGCACTATGCTACACAAGCAAGAGAACCCAATCATGGTTGTCAGACAATTTCTGTGACCACATCACTCTTTACATCTAGCAACCTAACTCCCCAGACTGCAACCCACTTCATTATTATTTGTGGGTTGTAGTAAATGAGAGACCAACAAAACTCCTAACACCAAAGAGATGTAGGATATTCTGAAGTCATCTGGAGGCTGTGGTTAAGCCAATGGTGATTTTATTGAACAAATTTAATCTTTAATATATATATATATATTAAAAAAAAATATCCACCAATCATGCTACCTTGGACTCAACCCTAGGTATTTTCAGGCAATCTGGACTAAATAATCTCCTAACACTTCATTATTGATAAATAAATAAACAGGAAGCATAATAGAAGGGGAGTAAAAATTTCGTGTGTGTGTGTGTTTATTTTTTTTTATTTTTTCAGTTGTATGGATATGAGTTCGTGACCTTGGGTCTCATGCTTTTGCAATCATCAGACAAAGCTGTCTGATGATTGCAAAAGCGTGAAACCCAGGGTCACAAACTCATATCTATACAACTGAATATGTTAGCTTGAGTGCTTTCCACTAAGTATTGTGTGTGTGTGTGTGTATGTATATATATATATATATATATATATATATATATATATATATATATATATATATACACACACAGTTTGTGACCCTGGGTTTCATGCTTTTGTGATCATCAGATAAACTCTTATTTAAAAATTGGATCTATCTATACTTGTTTGTGTTTGATTATATTTGATAGTGTGCATATATACATTATATACGTTGTGTGTGTGTGCATATATATATATATATATATATATATATATATATATATATATATTAGTTGGATTGATGTTAGTTTGTGACCCTCGGTTTCACGCTCTTTGCAACTGTCAGACAAACTCAGTAATTTTGAAATTTTGTGTGTGTGTGTGTGTGTGTGTGTGTGTATATATATATATATATATATATATATACACACACACACACCACACATACACTCACACACAATCATGGTGCAGGTATGGAAAAGTTAGAAACATGATTGAAACTTGCACATATATTAGGAAAAACACTATCATAAGCATTCTTGAATTGCTGTTTCACTGGCATTTATAGTTACCAATAATGATTTGAGTTCATTTTTACTTATTTAGCTGAAGTGGTAAAATCATTTATTTGAAATTTAATCTGCAGTGCTAATCTTTTCTAATTTTTTAGTAACAAGTTTAGTATCAATTTATAAGTGCCTCATCTTTGTTGAAAATGTCTCTGAAGAAAAACATTCCTGAAACTAAAAGGGCTGAAATCATTGCATTGTTCACAGAAGGGGTATCCCAATTCAAAATTGCAAGAAAAGTGAAATGCTCAAGAAATGTTGTACAAACAACCATTAAAAGATATAATGAAACCAATTCTTTCAAAAATCATGATGGTCATGACTGGAAAAGGTGTACAAGCTCAAGGGAAAACAGACTGCTAAAGAAGGTATCTCTAGGTGACTGCTGAATTTTGTCAGGTAACAAAGTGATATCGACTTGCACAGAAGGAGAAGGTTAGTAGAAGCTGGACTCAAAGGATATAAAGCTAGAAAAATCCCATCACTGCTTGAGGTTAATAAGAAAAAGAAACTTTCTTTTGCAAAAGAGCATGAAAATTGGATGGCTGAAGATTGGGCCAAAGTTGTCTGGTCTGATAAAAGCTACTTTGAAGTAAGTTCCTTTATTAGTTGAAACTAATTTATTGATATTATAATTGTTTTTATTATGCCTATTAATACTGCATAGAAAATTATCCCTAAAATTTTTATTTTTATCAGATTTTTGGAATCCATGGAGTTGTTTATGCTCATTGAAAAGTTGGGGAAGCATATAATCTCAATGTATCGCCCCAAATGTAAAATTTGGAGGTGAGAGCATAATGGTTTGGGGTTACATGTTATTCACATGTGAGGATAGAATAAACTCCAACACTTACATAAGCATATTAGACCAATGTTACCAACCTACATTAGAGAAAATTTTCACTATCACATATTAGATGGAGTAATCTTCTAATAAAACAATACACCATGCCACACATCTAGAGTTTCGAAGGGTTGGTTTGAAAAGACAGAAGTGAGGATAATGAAGTGGCCTCCTCAATCCCCTGATCTAAATCTCGTTGACCATTTGTAGTTAAGCTTAGGTACAAGAGTGAGGGTGTACAAATATTCTTCAAAATGCGAATTACAAGCCAAACTTCATGAAGAATGGCAGAAAATCCAGTCAACTACTTGTGCTAAGCTTGTCTCCAATATGTACAAGTACATAAAAGCAGTTACAAAAGTAAAAGGAGCCCACACCAAGTATTAAATATAGGTTAAATTTACTTTAAAAGCATTGTTCTTTTCCTTTAAATGATAAAATAAATGATTTTCAATTATATTTCTAACTTTTATACACCTGACCTATAATTTTGTCCATGGCTATATATATATATATATATATATATATATATATATAATTGGAGAAAAAATAAGAGGAAGGGGGGAAAAAATAAGAGGAAGTGGGGGAAAAAATAAGAGGAAAAGAAAAAAAAAAAAAAAGGTTAAGGAGTGAGTATAAAGTGTAGAAGAAAAAAAAATGAAAAAAGGACAAATGATTATGACACCCTTCACATATGCACATCCATGTAGGTGGGTGCACGCATGAACACAATACAGAAAAAAAAACCCTTACACCAATGATAAGTAAAATAAATATATATATATATATATATATATATATATATATATATATATATAAGCAGTCAGTTGCTGATACCCACTGATGAGTGGGCAGACAGGTTTGCCTATGATACTCTGGAGCTGAGATGCTGAAGATAACATCAAACAGCTAAGTGACAAACTTAAGTGAACATTGAAGTCAGCACTCAGAGGCAACAGACTGTTTCATACTAAATGCAATCATCAGGCCACGTGATTGCATTTAGCATCACGTTTTTATTTTTAAAGTGTGTATTACATTAATTTTAAATAACAAATTTTGGATTAAAAATAAATACATTAATTCTTTAGAAATATATTTCTAATATAGACTTGTGTATTTAAAATCATCTTTAAAAATGTTTAAAATCCCAGCCTTTACCAGCTTTCAGGTATTGCTGTCAGTTTCAGATTGAATTTATTATGAAACTGACTAATGTCAGAAAGCTTGAAAAGACCACAAATTTAAGAGTTTTTAAAGGTGATTTTAAAAACATCAGTCTATTTGTAGTGCTCTATCTGAATACTGTTTAACAAAAAAACATACACACAAACACAAGATTTGAATAGTAAAACAAATCTTGCTGAAATAATGTAAAGAAAACCCTGTAAAAAAATCACTACCTTTACTATCTCTCCAATATTCTTTACTGTAATGTTATCTTTTTTTAAACTATTTTATAAACAAAAGATTTTATTTGCCCTGATACCGCAAAAATATTTTACAAAGTATAAAAATTTAATAAATTCACAAAGCTTATGCAAACTTTTTATGTAAAAGCTAATTCAACCCCAAAAAACATTTTAATTCTTTAAGAGGTATTATCAAATTGTAAGAGAACAAAGTTCATTAAGTGATTGATATAGTTAATTTTTCATTATATCTCTCCTCATGGAGTCAAAATAATATGCATAGAAAAAAAAATCATCAAGTTGTTTATTCGATTGGATATTTGACATTACAGAAAACTTTATGCTACAGATGATTTAAATGGCACCAAATTTAAAATGGGTCATCACTGACTAAGCATCATTGTTTATTAGCCTACTGACCTTGAAGCAAAAAAAATAAAATAAAATTGTAGCTTGTCTCTCAAACAGTACCTCCTCATTACAATAAATATGATTTTTACTGTGGAAAGTATTATTATCTACACGATTCAGTTGTGAAGTGTCAGATTTTATGATTGCAAAGACTTCATATTGCAACTGTATACTTAATTTACCATGTAAATGAAGTAAATCATGAATGCTGATTTAAACAGATTTATACAGCACATGTATTTTCTAACTTTAAGGTTTATTTAATAAAATATTGCATGTGTATTTGAAGCATAATAGATAAAAAGTGAAAAAAAAGAAGTATCAATAAAAAAAACAAAAAAACAGCTCACAAATGTTCAGCAAGTAGCATAAATGAAAGATTCTTTAACCACCACCTGTTTCATTTATTATTTGATAAAGTAGAAATTGCCATGACCCATTTAACCGTAACATCCCTCACAAGTACAAACATTTTCCTTTATTACATAAATACAGTACACACTAACTATGGCAACTGGACCCTGTGGAGAGAGATGATCAAGCTATCATTAAGGACCTTAAGCACTATGTTGTTTAGAAAAATCTCCTTTTCCACTGCAGGTGCTGACAGAGGAGCATATTGATAAAATGTGTTAATCCTCTGATGGATAGTTGACCTTCAGTTGACTAACAAGCAGACATGACTACCACTATCAGTAGTTGGACTGCAAGTAAGGCAAGAGGACAGCTCAAAATAAATAAAATTAAAAACAAAGTTAGAATTGGGTGAGAGGAACAAAGAGAGATATCTCATATGCATACAGAGATTGTACGGCTTGTCAGATTAATTTTAGATTTCATTTGCTATAGAAAGCAAAGAGCAGCTGTAAAATATTTAACACTAGCTTAAAAGCTACCCTATCAGGTGGCATTTAAGCTAGCTCCTGCAGAGGGCTCTTCATTGGGCCTTCATCATCATAGGTAGGGAGGAGTAGATGCAATAGGCAACAATAAACTACACAAGAACTCAAAATTGATTGCTGCATTTAAGTATTGCATGAATATACAAGCTTACCTTTTAAAAGTTCAACGATAATTCTTTTGCTGCCACTTAAAGACAATTTGATGTATGTAGGTCCTTACTTATATAAACAATCATTTTTATTTCATGGGTGGCTTTTGCTGGATTTCACTATTTAGATTATTCGCAAATTTATTCCCAAGTTATAAAAATTGTTATTGTACAAAAAAATTTGTTGCAAAAAAAAAAAAATAAAAAAAAAAAATTTTTTACTGAAAACAATCGCAGTAATGAAAACTTAGAAATCCAAAATTTCAGGATTGCTGGTCTGGATCTGGCCTGAAATGTTTTTAATTTGCTCACAGAATTGGCCAGATTCCAAAATGATCAAAAAAGTAAAAAAAATATTGTTAGAATTTATGAGATATTCTATCAGTTGATCAAAGTAAGTATTCTTACATTTTCCTCACTACATTTCTGATGATATGTTGTTCTCTCTTCCTCAAGTGGATATTCCATACATAAAAAAATGAATTAAAACATACACTAGATAAAAAAAATAATTTACAAACTACATGAACAGAAAAATATTGTAAGCAGTAATCTTAGAAACTGCATGCAGAATCAGCAAGACAAATGGATGAACAAATCTTGAAATGTGAGCCATAAACCAAAGTATCAATATTGGACATAAAATAATTTCCTAACCTACCTTTGGCAGAAAATGAAACTGGCATGCAGGATAATCCTGGCCACTTAGCTGCCAAAGCTCATTTTGTCTAGGTACAAAATGACAGACAGACACATGAGAAATTCCAAATACTACTTCACTTGGGACCCTTACAAATTCACCTTCTGCCTTTTCTCAACCAATCTTAACATAGCTCACATTTTTGGGTATTGGACCTAATTAAAGAAGTTGGTCATTATGGATAAAAATGACTTATTTAAGTCATGAGTAAAAACAAGCCAGCCAAAGTCTGCTAGTCATAACAGTCTCCCAGTAGTAGTCGCAGTCAGACGTTAAAGAGAAGTTACTGCAGAAGTTACAATCACTGTAGAAGGATCACTGTTACTAAGAAAAAAAAGGGGGGGTCTAAGTTGATAATTGCATCTGCATCACATGTGCAAGAGGAATAACTCTCTTCATCCACTACACCCAAGAAAATGGTTAGATACTGATTGACAAAAAATTGTTTATTTTTATAGAAGAGCTTCCATTTTCCTTCCAGTTTGCTGAGCAGCAGCAGACAGACTTTTTCCTGTTCAGAAATAAACTTGCCATGGCTCATTGAAATATCAAAATTTTTTTTTCAATGAGCAATTACAATGTGCCAATAATAAACAAGTGTAACAGTGACCTGTAACTTAAAGATGGCTAGCATAAGCAATCTGGTTGGAGAGACTCAGTTACAATACACTCCAAATCTATTATCAACAGTCAACAACTGGACACTACTTTGAAGCAGCATTTAATGAAGGCCTTAATTTTAAAACAAGTTGCAAGCAAATAATTTATCTGCATATAATATCTCCATTTTAGGAATTGATGTTATTTGATAAAGGGTGAGGCACTAAAACCTCAACCTACCAAATTGACATCACAAGAAGTTGGCCCTCAAGACTTTTCAAAGGGACAATATAGTTATTCCAGCAGACAAAGATAATACAACCATTATCATAAACTGAAACACCTTAAAAAAGAAAAAAAAAAGCGGGGCAGGTATAATTGATGCTGGTTGCTACAATAGACTTATAGTGAGTTAGAACAAAATCTTGTAGAATGTTTTATATGAAATTTAAGGACTATATTTAGATATATGTACATAGATTTATTCAACCACATATCTGCCATTTTGTTCCACCATGTTTAACAATCTTTAAATCAGCTACACAATTCCATCCTCACAGAACTTAACATCTCTCTGGGTGATGAATTGGTTTAAGCATTTTTTTTACAGGTTTGCAGAGAATTGAAGTTCTTCCCATTAAGAGAATTTTGTAGAGATTGAAAAGTGGTAATCCAAAAGTGCAAAGTCAGGTGAGTATAGTGAGTAAAGTAGTATTTCTGTTGGGTCTTCAAAGAGATGAAATTTGCTATTGTCCTGATGGAAGATGATAAAAGATGAGAAACATTTGATTGGCCAATTGTAAATGCTTTTCATCGACTGCTGCATTTAATCGGTCCAATTGAGAAAAATAACTATCTGAACTCAATGTCTGATTTTATAAAATGAGCTTGTCATACACAATGCACTTCCAATCCCACCAGAAACACAGCATCACCTTCTTCAGATACAGATTGGCTTTTCAAGTGATTAATGGTGGCTCATTGTTTTCTCCAGGATGTTTTTTGTTCCAATCCCTTTTTCATTGCCTGTGATCATTCTTTTTAAAAAAAAAAAATTTTTTTTGTATTTGAGCAGAGAATTGCAGATAGAAATCCAGTACACTCAATCTTTTTCATTAAATCATGAATCTCCCAAACATCACAGCAATTCACATATCCTTGTTTTCAAATATCTTACAACACTCATGTGAGATATGCATAGTATATCTGATACTCTATGTCATGTAACCTGGATTATTTTTAATTAGCATTTTAATTTTGTCATCAATAATGACTGCAGTGTGCTTGAACATTTTCATTATTCCAGATCAAAATTTCCATTTCTGAATATAGCCAATCATTTATGAACAAGTACTCTTGACTACAACACCATCTCTATAAATCATTTTGGCTGCTTGTACAGTATTTTTCCTTTCCAACTAAATAAAAGACCATCAAATGATGAAAACACATCCTCATTTTCCTTCATTTTCAGTTAATGTAAAACAAAATCAAATGTTACCTATTTAAAAACACTACAAACTTTTGTCCTAATCCAATATGTGTAAAGTTGGGTGAGAATCCAATGGAATGGGAAATATATAAAACAATTTGGAAAAATTTTCACATTTCAACCATGATGTGATGCCATCAGAAAAAGGATGTTATTTCACAAGAACAAATTCTACATTGGTGAGATTAAATGTCATGTACATTAAGTGTCTGAATGCTTGACTTTAACTAATTTCAAATCGGATACTTGTATCCCAAATTGTTTCAGTACTAATTGAATAAGGGGATATATTAAAATATATCTATCAATAAAGCTCATTATGAAGAATGAACATAAAGTCTTACTTTTCTATTCTTGGATGTCCATATCATTAGTGAAGAATTTAGGTTTAAAACAGACATATTCATGCTCTCTCTCTCTCTCACTTAAAAAAAAAAATTTTTTTAGTAAAAACAAATTTTCCAAATTCAAAAAATCCCTAGAATGCTCAAGAATTACTAAGAGTAAGAGACTGTCTGTCAAACTGGATGCTGGATTGCTGCATTTGTCTCTGACACTTTCAGAGAAAAGGTCTAAAACCAATGAGAGAGTATAAAGAAACAAGAAAAACAAAAAGTAGAAATAACCATGGCATTCTACATGTATGCACATACATAGACAGACACAATGAAAGAAGAGAAAGAGGAGGAAAAAAGGGGGGGTCAATCTTGCACCAATGAAAAGGATATAAATGATTTTTAAACTCAATATAAAAGTGATGAAAAATGAGAAAATAAACAGTCAATCACCTGACAAGTGGATGGAGTGATTGCCAGAGGGTCAGTCTACGAAACTCTAGAGCCAAGATACTAAAATAACATCAATTAGCTAAATGACAAATGCATATCATACATTGAGTGCTAGTGCTAATAAAATAAATAAATGGAATGCCACACGAGCATTACAGTACAATATAGATATCAATGCAATGCAATGATCAGTTTTCAATCAGCATCTGGTGATTGTGTTTGTATGAAACTCAGAGTTGTGCTATGGGTGAGGAATATATACAAACACAGATAGATACACACACATACACACATAATCCATGCACATATATGAGTGCTCTATTTTAGAATATAACTTTTTAATATTTAATACGCAAAAAGTACATTTTTGTTTAATTTACCCATTGAGAATGCTGTATCACACTTAGCAATTTTTCAGCATAGGTAGCTGTTTTATTGTCATTATCTCTGAAGGGTTAATAATTTATTAACACTTCAGTTTACAGCCACTGATTTTGAAAAAATACTAAAAATGGAAGTGCTGTTAATGGGTAAATATGGTTAAAATGTTATTTTTATGTGTATAATACATGAATTCAAAATTTTATGCAACATAATTTTTCATCATTACCAGAAGTATTTCAAATCTTTTACATCATAAAAATAATTTTTTTTTTTTATAAAATATATATTTGTAGATTTATATAACTATTTTAGTTTAGAGAACCAGAGTCACCAAAATTGAAACTATTTAAATTTCAAATCAAATTAAATCACTTCATATGTCTAAAGTAGGCACTTCTACCAATTTGCTGAAAAAATAGCATTGCATGATGAAAAAGGCCCCAAACTTAATAAAAAACAAAGTTTTATCATTAAAATATTTATGCTATTATTAAGAGGAAAGACCAAAGTATTTTTTTAATTATTTTATTAAATTTTTTAATCCTTTCTAGCGTGTTCAAAATTTTCATTAAAAATCTTTTTTTTGTTTTTGTGTGTGTGTGTGTGTGTGTGTGTGTGTGTGTGTGTGTGCAGTCAATCAAAGATTACTATGGGTGTTTTAGTGCCTTTTCCCAGTGAAAAACACACTGATTTGGAAATTCTTGCAAAAGTTAAATAATTGTTGGATTTTAATGAAACTTTCAAGACTTATTCACAAATGAATGAAATCATTTTTGAATTTTTTTTTTTTTTTAAATCTTGGTATATATATATAACTTAATTTTATTTTCAAGAAATTAAAATTTCAGCCTCTTCATATTTATATCAGTTAAAATCAGGCTCCTTGGAGAATTTTAGTAATCATTGTTTTTGTTGAGTGGGAACACCATTTACCAAAATTCTGCTCTGAAACAAAATAAAAAATGCAATAAACTATGACATTATTTAATTAGGAAATCTTTTAATTACTTTTATAAATAAGATATATTAAGGACACTATTGTTTTAAGAAAAAATTTCTTTTGATGAATAATCAATTTTTGCAAGAATTGTTTTCAGTTTTTAAAATTTTAATTAGAAAAATTTAAGTTTTACATCTTTTAAAATTGTGTATTAATTTTAGATTATGTTGAGTGAAAACTATTTACTAATCATAAATTTTAAAGCTTAATACCAGTCATCAAAAACCAAGATTTTTAAAAGAATTTTGAATTTTTTTTATGCATATAAATGTGCTCAATTTTTTAAAGTAGGTTCAACCATACACAACATTATCAGAAAATAAGATTGGTGACTATAGTAAATTTGAAGTCAACATTCCTAAAATTAGATTATGGAGAATATTTTCAAAAATTTTTTAAGATTATCGAGTACTTAAAATTATATAAAAAAGGCACTCACATCATTTTCTTAAATTATATTTTACAAATAAAGTCTCCTAGAGCAACAATCAATCTGTCATCACCTTGTGATCATTCATCAAACATGTAAACATGGCTAGTCGGTTAAAAACACAACTACTGTTTGGCTTAAAAATGCATTTCTGTGTTATTTTAAACCTAAAGTAAATAATATTTGTTTCAAATCAGATTAATTATACTTTAAATCAGCAAATATTTCTCAAAGTTTCAGAAAAGTATATTTTACTTTTGGAAGATTTTTTAATAAAGAGAATTACATTGTGATGAAAGACTACTAAAAAGGGCACTAATCAGTTATTTACCCCCACCAAAAAAAATCTATTCCAATCAATATAATTTCCATTTTAAATACACCAGAATATTTTGCTTACTGGAAATAGTAAATTTAATCTTTTAGCTTTCAATTAAAGCTAAAATGAAAGCTTTTTTCATTTTTGAAAATTCATTTTAAACATTAGGTATCACAAATTAGTGGAGGTACCTAGTCTAAAGAAAGGAATAATATATTGCCTTCACCATCAGAAGGCATAGTGATTCTGATATCCTACAGTACAAATTGGACATACTCAAAAGATACCAAGTTGTAAGGCAATAGTAAACATACCTGACAGTTGAAAAATTTGTTACCAGATACATCAGAGTAATAAAATTAATCAAGGCAAGCTCCTTACAAAGGTTGAGCTCCCATATGATAAAATGACAAAACACTGTGTATAACATTTATACAGTTATGACGGGGGAAAGGGGACAATGGTGAAAGAAGAAAAAAACCCAAAATTGAACTTGAAAAACCCTAATTTGATGAAATACAGGCATAGTGAGATATAAATGGAATATCTGTTAAAAATTAAAATAATGGAGAATCTTAATAGTGCATAGGTGAGATGAGTTGCATATATAATCTTGGTAAAAGTCTGTATAAACAAAGCCAGAATAGAAATCAAGATGTAAATTCCTAAATGAATGTACTGATTTTTTTCACTTTTGTTATTTTATCATCATTACATGAAAAAAATATGACACTATTACTTAAAAAAAAAATAAAAAAAAATAACAGATGAATTATACATCTGAGAAAAGACAAGGAGCACATTAGCTGGAATACAGAGGTGTATGTTAATCCAAAAAAAACAAAAAAAAAAAAAACAAAACAATACAAAGTTGGTGTCGTATATCTTAAATTTAATGACAAAAGTAAGATCCATCAAAGAAAGTAAAGAAGAACAATAAAAATAATCATAATTGACAGCATATAAGACTTCTGTCCACCTAACATTTCATAATATGGTATTATGGTTAAGCTACGAGATGTAGATAAACAATGGCTTTGTAGATACCCTAAATTTGCACATATAACCCAAGAGATTTTTTTTTTTTGGCTATTTGGTAGGGGAGGTTCTCATTTACATACTATCAAATAACCTAATCACAATTCTTAGATCATTTTGTATTTTTCTCTAGGCAGTATTGTCAGAGTTAAAATTTAATTTCATTAAAAGGGGGTGCTAAAATGTCTTCAATCCATTTAAATTTGACATACAAAGTGATCTAAAATCCGACTTTAACACTTCTGTAATAATACTAATTGTTGTTAATATAAAAACAATGAATGACATTGACAAGTAGTTCATAAGATTGCAGAGGAATTTTAGCATGCAAAATATGAAAGAAAATTAAACCATAATAAAGACATTCCCTGTAAATGTGGTAAAACAAAAACAAAAGGTTATGTCAATTGTTTACTGAATTTAATGAACCAGCATTAAATCAGGTATTGTGAGTTCAATCAAAAATATTTCTCTCATTTTTCTATATTTTTAAAGAAGTTTAAAGTGGCAATTTTCTGTAAACACACATTTCCATTAACTAAATATAGCTGTTTTTATGACATTAAATTAGTAACAGTAGAGATATACCAGATTCAGTTAAAATACTTAGTAAAAAATAAAAGCTAATAACATTAAACTACTTTACTTTCAGGATCACTTAAATATGTATATACTGAAGCAGTTTAAAACTAATGTATGAGATAAACAAATGTATATTGGATTTTAATCTGAAATTAGATAAAATAAAAATCCCATAATCAGCCCCTATAGTTCTTTTGTATCAAATTTCTGTATTTCAGAAATATTAAATTATCTGTACCACAATTTATTAGTTTCATAATACTAAATTTTAACTCAATTCCATTTTTAGTTATGGTTTCAGAAAAATATATATAGGCTTATTATATGGCTTATTAAGAGATTAAAAAGTCTAAATATCTAAAAAAATTAGCATGCAAAGATTTCATAATCACAAAATTGTCTTCAGCAGATCTTTCCCTTTGTAAATTTCATACTCATTACAAAATAAAAAATTATTTTACACAGATTTTTTAAAAATCTAGTCATAGTATCAAAAATTGAATATCAGTGAACCTTCAACAGATTTTATTGTTATTTTTTTATTTAGTGTTTACCCCTTGGGATTAACAAAGTAAAAGTTTTGTGAGATAAGGGAAAAATATTTTATATTCCTTTTTATTATGTTCTGAGATGATATGATTTGCTATTGAAATGTTTATTGTACACTTTTAATCAGGTGCAAAGATTTCCTCTCAAAAAAACAAAATTAAGCAGTAAAAATTTTCAAACTTACCCATTTGGAGTTCGTCCAACTTTGTCACAGATATCCATTATTAGTCCCCAATCTTCTGTGGTTCGCATTTCATTGGTAGCTTTTTCTGTAAGGAAAAAAAATGTACTTAATTAAGCATATGTAAAAATATGGCTTAGAGTGACAGATAACTAATTATTAAACAAGACAAAATCAAAAACCAGAAAGAGAAAGAGCAAAGGCATAGAAACACACAACATTTTTCTTGTACTTTCTTTTTATATAATAAAAGCAGGTTACTCAAGAGAGTAAAACTGTTTTTAGCTGAATCTGACTCATAAATAGAACAATTTGACTGAGAAAGTCTTTGCAAGCCGGTTGACATCCAAAATGTTTCATTATTTTCAATATGAACACTACCAGTTTCCCCCAAAAGGAAATGTGACATCAACTTCACTTGTAATTTTTAGTTCTTCCTCAAGCACTTTAAGCTGAGAACATGTTTAATTGCTGAATCATTTTCCAAGAGTCATCAGATATTTATTTTACTAGAATATTGTTAATGATCACATTAAATTTTCTTCAAGGAGTAAAATCACTTTCTCCAATTGTCAAAATTAAATTTAAATTTAAATTTAGTAAGCATATAAATTCTTTTCTCAACGTTATGGAAATTAATTTTCTTGGCCTATGTTTTATAAAGACTGTGGTTCTTGATGTTACATTTATAATGCAACAATTTTTAAAAGGATCAAAACTTTACAAAATGTTAACTCATCACATTACTAGCTATTGAGGGTTGGTAATTGTTTGGCATTTTTTGACAATGTGTTTCTTGCTCTCATCTTTATTAACTATATTTACACCTGAAGAATTATGAGGTTTTTTAAACTTGACTCTACTATTCTCTTAATTTCTGATATTCTTTGGCCAATGACCACAAAGTGATTTTTGGCAACATCCTGATGCAAATATTATATAACTAGTTGCTTGCTAATCATCACTTCTCATTTTTTTTGTCTTCTGTTACTAGTAGAACTTAAAAAAATACTTAACACAATTTGTTTTTCTTTATAAGAGAGAAATGCTTATTTAAAGGAATTAAATTAGAAAATGGATAATAGAAAGTGACTCTGAATAAGTAAAAAAAAAAAAAAAAAAAAAAAGAGTTCTTTACACTTCCTAACTAATTCAACCAACCACATTGGGCAATACCTCCTTTTGGGAACAGGTGGAGATATCAGTGACCTACTCTCCTCATGTCAACCTCTTGCTGCCACTTCCACTGTTCATGTGACATGGATTACCTGACATGTTTCATTTAAGTCTAGTCAGGTTTTGTCATTTCCACATCACCCTTGCTTAAGAGATACTAGTGAATATATAGTTAGCAAGATGAAAATTGATCCCCTGTTAAACTTTAATTTAAAACATTCATATTTTTTGTTGACAGAACTCAAGTCTTAAACTCAGCAATGGGACTCTATAAATGCTGTGTCATGAACTGAACAGAAATGATTTTTCACCAAAATAAAATCTCAGACTGACAGTTATATTGAAATCAACGAGTTGGTCGGTTTGGTAATTTGTTTCGGTATCGGTTTCCATTTTTTTCCCTTGATACCGCAGGTTATACGTTTTTTTTCTTTTCAATTTAGTATTTTTTGCTTTCTAAGGAAGCCATTCATTTTTTTTTTTTTTTGTGTGTGTGTGTAATGATAGCATTTCCACTCGATGTTTGATTTCATTTGAGATTGATAAATTTACAACCATTCAAACTCACAATTTCTCGTGTATTTCTGGTCCAGTCATAAAAATGTTCATATGGCTGGAAATAAAATGATCTTTCTAAATATGTAATTTGTATGTGTTTTTATTCATTGAATTATTTTTTTTATTGCAAGTTAAAACGGTATTTTGCTCTGAACAGCTGAAAATGTGAAATATGATCTCCCCACAAACTAAATTTTACACATTAGCTTTGCAAAATCAAAGCGACCAATCTTTATCAATAGTATTGAAGTTGTACACTCAATTAGAAGACACCTTAAACTACAATCAGGACGATGTTCATTTCTTCGGACCCGAGGAAGTGAATTCCTTCAAAAATTATAAAGTAACCAAAAAAAAGAGAGAGAGGTGAAGAAAAAGAGCAACTGATAGTAACAAATGTGTGGTAAAAGAACTTTCAAATTATTGAAACTACTGCCAGACACTTGTTTTCAAATGATTAATTATTTTATTTAGAGGCAAAGAATTCTGTTATATCCAGAAAAGTTGATGATAATTTGTATTTTCTTTACACTTATGGCCTAGTTTTTTAAATTTAGACTTAAAAATGTACCAGTTTACAAATAGTTTTAGAATGACATTTTCATGTTCAATATTTGTAAATATCTCATACAACATGAGAAAAAAATAGATGTTTCTTAAGCACTAACTGCTTACTGATTTAGGAATTGTTTGTTAAAAAAAAAAAAGATACTTCCCTAGAGAGGGTAATGGTAAAAATCTATAAAATTAATTTTACCTGCAAAAGCAGTTATTTTGAAAGGTCAAACATTTAATTTTTACATGAAATAACTAAAAACTTGAGTACTAAGCATATACTTATAAATTATCTACATAAACAGTTAAAAGATGAAATGTGTTAAGCATGTTGAAGAAAAAGAGAGACTCTTTTCATTTCCTTCCATGGAATGGAAGTTGCATAAAAAACTTCAAACAAATCCTTTATGCTATGTTCATAGTAGTAAATTTATATTTTGAAAGTAAATAAGATTTATAATTTTGAAATGAATTAAAGTGCTTGTAAATAGAAACAAATCTAAAATAGAGAAGTCAATTTATAATACTGTCTTTATTATTAATTGTTTCTAAATTAGATATTCATGTCATCCATGAACACTGACACATTTTGATATTAGAATTGAGAGAGAAAAAAAATCATAAGATATCAATGTTACTTTATGTACACAAAATTAAGCACAAATTGAATCAATTCTACATTTAATGAGTTACTATGAAACCAGGTTGGTGTTACTATTTGTAGGTAATTAATCAATTTGGAAGTATTGAATGATTAAATTTATGGCAAATGACTGAATTAAAAGTACTGATCCATATTCTAATATAAATGAAATGTGGGCCAGGTTAAACAATTTTATACATTACCAAATATACATAAAACTTCTACTAACACCTAAAAATTTGAAAATAGTGTTATTACACACACTTTATGATTAAATTAAGAATAAATGAAATATTTAACTGTTGTTAGTCTCAGTTTTAAGGTTTTTTAAAATAATGATCTGTAATATTTAACTTAAAATGTAAATTTTAGGCAAATAGTATATTTTCTGTCTGAATTTCTGGAATAAGAAGTTATTATTTACAGTTGTCCTGAGGACATTAGTCCAATTGTAAGTAATGTAAATAAAAATAGAATATTGCACAAGCCAAGCAATGTTTTAGAGCAAAAAGAAAAAAAAAACATTAGTGAGAAATAAATAAAATACATTCTTTTTTTTTTTTTTTTTTTTTAACAATATTATGGAATGTAAAAGATCTTCAGGCAAGTGAATCACAATTAACATACCAAAGGTTGTACTTTATTTAAAAAAAAAAAAAAAAAAAAAAAATGTTGGTCTATATAAAGAGATATTGTAAAGTTCCCTGCCTATTAAAAAATTAGGTTTGGTTATTTGGTCAGATTTTGGGACATAGTCCAGACTAAGAACTTTTAATCATCATATATAATGTGATTAATTTTCTTTTACACATTCCAGAATGTAGTAAATATTACTTGATCATTTTTTTGTTCAGCAAAAATAATGAACATTTAAATTTTCTGATATTAACTTTATTGAAGAATATTTTGTTCCACAATCTTTTGCTATCTTTCCGGCAACTCTATGATTTTATTCCCCCATTACACTATATACATTTTGAAGTCTTCCAGGAAATTGAATTTTATAAACAGAATTCTGTAATCATTGAAATAAATGGTAATCTAAAGGTGCAATATCTGGTAAATATGGCAACAACCCTGTTATAATATTGACGTGTTCAAAGAAACATGAATCAAGTTATTATCTTGATGGTATATTATGCCCTTTCTCTTTACTAATTCCCAATACTTTTCATTGATTGCTGTTTTAAATTGCTCTAACTGGGAGCAGTACATGTTTGTATCATTTGGTTCTTGGAAAGAATTAATAGAAGACTCCCTTCCAATTCTATAATATACAAAGCATCATGTTCTTTGGATGAAGACTTCTGGTACAATTAATGATGGTTCATTTCACAATGTTTTGCATTCCACTATTTATTGCCGACCAAGAATTGTTGAAAATGAAACATTTAAGTAGCAGATCAAACAGGGAGATGCAACCTAATAAGGATTTTTTTTTAAATTTATACAGAAGGCACACATCAAAGCAAGTTTACATCAATAAGTTGACACAAATAGTTTAATTTGGACATGTTGAGAATGGTAGCTATCACCTATATTTTATAACACTGATTATTATAAGGTTTTGATTTAACCAAGCTGTGGAACATCTTTCAATAAGAAATCACAAAAGTTCTTAAACCACTTCTGACATATTTCATCATTCATAGTATTTTTGCCATCAACTGCATATTTTTATCTTTATTTAAAAAAGAAAACATGTGAAAACTAATTGTTTTTCCATCTTCAATATTAGATTCAATAAATAAAAATAAGCCAATTTTGCAAATTTAAAAAAAATGCTTAGTGATATGACAGTTGTTGAGATACAATCAAAAGTTAACTTTTTGCCTGAATACTAGTTAAAATACAAACTTTATTTTGGCCAATCTTATATATTCATACACTGTAGTCATCTAAAATCTTATCAATTATTCAAAGCTTGTAGATGACAAGAGAGGAACTTCTACTTTACAAACTATAAGATAATAGAAAGAATAGAATATTTTGTTAAGAAAAAAAAAATTATACCACTTAAAATTTCTGTACTTAAGTTGACCACATGGGTTATGTTTCTTCAGAATGTAATGATTCAATGTTCATTTCTATTTGTATTGTTAAACCCCATTGAAAAATTTTGTGTTAGCATCAGACAAGAAAACCAATTTACTTGCTTTCTTCAGGGTTTCTTTCACTTCATAGTAGACCTCTAAAATGAATAGTACTGCCAAATTACTGAATAGAACTCAACATTAAATTCAATGACAAGATTGAATTTTGCCCAGCCTAATTATATACTTTTATAAAATCTATGTTTGTAACATAAATAATGTATAATGTTAATTTTTTAAACAAAAGATTGCATTTTGTTTCTGTAAATTTGAAAATTTATTCATTCAAAAAACTGTATTAATGCTATTTGTTATTTATGCTTTTATTTTTTTAAATAGTTGAAGTTGCTGATTTTCAGAGCTTTGTCAATTTAAAATAGTAAAAATGAAAAGCAATATTTTTTGGGGTTTTGCTTTTTTTTTTAAAATTCCAATACAAGTAAATATCAAAAACAAACAGAAAGATGCCATTCCAAGAAAAATGTTTCTATCTCAAGTTTAATAAAATAACAAAAAAGATACACAAGATGTTAGAGAATATTTAAACTTTTAATTATCTTGTAAAATTGAATTGCTAAAAATAATCCAACTAGACTAGAGGATATACTGCTGGGAATATTAGCCAAGAATGTATGTGAATGTGATTTTCTGAAATGTGAATACATGCACACAAGCAAAAAACATCTCCAGGCATTTCTTTGTCACCATTTATAAAATCTATGGGTTTGAAAAAAAGAAAAAGTGGATACATTAGATCTAAATATTGATTATTATAGGATAATATGAATAGGGCATTTCTCTTTACTTTCATATGACAAAATAAAAAAAAATAATAAGCAATAACATTTTTAATTTAGGAATTTAGTTTTTATAAGTGTCATGTTAAAATAATTTTTAAAATAAAGTGGCATCAATTATATATATATTTTTTTTTTTTTTTACACAAAATATTAGCCAACTACTCCGCAGGCTAAAGGTCACTTCTTTTATATATGAGGTGAGTTATTGCCAAGATTTTTTATAAAAATCTATTTTTACTAACTTCGATATTAAACAATGCAAATGATAGATTTTAAAAAATAGATAAGGAGTTATATTAATCAGCTTGATAATGGGATGTGTTTTAATTTTTATTGATAGCAGTTCTGAAAAACCATTAACAAAGAGGATATGTATGAATAGAAATGGGAGTATATATATTATTAGCTATTAAGAATACATTTCTACACACACACACTTTTCAAATAATCAGAACATTATTATATAGATCACATTATTTATAGAAATACATTCAATAAAATGTATTTTTCTTTCAGGATTTTAGGCTTACATTTTCTATAATAGCAATACCATGAATAATTTTATATCAGATTTTTTTTTTAATTCATGAATATTCATTTATATAGTGCTACAGAAATTAAATTTGGTAGTATCTATATTATAGCGGAATAAACATGTAAAGAGTTTTTCTGCAAAAGTTAACTTTAATCTTTATATTCATTTTTTAAATTTTTAAAGTAGTATATGATAAATATTTAAAATTAATATGAATAAGTTAATCACCATCAATTCTGGAGTGGATTTAAATATAATGGCAATAATAAAGAATTATGTCTAAATGATTTCATCATTTTTTTTTATTTTCTTTTGCTATAAAAGACAAAATGTCAAGCAGAACTAAACAATGACAAATATACCCACCCCCAAGAAATTTTTTTTTTTATAGCAAAATTGATAAATAAAAAATCTCCCACTAACAACTAAATTTAACTATTAGAAGAATTGTAGTGACATCCTACCACAATTGCAGGTATCAGTGAAAAAGGTCAAGTTAGATATTAATAAGAACAACAGACAACCAGCGATACTCTGATACTGTTAAAAAGATTCTTGTAATTGCTTTGCGTGTTTAAATATTTTTCAATCATTTTAAATGTCATGGTCTGTAATACTTTTCTATATTTCAACTAATGCATTCTTTATTTTATAATACATATTGAATTATTTAACATTTTATTGATGGCAATATATCTCTCAGTTCAAAATAATATTGAGCACATTAAGATGTGCATCAACTTTTAGGCAAATAACAGTTGTAATGAAGCACCATTGTCTGAATATGACATGAAAGCAGGAAGAACAAAAATAAACAACAGAACTATAATTATTTTTACACCTTAAACAGAGTTTTAAAATGAAAACAAGACTAGAATATTATTGATATGAATGCATATTATACATGGTTATTTTTCATTAAAATACAAATTTAAGAGAAAAAGAAAAGAAATATCTTGAATTCAGTATCACAAAATCAGCCCCAAGTCAAAAATGCTAGAAATACAAGTGCCAAGAGGTTAGATTCCTAAATACTTAACCACACCCAACTATTATTCATCTTAGTGATAATAAAATTATACATATATTAAAATCAGTATAGATGCTACACCAATTAAAAAAAAAATAAAAAAGTATTGCAGGAAAAGTTATAATTTTTATATTTCCTATGAAACAACATAGGTTCAAAATCTATTTTTGAATATTGGACATTGATTTATAGGTTTAGGAGGCACATGCCAAGAAGCACGCGCGCGTGTGTGTGTGTGTGTTTGTGCACAGACTAATATTTTCACAAATTTATAGATGGTTTATAAAACATGAAAAATTAAAATTTGGAAAATTTTGTTTGACTAAAATGAAAATACCTTAGCTTTAAAATATATCCTAAACCTTACAATATATATATATATATATATATATATATATATATATATATATATATATATAATATATAAAAAAAAATAGAATTACATCTTGTTCTCTTTGTCCATTAAAAAAACAGAAGCATAGCATATGAGTAAGTGAGCAATCAAGAAAACATTTTGTAGATATGGGAAAATGCATTAAAAATACTGAAAGCAATGAAGAGCTTTAAAATATTAATATGAAAAAAACTGAAAGTCTATTATTGTGACTTTGAATCTGACTAATCTGGTTCCTAAGGATGAATGAACTCACTAATTACAGCTTAGAACCCATTATACAACTTAATGTTCTTTTTATTTTCGTATTTTTGATCAGAGAGATGATTAGTACTGTAATAGGTTTATTCTGTTTAAAATAGGCATTAACAAAGTTTAGTTTTAAGGAAGAATCAATAGAAAATTCTTCTAATATCATGTCCCTTTAGGAAGTGGAGTGATCGTGACTCTCCATAGATCTTTGAATTCAGTTTTCCTTACTGTGGTTGCCAGCCACAGCTAGGGAGACAAGTCTACCCTACTATTTAACCTATAGCCAGGGATGGTGGAGAATAGACAGATTCATGCCATTCCCAAGCGCATTTTGGACAAAAATGAACACAACAGGCTAGCCTGGAATTTAAACTCTGCTTCAAATTTCTACATCTATTATAGTACCAACACATCCAATAAAAATACTCATTTGTTACAGATATATGTAAAAAGTGAAAAAAGAAAGAAAGAAACAATAATTATTTGTAATAAGCTCTTGTTTGCTTTATTTATAGGAGAATAGGTTTTATTTTTAAAGACTTGTATGAGATAAGTTACTATTTCATATACAATTTTAGTTGAATTTTCATGAAATTTTGTAGCAAATTTCATTAAAGTTTTATACACGACATTTTAAAAATCTTATCACTGTTGAATATTGCTTTCTCTAGTTATCCTCAATCTTCAAGATAGATATCCAAATAAAATTCTTTGAGGAGAGATAGAACTTATGCAAGCAACGGTCATAAAATACAATAGAAAGATATCATACACACACACACACACTCAGCTTATAAAACATGGTTATTAAACAAATGATTAATGTTAAAATAAGATATTCTCAGGGTCCTTTGACCAAAAATCAATTTAATTTCACATTTAAATTAATTCAAATTTTAAACTTTATAACATTAGAAAAAAAGAATTGAAAATATTCTGATAGAGTAATTATTTGTCATATACACACTTCTTTTAACTTTCATGACCATATAGTAAATTATATCTGTTTACATAGTCAAAATAATCATTCAAACATTAAAATTAACAGACTGACTTTTTTAAACTGTTAAAAGGAATTTATAAAAAAATTAAAATTCTAAGAGAGAAAGAGAAAAGGTAAGATTTTCTCTAATAGCATCAACATGCATTTTTTGTTACTTGGGGAAGAAGTGCCATCTTTTTCATATAATTTTCAAGAAAACAGTCAAGCACAACTGATTAAATGTATTTTAATGAGTGAATTACAGGTATTCAAAACTAAAAAAAAATAATATATTTAAAAGGCGGTATAGGCATTGTCAGTCTCAGAAGAGTATGGAATCTACTATGCTAGCTAATCCCTGTTGCAGATACCTGCTCAGGCACATCTGTTTCTTCAACACACACAGAGCCTGCCTGTAGTTTACAATATAATTACACTGAGCAGACTGTAGTTATGCTTCTGGGAAAGAAAGATATAATATGGTGTAATCAACAGTTGAACAAAGCCAGTAATGATGACTTGTGACTATACTTATTATAGCAAAACCATCAACAACTTCCAGACAGTTTTGTCTACCCAATTTCACTTTCAAAGCTCGAGTCAACCCATGGCATGATTTTCAGACACTTTGCAACAGTACCACAGAAATAAAAACACAGAACAAAAGGTAATATTTGTAGTATTGAAATAAAACAACTTTCTTTTTCATGTCCTTAAAAATGTAAAAAGGTCTATATTCTATAACTAGGGTAAAAAAATAAATAAAGAAGCTATTTGATTCTATCTTTCCAAAAAAATGTATTATAAAAGGATTACTTAAGACAGAATATATCAAAATAAGAAAGAGTATTATGCAAGTAATATCCTTGTATTTTATAGTTAAAGGAAGTTAGTTTATAAATATTTGGACATTATAAAAAAAAAGCTCATTATGTCACCAAGAAACAAGTTATGAATTTAAGTTTGCATATTACAATGTTATAAACTGAGACTACTGGTAGCAACTTAAACAAATTATCCTAAAAGATTTAGGGTTATAAACTGACTGTAAAACTAGCTCCTTAATAATTACCAATATGTAAAAAGTTTTTGATTCATTCATTCAGATGTCCTATTGTTTCTATAACCAAAAATATGAAATGTGACTTCTTATAATCAGTCATTTACTTAGATTAATTTTGAAATGATATGAAGATAACATGCTTATGTCAATGACAATCAAATGATAATTATATAAATAGGTTCGTATAAACAGCAGTACATACATGTGTACATGATTCTAGTATAGAAATCCATTGGGATGACAAAGGACTATATGATTTCTAAAGTTGATTCTGTCCTTGCATAAGTGATTCTACTAAAGCAGTTATTACTTGTAATCAGTGTTCTATTTAACTGGAATTTGCTGTACACAGTTTATGAATAAGACTAAGTTGAGTCTCAAAAGTAAATGTTTTATACCTTTAACATATTTGAATGTCTAATTCATGGCCTTAGAATTCAACTAATTTTGCACTTAGGCTTCCATATATAACATTTGAAATCAAACTATGCATTTACCTCAAATAGAATATACCTCACTTCACACTGAAATATTAAAACCAAACCTAAAAGATGACTTTCGTGCACATGCAAGTGTATAGAAAAAGTTATATCCAATTGAGAGAATAAAAATTTAAAAAGGTAAGAAAAATCCCACAAATATTCATTAGACTTTCTTACATAAGCAAGACAAGCTGTCAGTGAAGAAAACAAGAACTATGAATGAATGCTACTACTGCATCTACTTTGCTAATACAAAATGATTATTTATCACAGGCTGAAATATTTTTGTTGATACACTGAGAATATAAACATTTAATATAAACAAGAGTGAAGTTTAATAAGAGCAGACAGAGGTAAACAATAATATACTTAGAAGAAACAGTGTGCAACATAAGTCTCAACTAATTAGCTATGACCCTAGTTCAAAAATAGATAATAGAAATAGCAGTCTGAGGAGAAGTAACAGTTACTTATAAATAGAAATAAATTCCAAAACCAAACAGTAATATTTCACAGTATCAAATAGCAAAGGACAGAATTTTAGGTCATATCTGTATTGTATTGTGATAGAGGAAGTATGAAGATTATAATGCCCACCTTTATCAGCAAAAGTAGTCAGTACTAAATATGGTACATGCAAGAAAAAATTGGAAGTGAAAATGAAAGTACATGATACACCTCAATTGATATATAGGTAACTAGTTGATTGAAACACATGGATGCACCACTTCCTAGTGTTACTGGCTTGTTAAAGAAATAATTTAGACAGACATAATTTTAAGTTACTTTCACAGTTATTCTTCAAAAATATGACAATTTAAAAGAGAAAAATTTTAATAGAGAAATACAAAAGACAGTTAAAATGTCAAAAATAAAAACTGACAAAATATATTTCATATGAGATTACATTTTAAAGATATGTCCAATAAATGTTATAGTAAATACATCAACAAACATCATCTGATGAATGTTAAAGAAAACATAAAAAAATAATCTTATCTTATAAGCACGTGTCATCAGCCAACATTTATTGTATTTAAAAAAAGAAAAGAAAAAGCAATATAAATATATATAATTTAATAACTATTTAAATAAATGAGAAAGAGCAATAATTTAATAAAACAGGTTAAAATATAATATTAGAAAAAAGACAAAATTTACAACATCTTTTAAATACAAATGTTTAAGTGACAGAAGGAAAGGTTAATTGAAAAAAAAAAGAAGCATTCATAGTGATCATAGACTAGCCCAATATAAACAAAACAAAAATTTGTTGGTGAAATCATATGCATGTGAAACTTAATATCAATTTTAAAAATAGGGAAATAAATCCTAAAGATAGTACAGTGACAATAAAGCCTTTACAAAGGCAGTAACACATTCAGAAATCAAAACTTTCATGCAAGAAGTTTTTACACTATTTACATTATTTGGACTATTGTTCTCATCTTTGTTGCAATATTTATCACAACGTTTCAGCCATTGTACGCTCCGGCCATCTTCCTTAAGGACACCTGGATAAAGGCATTGGTTAGATCCAGTGGCAGGACCCAAAGAGTTGCGAGTTCAATACCTGGTTAAGACAGTGGAGAACTTGGAGAGGGGAATTAACAGGAGATAACTGATAAGTGACATCCATTAGACATGGCACATGGAACTAGAACAACCTACCCCAGTGATCAAAATAAAGGGTTCAGTTCAACATTCCAACCACCTGAAGAAGGACGGAGTGTACAACGACCAAAACGTTGTGATAAATATGACAACAAAGATGAGAACAATAGGCCGAATAATGTAAATAGTGTACATAATACCTCATCTCAGAAATATAGACAGATACTGAAGAAATTTTTAAAAACAAGTCAGAAGTTCATTCTAAAAGCAGAAATTTTTGTTTTTGCAATCAGTTCTTTTCAAGTTTTGAATTAAGCTGATAATTCCTTTGATAATTTTCAAAATAAATTTACTAGACAGAAAAATCTTAGATCTAATTGTATTTATTACCTTATGTCCATATCACAGCCTAGCACAAAAAATAAAACTGTGTCTTAAATGGAAAAGTAAAAAAAGAAAATGCTTACGTCAAACTTATCCATTAAAAAATTTTTTTGCTGTTATTTCTTGAAAATATAGAAAAGCATAAAAACTTTTTAACATTATTTAAAAAGAACAAAAAAAATAGAGAAAAAACTTTTGCAGATTTGCTTTTCTTAGATCATGACACTTATTAGAATAAAAAAATATTGATTTTATCAATTTAGAAGAGTGATTCATAATAGTTATACAGTGTAAAATCAATCACTCATTTTTACAGTTATTGCACTTTACAAATGTTAAGTTTGAAAGTGTGGTAACAGCATTGATATCTGGATATTTTTTATTTTTCTGAATTTTTTAACTCATTTTTTCTTTTTTAGCTTTAAAAAATTTTTTGGAAACATTCATAAACATTTGAGGTTAATAAATATTTATCTTAAATGAATAATAAATGGATACATACTTTTACTAATTTTTCTTTAAGTAAAATATATATGTCCATTTGTTTTAATCATTTTTTACCCCCACCCTCCTACAACAAAAAAGACTGTACACAAAACAGCAAAACCTAATAGCTCTGTAAAAGTCAGAGACTAATTTGACATTGTATCAACATTATAAACAGAACCCCACTTTGATAATAAAAATATTTTTTTAAATCCATGTTTTTTTTTTGTATTGACAAGTGTCACAGCCTAAGGAAGGTCTAAAGAATGCTTATCTACAAAAATTATTTCCCTATATATATATATATATATATATATATATCTCACACAAGTGGGCCAGTCTATTTAAGTAGTGCCCCTTTTTCCTGATTGCATAGTTTTCAAATACAAAACTGGCAGTTATTCAGCTAAAATCCTTAGCTCCTACATTTTCTCAATAAGGGACATATATTCACACAATTTACTAATTATCAACTAGATTCATTTGAACTTATGGGTTGTCTGGAAAGTTCATGCCGATTTTTAAGGGAAATTAAAACAAAACAAAATCATGCCATTAAATATTCATTCAACTAAATATGAACCATTTTGTTGCACAACTTTTCTCCATTTTTCCATCAACTTAAAGATTCCATCTTCCCAGAATTTCAGTGGCTTCTTGGCAAAGAACTCATTAAGGTGTTTTTTATGTCATCCAAAGAATTAAAATTTTTACCAGAGATTATTTGCAAGGACCTGAATAAATGAAAATCAAAAATCTGGTGAATATGTCAGGTCATGTAACACATCACAGCCAATCCGCAACAATTTTTTGCCAGGTCGCCAAAGAAACGTGAGGTTTGGCACTATCCTGATGGAAAACAACACCTTATTTGCCAATTCTGGGCATTTTTCTTGAATTGCTGCCTTTAGTTTGTCCAGTTACAAGCAGTACTTTTCAGAGTCAATTGACTGGTTACTTGGCAGAAGCTCATAATACAGGATTCCTTTCCAATCCCACCAGGTGCACAGCATGACTTTCTTAGGATGAAGACCAGTTTTTGAGGTGGTTAAAGTTGGCTCATGTTGCTAAACATTGTTGTAAATAGCCATTTCTCATTACCTATCAGAATTTGCTTAAAAAAGGGTGAATTTTCATTGTGTTTATACAGTAAATCACAGAGGAAATGCAATCCAAAAGATTTTCACTCAGATCACGTGGTACCCAAACATCATACCCAAGCTTGACTAAGTGCTCATGGATGGTACATTTTGATAAATTTAGTATTTTTGTCAATTCCCAGGTTGTGTAATGCAGGTTATTTTCAATGTCTTGATTTGGTCATCACCTGTAGTGGATGGAGTAGGGTCTGCCAAGAGCATTCTTCATCAATAATGCTACAATCCCCAACTCTAAATTTAGTGAACCACTTCCATACAGTTCTGTCAACTAAAGCACCTTCACTGTACACAGTGTATATCTTTTTTGTTGCTTGTGAGGCATTTTAGCCTTTACAGTGTGTGTGTGTGTGTGTGTGTGTGTGTATATATATATATATATAAAGCAATAAGAGTCTAAGAGTCTAAAATGCACCTTACCATCTGCCATTTTGATAGGGATGCAAAATTGACAAGAATTAAGTAATTTAAAACTTTCTTTCTCAAAAGATAGTTTGAAGTATGCTCTAATCAGAAATGTAATATTATATCTGCCTATAAATTTGATGTGTTCTAACATGCTGGAACATGAACAACTAAAAATCAGCATGAACAACCCAATGTTATTCTGTTTCTTTGTATGTGCAACAGATATGCTTTTCTACTTTAGAATCAGAGTGTAATATCTAATCTCAGCCCTTTCAAACTGGAATCAGTTACACTTTGATAACAAAAAAAACAAAACCCTAAAATTCTTGTTTAGTAATATAATATTAAGCAAGAACTGATAAAAGTGAGGGTAAAAAATAAATATATATATATATATAGATAGATAGATAGATAGGTAGGTAGGGATATAAGAAATAGAAGCTTGTTGGCTAGATATCAAGGTAATGATTGAAATGCAAGTAGGGACTGAAAGACAAAAATTAAAATTTTTTCTAGAATGAAGAAAAAAAATATTTATATATTCCTTATTTCTTTTTTAAATAACATTCATTCATTTTTACCTAACATTTGGATAAAACATGAATGGGCAACAGACTGGAATTGGTTAGAAAGAGAATGAGAAGATACAGACAAAACTATCTTGGTAGTCAAAACCTGTGGAATTTTCACAGGTTCAATGAGCCAAAATTAATACTACATAGGAAACCTTAGACAGGTGTGTGTGTGTGTGTGGGGGGGCTCGCTTTTTACAAATGGCAATTAATTCATCTTCCTCATATTTAATGCATGTATCAATTGTCCATATAGGAAAACTTTTGGTTTAGCAAATAGCAATTGTGGTAGGAACATTAATAATAAAAAAAAACAAAACAACTTTCAAAACATTGACAGAGGAAAGATAGAAACAGTTGAATAAAACATCATTCCTTTATCAACAAAATATTGGAGCACCCTTTTCATTTCTATCAATCAATATGTAATTAATGTAAAATATGAACATGTCTTTTTATTAGTCAAAATTACCTGGAAGTCAGCAAGTAGGTTTTATAAATTGTCTTCAAGAAAAAAAAAAATCAGAAATAGTATCCTGTGGGTAATAACAAACATCTATGATAATAGGAAGAATAATGCAGAATTACTGCAGCATGTCAAGTCAAATGAGTATAAATAAACCACCATACTACTTGTACAAAAGATATATTCTAAAATTTAGCACAAAAATGTTAGAAAAGAAAAAGGGATTTTATATATAGTTGAAACAGAAAGATAGTCTTCCCAAAGAAATAAAAATTTTTTTTCTTGTTCAGAAAAGAATTAAATAATTTAAAATAAAAAAAATCAATAAATTGATCATACATATTAACATAATTATTAAATGATTTGCTATTGGATACATCCAAGTTGGCTTTTACAAAACACAAAATGTGAGATGTGATAACATTTCAGTTAGTAATCTAGAGATACTGAATAAAGTTCAGTGATATACAGTCTGATGAAAAGGAGAGAGAGCTTAAATTATTGTCATCAGGCTGGCCTATTGTCAGTTACATATGCCAAAGAACCACTCAGAAGAGAAGAAAGAAAAAGTAAAATATCCAAGATTGGTTTTAAGATGGGAAAAAAATGCACAAAGATAATCATGTTAGTGGTGGTGACAAATGTTACATGACTAGTGTTGATAGTATAAGTAATGATAATACGTGATAGAAACGATCACAGGAGCCAAGTTCAACAATTGCTGATAATCAGTGCTGTGAAAGTAAAAAGGCTTTTTAGAAGAGAAAGCAAAACTATAATAAAAGCAATAAATAAAATGGAAATTTTGTCAATACAAAAAAAAGTGGGGTAATATTGTAATTCATAATTATAAAAAAAAAAATGAGACAAATTTAGAGTAGGGTTGAGCAAAGTCAATAGGAATTGGTTGGGGAAAAAATTAAATTAGAAAACAGAATAAAATTAATAAGTCAAGATTAATGCATTAGATTAAATATCCAAATAATGGAAAACTAGTTTCAGCATCAAAAAGAACAATGAATTCTGTTTCATGCCTAAAGGTCAAGTAAGTGCATATTATTCATCTAGAAGGAACGCCAAAAGAAAAGCCAGTTCCAAAGAAATACTCCTAATTTTTAAAATTCATATTACAATGATCTGAGCAACAGCTATGAACATATATAAAAACATATAATGCTGCCATAGATATTTATGCCTGCAGGTAATTATGAACATCACAAATGAAAGTTTATTACAAAAAAGTATTTGAGATTAAATAGGCAAATATTAGTTTGACTTCGTTTTATTAGCATTGTGATAATGAACAATAATTATTCTTTAATGTGCAATGTCCTTTAGAGACATGAGTAATCGTAGCTCTTCACAACTTCCTATCTTTTGCTGCTCAAAGTAACTTTTAACCTTTTGCCACTTCTATGTCTGTTCTGCTAAACATTCAACCTGATACACTGTTTCCCCCACTGCTTCTTTTATCTTCAATTATATCCTGTAAGTGTTAAATTCTCCAGTCTCTCTGTCTTCATTAAGTTTCCCAGAAATTTCAGCTAGTAATAATTATGAAAATGCTTAACCTTTATAAAAAAAAAATTGTTAAAAATAATTTGTATTTACTTTTCAGATTAGATATGAAAACTATTGCCTCATTCTGTTTCACATGCCAAGAATCAAATAAAACAAGTAAATTTTATTTCAACTTGAACTCCTGGAATTTGACCCTAGCAGAAAAAGTAATTGTCAAGAAGTGAATTTATGTTTTTAATACCCAATACTTTACTTTTAATATACAAATCTACAAAAGTATAATTTATTTTTTAACTTCAAAAGTAAATTTAATAGGCAGAAATAAATTTTAGCATGCAAATAACTAGGGCAGTTGAATTTGAATTTAAAACCTTTGATTCAAATCAGACTCCAGTTAATATATACTGGAGAGTCCATTAAGCTTGCTTGGTTCATTAAGTTAAAATAAAAAATGAACTTTTTTTTTTTTTTTTTTTTTTTTAACATTAATTTTATTGAACATCTTTATCATGGTTAAAATAAATTCTGTTATATTTCAAGCAACTTAATTTCACTGTAACATAATTTTCATTTTTCCCCAACAAAGAATTACTTTAGCTGTATTTTGCAGTTTTCCAGGAAACTGAACTTGTTTTTTATTAATAGAAATTTCTAAAGAGCATAATAACTGGCAATACAGAGAGACAATATCTGGTAGATGAGTGAAAATTATCCACCCAAGCTGTGATCATTTTTGTCTTAAAGAAACACAGTCCAGTACTATCCTAACGGAATATTATGCCTTTTATCATACTTATTATAAAACGCAGATTGTGTGTGTGTGTGTCTGCAACGTTTATATATTGGATCGGATTTCCTACATTTTTCAACCGATTTCAACAAAACTTCACAGGACTACATAAAATTACCTTGTGGCGGTTCTAACAGCACCAAAAATGTGAAAAATATAATCGTTTTTGCACAAAATCAATTTGAAAACATGGTTAAGAGACATCGTGAAAATGGAAGGGGGACAACTCACATCGGGTTGTTTGTGTGTGTGGGTTCCTTTAAATATGGGATCAGATTTCCTATATTTTTCAGCCGATAAAACAAAACTTGACTTTTTTTTTTTTTGGCAGGTAGTGTTTCTTATTCTCTTGCACACTTTTTTCTTTATTTTTAATATTCAGAATGCTTTAAAAATTCCATTTACAAGACAATTATTTATAATAAAATTCTATTCGATCGGGAGACTCATAACGATTGAAAACAATGATTTTGTTTGAGTTTGGGTTTGACCAATTCGTAAAAAAAAACCCCAAAAAACAAAACAAACTAATTAAGACATGCATCTCCATCAACCTTAAACAATAATCTTTTTCAATTTTATTTTTTAGTTTTTATGATGGTGGATACTAGATCTATCTCTTACTGTTATATCCCCGGGCAACGCCGGGCTCTACTGCCAGTCTTAACTAATTGCAGACAATTCTCATAAAAAAAGTTTAATCAGGAGTAGAATCTGAATCAATTCTTTGGTTTTCTGGAATTCCATCAAATACAGAACATCAGATACTTTGTAGTTGTTGGTGATTTGTTTAAGTTTACTCATGATTTCTTGCATTCCACATTATTATTGTTATTATTAACTGTTTATTGTTGACCATTGCATATGGCTTTAAAAACAAAACATTTTGTTAAATAGAGAATTGCAGAGTTTAATAGGTTTATTTTTGCTTTTGTGGAAGCCATATATCCAAACTGGTACAAGTAATTTTCTATGTTTGACTTGTATAGTTGACTATTACATAAGTGTTTATTCTCAAGTAAGACTTTAAATTGACTGCTATCAGCCTCAGTTGGTGAACCAGGTTGTAGAGCAGCATTCAACAAATCTACAGCACAAAACTTTAAGAATCACTTTTGATATGTTTGATCATTCACAGTACCTTCTCCATAAACTGCACAAATTTATATTTTTTTTACATCTTTACCCTTCTTAAAAAAAATGTACCAAAAATATTGCTTTATTTTTATTTTCAGTGTTAAAAATCAATAGATAAAAATATCAGCTAGCTTTGACAGTATTTTTAAAATGTATGCTTAAATAACACCTATCACAATAAAGTGTAATCTTTTTAAATGTATTTAATATTAAACATTCTTAATATCTCTCATGGCAAAAAAATAGAACAAACTTTTTGGTTAACTAATATTAAATACCAAAATTTGTTTGCCCAATTTCAGTTGAACTCAATAAGGGAAATGTGAAATGAAATTGTTTGCATATCTTTTTAGGCCAAACTTAATACATATTTAACTTCAAAAATTGCTTCCAGCTTACTCTAATGCCACAATTCCTACTCCTCAGTCCTTTAAATGAATAGATTATAAGAACTATAAAAACAGTCTTCCAGTCCTATCTCTGGCTAAAACAGCGTACTCTCCTTTTATTTGCTCTAGTGCTGAGCTTCACTTGTAGAGGCAAGTCATGTTACCTGTAGTTTTAATATATACATAAATAGGACATACAACAATTGTATATGAAAGTTACACCATAGATTTTGAATTAAACATTGCTAAAATACTTTCATTAAAATTTACATTTAAGATCACATTTTCATCAAATAATAAATAGTTTATACAATAGATATATTTTGTTACATTATTTTCAGTCAAATTCAGTGGAATACAATGATATGTTTGTACTTTGATCATATCAATCATATTGGATCCAACAGAACTAGAATGTTTCTTGAATTATATTCCTGTGTACTGTGTAAGTCACATTGCAGTTTTTTTTAATGAATTCAAAAGTTTTGACTTTTTGATATATACAAAATAGTGTTGAAAAGTTCTCAGACCAACCAAGAAGGGTTTCTAAAATAAAATCTGATGTTTGCTCAAACTTTGGGGAATGGGTTAGGTTAAGAACATTTCAGTACCTGTTATACTTAATAAATTACACAATGTTCTTATTATATGAGGTATTTCATAAAAAAAAAAAAAAAAAAAAAATTAGGAAAGGTAAGAGTAATTGAAAAAATAGGATTTTTTTTTTGTTTCAAAAGTGTAGAATGAAAGATAAAGTGAATTTGATTAAGTAAATGATTTATAGTGAAAGCTATTTTAAGTTTCTTCAAATACAACTACATTTGTTTCCAAGACAATTTAACAAATTACTGGCTTATAGTAAACCTTTTAAGTTTTACTAGATGAAAAATATGGCTGAAGAAAGGCAGAGAGCCCACCAGCCAAAACAGTGATTGAAACAATGGATGCTAGTCCACTTCAGACAATTTTTTGCTTACAATCTTTTTTTTTTTTTTATAAAAACTCTTCTTCGGAGTTTCAAAAGTAACAATTTAAAAGAGAATAGATTGCATTGATGCAATAAAACAGTAGAAAGGTGATATAAAAATGAATTTTAAAACCAATAAGAAAAACTCAATTTAGTGAATGTCAAAAATAAAATAGAAGCAATTTAGCTCTGGGTTTTCTCTTTCTGACAAAAATAACCCATGATTTATTGCGGTATTTGTAACATGAAAAAAAAAAAACCCTATAATTTTGCAATCAGAAAACTTAGTAAGATTTCCTTTGAAAAAATCTGAAAAGTAAAGAATTTCTATGAAACTCAAAATTAAGATTTGCCTTCACCATTGATTTTGGCTTCTGCAACAAAAAAAAAAAGATAATGTAATTTAAGAGAAAAAATACAGTAAGAGTTTTCTTTTTTAAAACCAAATTGATAAAGAATATCATCCAGAGATTGAGATGTTCAAACAAAATTTTACTTTTTCAGGACAAACCTTCATATTTCTACCACTAGGCATTTTCCAGTTTGCTTTGTATCATATACTGGTATGTATGAAATTCTACAAGAATGAGTTTAATAGGACCATGTGATGAGAACAATTTTCTTCATGGAACAGAGCTTTCACTATTTGATATGAACAGGTACATTTGTCAGGAAATACAGATATTTTTTTCAACTGAAATTTTAGTAAGGTTAATTTCTTTCAAGCTTTCAAAGAAAAACTGATATCATTTGCTCTGAGAGTTCAGATAACTGTCTATACATTAGTTTATCCTTTATATATTAAAAGAAAATGATATACAGGCATCCCTTGATTGTGTTTTAGATTAGTGCATATATAATACTCAATTAGTGCAGTAAAACATTCTTCAGTTTAACCATAGTAACAAGAGTAGAGGATTATCCCTTGTTTCCTGTTTAGGATTGGGTTTCTGGTTCCTTTCACTCTCAGTAGCCCCAGGCATTTTAGTGGCATTATCACCTTGCTTGGGGTGAATTGATTTAAAAAAATCCAGTACAAATAGATGCAGTTTATAATTATTACAAAAGTTTTAAAATGTGAATATACTATTTTTTAATCTTAATAGAGGGTAGATAGGAAGCAATTTTTTTGTGCTGATAAATATATAGCTAACAACAAAAATATTTGTAGTCTCTGCAGAGTATTTTTCCAAGTCCAAATAGTCTATACTGACTAGTCAAAGAAACTTTAGTTGTAACTTTGCTAAATTGAATTGTTTAAAGAGGTTCATAAAAGTAGTTATGATAACTTTAACAGAGTCACTTATCATTCCCCTCCAAGGATATCCTTGACATATCATGTGGCTGTCTAACAAGTCAGTTACAAAAACATACTGATTTTGGCAGCCATAATAACATTCATAGTATAAGGTTGTAATCAATAAAATTTGCTGTACAATATCTCTAAAATGTTGGTAACAAAATTGACAGGCTTTTCAAGTGTCATGAAAAGGGTTAAAGAAATCTGCTTGAGAGACTGACAATATATGAATAAATGGTGAGCTTGGATGGTTCAAATGGAAATCTACCATAATGCTCATTTTTCACTGGCCTTTGGTTACATGGGACCAAAACATCAGAGATCATTTTTCTAATGATTGCAATAAAGACTAAAAGAATAAGTAACTGAATTTAATTTATTTTGTGTAACTATGGTTAAAAAGAAAATGAACACAATAGTTTATAAGTTAGAGAAAAATTTAAGTAAATACCTAGAAGTTTCAAAATATTTCAATTCAACAAATCTCAAAAATGTATAAGCAATTTGATTATCAAATTACCATTTATGAAGTTTATGTATATAAAGTAGAGATGTGCGGTTTAACTGAAAAACTGACTTTTTTTCGGTTTCATCTTCACACTATGAACGGATCAAAATTTTTTACAAAACAGAATGATTTCAGTTTCATTTTTATATCACAGCTTAGTAACCATATCCAAAGAAACACTATTGAAAAAGATTTTCAGATGTTAATAAAATTAAATTTTATCAATATTTATATACCATTGTAAGAGAAAAAGATTGAATTTTAGGATATAAATGTTAAAATAAAATCTATTTGTTTAAAAAAAACAAAAACAAAAAAAACTTTTTGCGGTAAAATTAAGCTAACAACAAAATAGCAAATAAAAATAAATAAAATAGTTGCCAGTTTCATCTTAATGTTAAATTTTCTGAATTCAGGTTATTTTTTGTAAGGGTTTTCTAATAAGCCATTATGCCAATCACAAAATAAAGTTGTTACAAACAAGAAAAACGAATGAAAATTTTTTTTTTTATAAGTAAATTGTTTTTTTTTATCTAGGGAATGCAACTAAATTAGATATGAAGAATAAATAAAATAGTTCTTAATTTCACTTTTAAGATGAGTATATTTCCAGATATTCGAGTCTCTGTTTTCTACAAATAAAATTATGTTTCTATCTAGCAAATACACATAAAATTAGATATTAAAAAAATAAAGCTAGTTTTAATCTCAGTTTTAAAATGTGTATTTTCAAAACTGCAAGTGATTTTTTTTTAAACCCAAAGTAAAAATTATTTTTTTAGCCACTAGTGTTTGATGGGTTTTCTGCCTATAAAATTCTTCTAAACAAGGAAAATTAATTCATTTTATTTTTACAAATATCTTTATGGCTTTATCTGGTGAATAATACACTTAAGTAAGATTATAAAATGATTAGTCTTTAACTTCCGTCTTAAAATATAAAAAAAAAAAAAAAAGGACAGGTGATACTCACAGATTTGGAAATCTACACATTCTAAAAATGAAATTAAAAGCTTTTAATTTTTAATTTTAGGTGTATTCGCTAGATAAAAACAAATTTATTTAGGGAAAAATAACTCACTGATTTTTCCTTGTTTAGAACCCCAATAAGAGTTGACTGGCATACCAGAAAAGAATTGCCGTTTTATTTATTTTTTATTTTATAATTTTTGAAGGAATTCACTTCCTTGTACAATTTCAAGAATATTGACAAAGATTGGTCACTTTGATTTTGTGAAACAAAGTAACGTGAAAAATTTAGCCTAAAAAAGAAAAAAAAATCATTTCGTATTTTCAGCTGGTTGAAGCAATACCATTTTAACTCACTGTAAAAAAAAGAAATAATTCAATGAATAAAAGCACATACAAATTACATAAGTTGCAAATTTATCAATCTCAAACAAAATTAGATATTGACTGGAAATGCTATCATTACACAAGAAAATGAATGGCTTCCTTAGAAAGCAAAAATACTAAATTAAAAATTAAATTGAAAACTGTGGTATCAAGGAAAACAAAACCAGAAACCACTACCGAAATATAAATTGCCAAACCAACCAACTCTAGTATAAAGTTGTGGATTTTGTTAACTATAAAACTGTTTTCATGTAATCTTTGTCCATTATTAAATTTTAAATCAAAATAACCTTTGGTTTGGTGTGTATTCATGTTTTTCAGGGATTACAAAAATAGCCAGCAATTGTCAAATATGAACTCCATATAAAAAAAAAACATCTATATTCAATAACTACATTTTATAAAAAGCCCTTGTACAGAGTAAACTTGAAATACATTTAATGGAGGCTAACCACTGTAAAGATAGGATTTGTAGTTACTTCTAGGTTGGTTGGTTACATCTTATGGCACATCCACCCTGAGGGTTATATAATGCCAAATCTTGTTTGTATGTATATATTATGTGCATGATTGGAGAAAAAAAAAATAGTTTTTTTATATATATATATATATATATATATATTTATTGTCTATATGAAAAAAAAATTATAATAAATAATTATTGCTCTACTAACAAGCTCTCTTTTGAATTAATGCTGTGATCATTAGAATTAATATATTATTTCCATTCTAATTACATCAGATATATATATATATATATATATATATATATATATAAAAAAATTTATAGCCGTTTTGGTTATTTTGTGTATAAGGGTTAATAAAAAATTTATGATATTGGCCAGTTTTGGAGTTTATATTTTTTGGTATAGTTTTGTAATTTTTCAAAAAGACAAGATGTTGTCTATGTTTGAATTTTTGAAGAGATCATTTAAATTACCTGCTTTGTAAATTACTTTTAGGTATTGAATGAGTTTTGTATACAGGTATGCAATATAATTACATGGTGATATGCTAAATTTTTTACTTTATTCAAAAAGAGTAACTCAATCACTTTGCAATTATTATAAACTAAGGTTTAAACCATGAAGATAATTTAGTACTTTATTTGGCATGTGTGCGTTCCAACAATTTATGTAAGTTACAATTATTTTTTTCAAATATCTAATTGACTGCACAGCATATAAAATTAATTGGCACAAAAGTTTGGTATTACTGCCATGTGCATTTGTGTCCCAAAACACATTGAGCTGCATAGCAGTTTAAACAAATGGTAGCCATTTTGGTGACATTGCTTCATTGCCAACATTACAGACTTTAGGCAACATCAGTCATAAAGCGTGTTTGAGAAATGACAACACAAAAATTATGAAAATGCCTCATGATCATAAAACATTATAAATTGCTAAATTCCTCACCAGAGATCATTGTACAATCAAGAAATTTGTTATAAACTTGGCTGGATGCAGTGTGTGACCAAAGGGAAGAGAGAGAAATCTTCTGACTTTAACTAGATGAATAAAAACCTGATTGAAAATTGAGATGCACAAATGCCCACTTAAGTAAAGAGTTATTCAAAGCCATTGGGGCTCGAAATGTGCTTAAAATGTCACACTGCCACATACTAAAGTATTTAGAAAAGTATACCAATCTAAGTCTTTACCCCTCCTAAATCACCCCCATTAAGTGCGTAAAAAAATGGGTCAAACAGTATTTGAAACTGCATTTCCAGAAAGTGCTATTTATGGACAAGTGTAGGCTGACATTGGATGGTCCCATTGGTTGGCAAAATAAGTGGTGCCTGAAGGAATAACCTTAGCCTGATTGATTGGGGTGTCAGTAACGAGGTGAATATGTATTTTGGGCAAGAATGAACAGTAATGATTTTGTTACATCCTCCCTCCTTGAAAAGTAAATAGCATTCAAAATTTTTTTTTTGTTTTTGCCTACAATGAATACACAAAGGCCAAATTTTGACATAACTTAAAACAGTGATATTCAATTTAAGTCATGTTTATTTTCATGCGTAACAATACTCTAGATCATATTGCTAATACAACTAATGTATACTCAGGTAAATTAAGATTTTACAAAGACAGGTTTATGGTATAGCTGGCATGATCTCCGGATCTAAATCTTATTGAGAAAATTTAGAACTCTGTTAAGAGGCATGTTTATGAGGGTAGCAAGCTATTTCTATCCCAAAATGAATTTTAAGAAACAATATTAGCTGTTTGGGAATCCATTACTCCTAAAGAAATTCTCAAATTAACGTCTATTAAGAACAGACTGTTTCAAGCTATTAGTGAGATTGGAAATTATATCAATAAATATTACTTCCCCAATTCATTGCGGTTTTCAATTTATTATGACCAGTTTTGGATGTAATTTCTTTGAATAAATTATTATTTGGTATTACGGGTTTCATTTTTGCATCCCTACATAAATTTTTTTTTTTTTTTAGATATTTATACAGACAATACACACTGTAGATATAGATTTAATCAAACATTAAATAAGAAACAAGTAGGAAAACTTTCATAAATTTAACAGGCTTCCCTTTTAATTTAGCTTCATCAGAAATTTTTATGAAGCAGAATAATTTAGAGTAGTTTCGGTTTTTTTTTAAATTCTACTTATTTAAATTCACTTCCAACATTTATCATGCATTCAAAATACTCTCAAAATATACACAATTTCTAACCATTAGTTTTATAATTACTATAATTTTTCTTAATTGCATAAAATGTTAGAATATACTGCAAACTAGTTACATATCTTTATTTACTTCTTTGGTAACAAACTTTAACAATAGTGATCTGGAACATTTCTTAAACCTCTATGCGTGTAGTATGAGGTTCTATCAGTGAACCAAATTAGACTATAAATTGTTTCAAGGTGGGAGTGATAATCCCAGAGAATAAAACATTAGATGAAATTTTATCTGAAATATTTAATCTATGTAATGAATATTACCACTGAATTTAGTACACTGACAAGAAAGATTATTTTGAGGAATATTTGTACAAATTAAATGCTCTTTTCATAATTAATCTATGGACTTATAGATGTACTCATGTAAATAATAATCATCTGATAATAGTGGGAAATGCTTTAAATTAAATCAACAATATCTCTATAAGTCATCTACAATAATGAACATGACCTAACAAAAAATAGATCACTGAATAAATAAAATTAGTACAACATAGTGCATGCTGTGGGTAACAAGTAAGGATTTATATATCATGCTAGTAAAGAAAGTGAAATAGATTTTTTTAAATATTTAACATCTTCAAATCTAAATTATAATTGTATATGTTTTATTTGGATTGACAGATTTGCATGATTACAAAAAAAAAAAAAAAAAAGAAAAAAAAAAGGAAGCCAAATTTATAAAATTTGGATATCTGCATATCCAAATGAAAAATAAGATCAAGAGAAAGAGGAAAACATCATCACACCATAGTAATAGAAGTGCTTAACTACCAAAATTTTCTCTCTCAAACTACTCTACAGGATGCAATGGATAAATTGTCCTCTGAATTATGCAAAGTAAATTTATTCAATAAAATCGTCATTGGCTTCAACCACAGCTCCCAGACGTGTTCAGTATCGCCTGCAACTCTTCTGGAGATGGTCTACTTGTTTAAGTTGGTGAATGCTACCATAATCCTTGCCTTCAGTTCATCTTTGGTGTTACAAGGAGTTTTGTTGGTCTCTCGCTCAACTGCATCCCACACATAATAATCAAGGGGGTTGCAGTCTGAGGAGTTAGGTGGCCAGATGTAAGGGGTGCATTGGTTGCAGAAATTGTCTGACAGCTATGACTGGGTTTTCCTGCTTGTGTAGCATGGTTCAGAGTCCTGATGTCATACATAGGGGCATCCAGCAGCCATACTCTTGACCCAGGGCAGCACCATCTCCTCAAGGCACTTGATGTAGGCCTCTGTGTTGAGTCTGAGGTCCTGTGGGAAGATGAATGGAGGTATAATGTTGCCATCATTAGTGATCACTTCAAACACCTTTCTAGTCAACCATTAGACTCATCCTACTCTTTCCAATTCCCCTGCACTGTCAGAATAACACCCAAACATTCTGAAATGTTTGTATGGGAGCTCCTGGCATGAATGCCAAGCAGTAAGCATGTCGTTTCCAAATTTCTGGCAGAGTGAATTGTGTCATGGTGCTCTTTTTCTCACAGATGGCGCCCAACTGACCCTACTATACTGTGCAGTCAACAAAATTAAAAACAAACAACATGCATGCGCAAAATTAAAAAATATAAAATGGCAATAATTTACCCATCACACCCTGTATATTTAGTTTCTTGTTACTATAAAAGTTATATTTAGTGGATACACATATTTGAGTAGACATCCCTGTTTTTTAAACAGTGTAATTCAAGATCTACTAGCCTTGGTTTTTGAGAGCTTTTAATAAAGAAAATTTGCCCTTCAGTAGGATTCAAACCTGTATCCATCTTATACAGGGGGAAAATACCCATATAACTGTGTGTACGTTTTACACTGAACCTTGCTTAGTTGTGAGAATCCTTTATGGCTGAGCAGTATAAAAAGTACACCAGATTATATGGTGATTTTCCCTCTGTACAAGATGGATTACTTCTTTTCAAAGAAATTGTATTACGAAACAACTGAAAAGTAATTTTCTTAATTATCAAAATCAATGACTGAAAAAAAAAAAAAAAAAAAACCAATATGTATCACTTGAATTGCTGCATAAATGTTTTTTAAGCCTGAAACCACCAGTTTACTTTATAATTAGCCATATGTAGAGATTTTATTACAGCATATGCTAGAAACCATTATTTAAATATGATCAAATAAGATTATTCTGTTCAATGCAATGTCAAATTTTCTTACTGCTTTATAAAAGAGACCATCTATAATTGGATCTAAAACTTCAATATAGTAAATACTATGAAGATGAAACCCCAGAAAATGTACTCCTAATTATTTCAAATATTGTTAGGATATTAAATCTTTTCTAAGGATTTCTGAACAGACAAAAATGGATACATTTCCATCTTTAGCATAAAAAGAGCTTTGTACTGAACAATAAAAATATATTCTACACAAATAGTTGGCCTTTTGCATTTATATATTGAACTGCAAATCAAAAATATTCCAGAAAAATTAAAGAATGCAAACAAATTTGTCATGTGTTTAATCTATATGGATGAATGATGATGTGTTGCCATACCCAGCTGTAGCCTCCAATCATTACCCAAATCTTCAGTGTCCATTGTTCAATTTGTGCTTCATTCATTCACTACTTTTTAGATTTGGCAATGAAAACTTCTTTAAAAAAAAAAATTGAAAATTTTTTAAAAAATCAACTACTTCAAATACAAATCTTATATATAGAGTACAGCATGTGTATGTGTGTGTGTTCATCCAAGCAATTCTTCTGCTCCCACTGGCCCGATTTCAATGATTCATAGTTTGTTCGGAAGCCTTAGAAAAGTTAGGTGCAGGGAACAATTTTCGATGAGCTCAGATTATGGGAGATTAAAAATAAATATTAATATATTATACTAGCCATTATTGTGGCTTTCATGGTTCAAGAAGAGTAACTCATTTTCCTTTTGTATCCAAAATTGCAGTGCACATTTTATTATAAACTAGTTTAAAAGCTACCCTATTGGGTGAAATTTAAGCTAGCTCCTGTGGAGGACTCTTGGTTTGGCCTTCATCACAATAGCTAGGAAGGAGTAGATGTGATAGGCATCAATAAACTACAGAAAAATTCAAAATTGATTGCTGCATTTAAGTATTGAATTAAATGTTTAAGCTTGCCTTTTAAAAGTTCAATGATAATTCTTCTGCTGCCACTTAATTTAAAGATGATTTGATGTACATAGATCCTTCTTTTCCATACAAACAATTATTTTTATTTCATGGGTGACAGAACAGTGGACAATTTATAAGATAAAATTAATATAGTGTAAAGATGGGAGAATAGAAATAGTTATACATTTAACAGTTGAAGAGTTTGAGAAACAGAATATCTAATTAAGTAAAACCTATATTATGGAATCTATATGAATAAATGTGAAATTGGATCTCAATTCTCCCACAAATTCCGAAATTAAAAAGCCCCAGCTGCACTTTATAGTAATTTGGTATTTACTCAATCCCCTGATGAAGTCATGTTGTGACACAAGGTCAGCGTAATGTAGGGAGCCCAAGTGCATACACCTGGGCTAGGAACAAAAATTCCCTGAGGCTGGCCTTGGTGCATGCACTGATCTCTCTCTCTAGTGCAATGAGAGGGCACCACCTTGAGTAACTGTTCCCCAGGGCTGGCACCTCTCAGTATAATTTTCCTCAGTTGCAACTCTGTTCTTTGACGGAGCTGCTCCTGAGTGCACTCTGCCCAAAGACAGAGACGCAACTGAGAGATGATAAAGAAACATGTTACAAACTACTTTATAGTAATTTACACACTAAAAGCTCAATATCTGTATTATATATTATCTACTTCTAGGCAATATCACCCTTCAGGTTTAACTAATTTGCATATTGATTTTCAAAAAAGTTTATTAATTGTACTTCATTACTGTGTTTTGATTTTCATATCAAAAATAGTTCTGTTTAGCAAAATCGTCTTATATAGGGCAGAAAAAAGTTTGAAATTTGCATTTTACTTGGCCTTCAACAAGTTGGCATCAATTTGTAAAACTTTCCTTAACTATAACAAGCCAATTTATGAATGAAATTTTCATTTAAAATTTTTGTTTCAAAGATTTCAAGTAGTGGATATATTTTACTTTGTGAAGCCTGCTACTTATATATATATATTAAAATATTATTTATAAAGTTCAAGCAAGAAATACATTGCCTATTAAGTGTCTCCAGCTTCAATAGGGCTCAGATCTATGTAGTTATTTTTATTTCATTCTTTTTTTATTACTTACTGTTCCCTTTTTTTTCTTGCTTTCTTTCTTTATTATGAACAATATCAACAAAATATATTTCAGTCACTATCTTGAGGCACAGAGTTAAAACAATTTTAACTCGGGTTGAAATCAAGAATGAAAACAACATATTACAAAAGATTTTTGCTGCTTTAAAACAGATATACTTGAATGCCGACTCACTTGGGCTAGGCCCGGCAAGCCTGCAGTCGCCACTTATATATATATATATATATATATATATATATATGACAAACAGGAAAGGTTTTTCTTGTGATGTGTTTTATCTGATGAGATCTCACTGGACTGGGCCTTGTTGATGTTGTCACATCTGCACATGTGCATGAAACGAGAGACAGAGTTTCAAAATAAGTCTAAGAAAAAGAACACAGATGAATTTGGCTAGATTGAGCAAAAAAACGTTTTCTCATTTTGTGCACATGTGTAGACATGGCACCATCAACAAAGCCCAGTCCGATGAAATCCTAATGGATGAAATGCATCACAAAAAAACTTTCCAGTTCATATTTTTCTAAATACTGTTTGTTTTATATATGTGTGTGTGTGTGTGTGTGAATAACATTTCACAAACAGCCCTGGTTCTATCAGAGAGTACACAATCTTTATATAAAATTTTTTTCCCAATCTTATGTCATAAAGATTTTAACAATAAAACAATCATTCGCCTGCCAGGTATTGATTTCCTGCCAATTTTGGGGGCTTGTGTATTAATTTTTATAAATAACCTACTGATAACTGATTTAAAATATATGATGTGTTATGCAAATACAACACTATTTTATATAAAGGATTTGAACATTCATAGATTTGTTATCTGTGAGAACTTCTCAAACCAATCCCCTGAAGACACTAAAAAACAAATAATTTTTCTCTTATGTATTCTGTTCTATGCGGTTATGAATAAAATAAAATGACCACTATATTTAAACTGCATGAAATTTGATCACATGAATTTGGTTTACTAGGAAGAATGTTTGTATACAATCTTGCATAAATTGTACAAGGGTAAACTTTTTTATAACAAAAAAATTATAAGTAAATAAGCTATTTTATTCTGGCACTTGCCTTCTGAATGTAAGAATGAAAAGAATAAAAAAAAAAAACAAAAAAAAACTTTGAACATCATAACAAAGAAAGATGTGCCTATATGTAGCACAAAATAGTTTTGAGAGAATGACAACTGAATATTTCATGAATTTATAAACAATGAAATTATTATATAACATTTTAGTAAAATGTTTGCAAAGTAATTTCAAATATAATCAGTAATAACAATTTCTATTCATAAATTATAACATTATCAATACAATATGCCAAAGATAATTGATAATGTTATAATTTATGAATATGTCCTGAAGATGGTTTATTAGACCGAAACGTCCGACGTTGATATATTAACATTAAAACAGCATAATTGTATATAAGGATTTTTGTTTGTTTTTTCCGTATATATTTTTCTTCATATATATATATATATATATATATATATATATATATATACACACACACACACACACAGCTTTCTTCCTCCATGTAAACAATGTATAATGCCAAGCATTATATTGATCTGGTAAACAAGAATTTTCCTTTCATTTTAATAAAAATGCACAAAAAAATATTGGAAGTAAATTTTATATATTTAATTCATTGTTATATATATCAGCCAAACAAGCATAAATAAATCCAATTTTAAAAAATAAACCAGTTTGTCTGATGATTGCAAAAGTGTGAAACTCAGGGTCACAAACTCATATCCATACAACTTATTAGATATAATTCATTAAAAAAAAAAAAAAAAAAAAAGAGTAAAATTAAAAATAAAATAAATCTAAATAATTTTCTACCAAGTGTCATTTCTTTCAGTTTTAGAATTACAAGATTCTCTTATTTTTATAATTTCTGTGTAAAGCAACAAACTATTATCATTATCAAAAGCATTGGGTTTACTAAATTCTGATCTGACATTTTTCATACTAATAGACCAAATTAGCCAACAAAATTTAGTAGTGTCGACCTTTCACAAACTGGCAATCCTGTTATAACACTTCAGTTATATCTTTACTACAATTACACCCACCCCTTCTATCAAACTAGGTTGATTATATATTATAAACATCTTAAGCAAGATAACTTTTTTTTTTTTTAACACCTTTTCTTTCAACTAGTTGTGTTCAGGTTTTAACAACCCTATCAATAATCCTAGCTAAAAGAAATTATTACTTAAAAAAAAAAAAAAATTTACTAAACCTTTCATCAGAACATTTTGTAAAATATTACAATTTGTCAGCATAAATGTTTTATTGCACACACACACACACTTTTGCAAACATGTTTTTGTTAAATAATATGAACAAGTTCTTCCTATCAATCTGAATAAACTTAAAAAATTGATAGACAGAACTTGTCCATATTATTTAACAAAACCTGTTTGAGAGAACACTTGCTGCCAAAATACACACACTATATATATATATATATATATATATATATATAGTGGTGGTATTGATAATACCATAAGAAAGTGATCTCAAATACAAATTATCATAGACTTATTTATGTACACAGGAAAGAGGTCTAGAATAGAGTCGATTCATAACAATCAGAGTAAATAAGTTCTGTCAACATTTACAATGTCAAAATATATAAGATGAAATTGCACAGTGTATTAATAGTTTAGAATAAGCTATTGACTACTTTAATATTACAGAAAATATATCATTGGTCTTATTGCCAAAATTATCATCTTTTAATGTAACTTTTTCAGAGCATCAGGTTAGATATCTCACAAGAAATTTCTTTGTCCAGAATTGTACTCAAGCAGCAAATCAAATAATGATCAAAAACAATTTGTAGATGGTGATAAAGACAATGGAAGCAATAATTGTTTTTGTGACAAGATTGCACTAATATGGATATGGATAACAGAAACATCCAAGTCTCACAGTTAAGTGTATAGTTCTTTCAAAATAATTTGGTCACCTTCGAAAGTATTTCTCTAATCATTTAAACATCTAGTAAAATAAATGTTTAGAAAACATTAAATAAGTTCCAAAAATTAAAACAAGTAGCTTTTAACAAGACTTGAATGCGTATTTCAAAATAGTATTTAATCCAGTATTTAACACTTCAGTCAAAAATTAAAGTGTCTAATTCATTTTAAGCTAATGATCTATCTTAGTTTCTATTGTTAGTTTTTGATTGATTTGTTTTTTATGGCTTATCTTTTGCCGGATATTTAAAGCCAGAAAATAATTTTAGATTGAAAATTTTTTTCAGAGATAATGCTTTACTGAGACAAGACCTATTAATTAATTAATCCATAGCTTGGGGGGAGAGGCAGATTCATACCTTCCCCAATGGTATATGTGCATAAGTGAATATAACAAACCCAATTAAAACTCTGCTGTCTGATTTCCAATTCAAAGTCATTATCCATTACACCACCCACACATACAAACTTGCAGCATGTGGTATTTGCCAGAGGTCACCCATCTAGATACTGACTAGGCTTGATGTTGCTTAACTTTAGTGATCAGACAAGAACTGGAATTTCAACGTGATAAGGCTGTAAGCCCCTATTATTAGTGTAAAATAAACTTCAAAATTTGAGAACAGTAAAAACTAAAAAGTAATCTTGCTAAATTTAGCAGCTAAGTGTTTAAAGATGCATATTCATAATAACCCCAAAAAAGTTACTTACTCTGTTCTTCAATGGAAGATAACTAATCAAGAATAAAACCATCTGACAAGTAGACTATATTTGATGGCATAATCCCACCCTATTTCAGCAGGGAATATTGAGAAAAAATAGATAAATTGTTCGATGGTTTGTCAAATGCTACTGGAAGTTTGTCCACATTCACTACTTGGCTCAATTCAAAACAAGTTTTAGGTTATTGTGCATTTATTCATGAAATTTTAATATTCAAGAAAGAGGGTTTTTATATAACATGAAATAAGGTAGATTAACACATGAAGAAAAAACAAATTAACAATTTCTTCTCCACTTTTATAAACAAGAATGGATGGATCACAAAAAGAAATTATAATCAGCACAGATCTGTTCAAATAATAACTCAACTCAATGACATTATTGGTTGATATAAGTTTAGCTTTAGCATCAGAAATATTTTTCAATTATACATTCACTGCTATCTTTACATATCAGCACTTCTAAAATCTATAAGAAATGAATCCGTATCTTCTACCAGAGTTAACACTTTTGCTGAAGTCAGTTATTTTCTGGAAAGCATGAATTAAAAATTTAATTCTTTGTGGAGTAAAAGGTTTTTTTTTGTCTGTCCACAAAAAAAGATAAAATCGCCATTTTTTTTTTTTTCAAGAGACCTAAAATTATAAGTCACTTTTGTTTTAGCCACCAATTAACCACAAAAATTTAAAAACAACAAAATCGAACACTTTCCCTTTATAAACTGACATTAAAATTGGTAAGCTTTTAGTGGGACAAACGAAAAGGCCTTTGTTTTTTACTAGCTTGCTGGAAATTTTTTATTACTTCTTTTTTCTTTTCATATTTGAGTAAAAGAAAAAAAAACATCAATGATAAATTTCATTTGAAGCTACAAGTCTTTAATGAGGTTAATGTTACATAATGTAATTGGCAGAGAGAGAGAAAGAGATTGACATGACAAAGAAAAAAAATGAATGGAGCACTGGGTAAATTATAGGAGATATCTGATATAGTTACTTTGATAATAGATGAAAACGTGTCAAGACTGAATTTGGATGTGTTCACTCATAAAATATACACATGAAGAAGGTAATAAGCAATCAACACTTAAAGAATAAAACGCTACAAATACTGATTTAATTTTAAAGCTTCTATTCTGAAAAAGACGTTGAAATTAAAATAAATTAATGTATGGAAAAGAAGCACAAAATAAGTAAAATAAGAAATTTCAAACAAACAGCAAAGATAAGTAGCACTTCTTAGCACATGTCTTTGGTTAATGAAAAAAAAAATTAAGGTTAAATCAGCATTAGTATATAATTTGTGTATGGAAAAATGTGACCAACTTAAAGGCATGAAATGGGCATCTATAAAAAATTTTTTCCCACATTATTCATCTATTGAAAACAGACATTGAGCGACAAGTCTATATAGCATCTTCTATGCCTGAATTCAATTTGGACGAAATAGTTAGAAAAACCGTTCCCACTGTTTTTTTTTTGTTTAAAAAAAAAAAAAATCAAACTAAATAAATCTTCCTTCATACGTGTGTTATAATGAAAATTACAACAGGTGAAGAAGAGATAACAGTTCTACTAGAAATGCTACTGGATTGGTAGAAATTATAACAAAGTAAAGGTCTTTCAAAAATTTTCAATAGACGGTCACAAAATGAGGGACTAGTCTGAATATCATGCTACTTTGTATATGGATCCCCCACTTTGAAATTGCCATGTGTAAAGCAAAAATGAGGACAAGCTAAAATAAACATCTCCACTACTAGGCTATTTGACTGCATCAAATTCAATGCGATGCAGAAGCTAGAAATAAACTATGATGAAGCAACAACATGACATCAAAGTCAGCACTCACTGTCGTCTGTCACTACTACTGCCACATCACATTTATTATAAATATTTAACAATAACTACTACAACTACTAAGCATTTTGGTTAAATTTTCGATGGTGTTGTGTTGACTATCTGTTGCCTAAATGATCAACTACTTTCTTTATTAAATTATAACTGAGACAATATGGAAGGAAAAAAAAGTGTGACTGGAAGTGCAAATGAATACACATTGTCATTACAACAGTTTCACTTCTTTTCGATATTTGGGTTGGGTTGTGACAAAATTAGTTTTTGTTAAAAAATCATAATAAAATGCAAGAACAACATCTTTTCAGTAAATAATAAATAAAACGATAATGGGCATTGGAGGAAAAAAAAGTTGGTTGCTGCTAATATAGAAAACATCAACTAAGTCTAAAAATTATTTTCGATCAGAACAAATATCAAAGTCCGTTGCAAAAATAGAAGTATGACAAATAAAGAAAAATACAGCTAAAAACAAAGCACGGTCAACAAGTGGATAGTTTATTTTGTTTATTGTTTCATTTTTAGTATTTTAAAAAAGACGGTATTTAATGAGAAAATTACAATGTTATCGATCTTATTGACATTTCAAAGTTGTAAGAAATCATTAAAATCATCGAAATATTTTTTTCCTGAAATGCATATGAAATGAAGGTCAGGTTTTTGTTACAGCGGATACCAAATTCAGCTCAATTATACAATACTTTCAATCTTTGAAATAATTTTTCCACTTTTTATTGATAAATTTGACTAAATTGACATTCTTTAACTTAAAATAAACACCAAAATCCTTCCTTTAGCTCTTTACTCTGAGATATAAATATTTTTCCAGACGATCAATGACGACTGAACAAAAAGAATGCAACAAACACTTTTCTAATGTAAGCAGCCAAAATTTCCATTACTTTCAAGTTCCATTTTATGGACAACCAAACATTGATCTTCTAAAAATGGATTTCAATTTATTTTCTAATTTAAATATTCTTTGTTCAAACGCAGCAAAAGAACTAAAAAGGCAACATAAAAAAGAAAATCCAAACATCCAAATTTTATTTAAGCAAGTCCGAAGAATTTCCATCCTGTCGATATACACAAAGAGAAATCTCACTAAACAATACTGAAAAGTGAAAAGGTAATGATTTATAAAATTCAAGACAGTATAATAATCGTATCGAACCAAAAATATCATTAAAAACAAAAAATAAAACGCAGCAAATCGTTAACAAAAAGTCGATTTACACAAAGGAAAAGCTAACAAAAGAGGAAAATCATTAAAAAATTATTTAATTTCCTCAAGTTTTAACCTTACATATTAAAACAACTGAATGGTAATTATAATTTAAAGTGAAATTTTAAAAAATCTAATAGATAAAAAATTAATTCAAATAGATCGAATGGCTTAGTTTTAATGATCACGCCATGTAATGACGAAGCCTAAGTAGTAAAACAGAAATCATTTTTGTGTGCCAATGGACATCCGTATCACAAAATGGGTCACTCATGCTTAAAACACAACAAAACCAGGTGTGTCTCACTCCATGAATACCTTTAGTTTTTTTGGTAACTTTTTAAAAAACTAAGTAATAAAAATACTGAATATAAGAATTTTATTTACCACTAGAAGTCTTAAAAATTAGTTAATGGGTTGAAAACTTAAAAATAAAATGCATTCTCAAATAATTTGAAGCTGCTTGCTAGCTTTGGTTTGCATTGAAATACAAACAAAACGGGCCTGAAACACAATTATCAGGTATTGGTATGTTTTTTGTTTTTAAAAGGTAATTTTTTTAAAATTCATTATACCATGTTACTAACTGTTGATTAGCATTTATCATTAAACAAAATAAAACTAGCTTTTCATAAAGCTTGAAAAAATGTAATTTAACCTGATCAGAAAACATTTCTTCATTTATCAAATTCAAATCAAAACAATAAAAATTGCTCTCTCAGCGAACAATAACATTTTTAAAAAAATGTTGACAATAGATTTGTCATTGCATTTAGTTTTTTAAACTTAGAATAATAAAATGAATTATTTTAAATTTGTAAGAAATATGGCCAGAAAATCAATACGAGAAAACTAAAAGTTATTTTTTTTTAAAAAATATTCTTATGATGATGAATAGGATTATCATCCAGAACAAATAATTTGTAGCTGGCGTTTTAATAATGAAGATTCAAAAAAATTATCAGAGAATAAATGTGTTTTCCAACAGAATTATAAAAATCTATTGTACACTTGATCCAAAAATATAAAATTAATAAATAAAGAAAAATATTTTAGAAAAACTAAATGAATATTAATAAGAAATAATAAGTCTTCTTATAAGATGATCAACTTCATAGTTTGAATGTAATTAATATAAAATATTTTCAGGATTTTGCTGAAGTAAAAGTAGGATCCAAATAAATGAAAGAATGAAGAACATTTTTTTTTAGAAAAAACGTTTTTTGTGTAATAAGAATAAATTCAAAATTATGTTTGTTGTATTGTACTTACTACTACTGACTACAACAACAATAGTTTGTTTTTTAATTATGAGGTTAAATTTTTGGTATGGATGGAGGGTAAAATAAAATATTTAAGTTTAAGTAGCTTCAAAATAAAAACATCAATAGAATTTTAAATACAAAAAAGAATGAAATACTTGATGCGTAAATGTTTAAGTTTATTCTTCTTAAAATAATTTTATTTAATGAAGATAGATTTTTTTTTATTTTTTAACGTTTAAGTAGTATTAGACTTAAAACAAAACAAAACTGTCTTCTCACTTTTTATTTAGGTATTTTAAAAATTATTTTTGTCAACTGATGATTGAAAATGAAAGAAAATTAAAATCAAAGTTATAAATAAAAAGTATATAACTGGAACTGTTTTTTTTTTGGTTGATACTGAGAGGAAAAGACTTTCACGATACAATCATCCTCATTTTAATTTTAAAAACCATAGATAGAAAAAAAAATTAATAGTTATTTCTAAGATAAACTTTATCTGCAACAAGTAAAAAGAAATAAAAACTATAACTTGTAGAAATGAAAATTAAAATACCAACCCTTATTTTTATTTAATCCATTCAAAATTCATAATTAAATCAATGAGAGTAAGTTATTTCTAATTAAACTATAAAAAAATAAAATAATGAATATGAAAAAAAGTTCAAACTAAACGGAGAAATTACTTGTACATTGAAATTGGTATATAGATGAATAAGAACAAATTATTAGCAAAAACAACTGAAAAATAAATGAATCTCTTTCAGTTGTTTTATGCTGTTGTTGACCTTAAAATTCTAGTGAAACTGTGGTTTTATAATACAAATATTATAATAGAAAGAATTTAACTTTTAAATTGGATAAACATACTATTTGTTATGACTTTTTCTTAATAGCAATTAATCCAAACTTTAAATGCAGATGTTTGTGTTTTAAAATCAATAAAAATAATCCAGTCAACTTCACCAGAGTAGTGGAGAGAAAGAGATCAATTTTAGTTTTTAGACTTGTTGTGACTTTTTTCCGTAAACATTTTTGGCGAGTTACCATATTAATCGCATTCAAATAAGAAAAACACTTCTATAAACAAATAAATATAAAAGTCTTCAATTTTATTATTCATTAATATTTGTACATCAACATTCTTCTATATCACACTCCAGTTGGAGCTCGAACCATGGAGGAAACGAAGTGAATTGGGCGACTTATTTATCTTTCTTTCTTAAGCAAACCTTCAAGTAGCTTTCACTACATTATGATGATTCGCCATAAATAAATCTATTTTACTTACCCACATCGGGATCAAACGACCCGGCGCTGCTAAATAACGGCATATTGAAGCCTGTGTATGCACGATGTATGTGTGTACAATGCAACAAACAGTAAAGACGACAACAACAACACTCTCTCCGCCTTTCAATCACCTCCTGTCACTCCGTCTACAATTTCTGCTCCCACTGCTTCTCTCCTGGCTACACTATCTCTGCGCATGTCAAATAGCATGACGTCACTAATGTCTACTTCCGCAAGGACTGGCCGCCACGTGAGCCTGACGAGGGCTTAATAATTTTGTCACTTCCGGTCTCTGTTAACCTCTCGAAACGCAATTTTGGGTTATATATATATATCGTGAAATAAGAACAAATATGTTGAATGAAATCAAATGACATGTGTGAGCAACAGCGTACATTTCATTCCAAACGTAAGAAGAGTAATAAAACAAAAACTCGCTCTATATTTTTAAGTAAACTAATTTCACACAAACTCCTTTCCTTTAAACAATCAGCCGAGTTTTGCTGACTTAATTCTCAAATTAATTTAATTGACTGGAATACCAACAACACAATTTTGAAATTGTTTCAGCAGAGTGATGTATTTGTTGATTAGCTTCACTAAATTAAAGGGAGAAAATTATTTAAAATAAAAGTAAATAGTATTTATTTTAAATGGACATTCAAATAGATTTCCAAACAATGAAACTCATTCTAAATTTTTTTTTTTCAAAAAATTATATTTGAATGATAATGATTCTTTTAAAAATTATAGACAGTATTAGTGAAATATTTTGAAAATGCATAAGAATCACGATATACAAGTCATTGGATACCTGGATATAGGGTAATGATCAGAAAGCTTGTTTTGCTAGAGACTGAGTACTCAGTAATTTCAGTCTTGTACCACATCTAAGCTATGCTTAGTAAATCACTATATACAACTCAAGTAGGTTAGTTTGTTCACAAGAACAAAGTTTACATATTACATACTAAATAAAAAGTAACCTTAGAACTGAGTGTATGTCCTTTTCTTGACAACATTTTTCAACGACTACAAAACTGCCCTTGTCAGGACAACGCTCTTCTCACCCTCTACATGAACATGCAGAGATATTTTTTGTCTTGTGCACTGTAACCTTATTTTTTTGTCAATATATTTTCTCTAACAAAAATAAACTTGGCAATATATATTTTTTTTACTCAAGTCTTCGCATATTTTGTTGTCCTCTGTCATTCAATATCTGTGGACCAATATACCCCCGCTTGCAATAAGTACTTTAACAGCTATGACTTAATAAAAAAGACAATAGACTAAATTGGCGAAAACCAATGAAAAATATAGTATTGCTAAATAAAAAAAAATTATTGAGTAAGAGATTTGAATTTTGTACATAGTAAATAACAAAATCCTCAGATAAAAAGTAACAAAAATTCATTATTTTTTATCTAAATTCAGAAAAATGTATTACTCTTGTATTTTTTGTCTAATGAAAAGGGTATTTTTCACCATTGTAAATTTGAAGTTAAGGTCTGTTGAGCCACTCCTGAGAGTATTTAAGAACCTAGGTCAGCTGATAGCATCAGAAGATGGGTTGGACGGCAGAACAGACAAACCTGCTGGCTGCAGCAGAAGGTATGATGAAAGTGACTTGATCAACAGATCTGAAGCAGGCAAAGCTGACTGCAGAAAGGTTTTTAGGTTTCCTTGGTCAACAGATCTGAAGCAGGTAAAGCTGACTGCAGAAAGGTTTTTAGGTTTCCTTCGTTGACAGATCTGAAGCAGGCAAAGCTGACTGCAGAAAGGTTTTTAGGTTTCCTTTGTTGACAGATCTGAAGCAAGCAAAGCTGATTGCAGAAAGGTTTTTAGGTTTCCTTCGTTGACAGATCTGAAGTAGACGAAGCAGTTTTTAGGATTCCACTTGTGAAAGTCATCAGCAAAGCAAAAGGAAAAAAGGTTTTGGCATTCTTAAGAACTAAGCTGACAAAAGATAATTCACAATAATGTAAAAATTTCTGGAGACTCCCATGGGAAAAGAAAAACAGAAAGAAATCTGAATGACATTGCAAAAAGATTGTTAAATGGCTCCAGTTAACCATTTGTAAAATAAAACAAAAAGACATTGAAAAAATATTGTTAAAACATCCCTGAGAATCTTGAGGGAAATTACATGTAGGTTTTCTCATTTTTCTATTAGGTAGGTATGCCTCTTTTTTCTATGAGTAATTTCTTCTTAATTCCAACAGTTTTTGCATTACCTTCTTGGAGTTTTTTTTCTTTTGTGATTTGAAAAAGTTTGTATTGTGATTTTAGATTCAATTGTTTCTATAATTTTGTTGTGTTAACTTGCCTTGTCCTTAATAAGGTGCATGAAAAGAAATTTTTGTCAAGCCTTTTTTTTTGTAAAATTTGTACTTTGTTATATTGTTTTGTGTCTGAATAATGAATACTTGTACCTTTCAAATTTCACAAGGTAGTTCTTGAGTCTTGTTTGTTATCGTATGCACCTTTTTTAATATTTGGGATAAGGGAGGTGACATTCTCTTTTCTCCCATTCCTTCCCAGGAAAAACATTCTTACATTTTGCATAAAAATATTAGTTATTGTAAACCAAATTTTTTTTTTATAATTCCAGTTAAATATTTATAAATTTTAGATTAGTTTTATACAAAGCTATAAGTATGGGCCACCTAGTGAGGCTAAAAAAACATTACATTAGCACTTTCCCTGTGAGATGAGCTTACTACTTTCAGCAAGATTCACAGTAGAATTCTTTAAAAGCCTTTCACTATTTTTTCACTTGGATATATCAAAAATATTATGAATATAAAATTTGTTTCTTTTTTTTAACAAATATTTCATATAATATTTTTCATATAAGTCACATAAGTTTTAAATGTTCTCCATTTATTTATTTTCTAATACTACATTTTAAATAGATAATATTTAAACTTTGTATTTATTGGGCAACGTTATGTTATTAACATCTGATAAAAAATATTTCATATTTCAAATTAACATCAGTTGTGGAATTTATCTGATTTCAGGAACTTTCTTTGGATCTTCTCAATATAATGTATGAGCAACTCTCCTCTCCCCTTCATGTATTGGACTTTTATATAATTTCCTGTCATTCAAATATCTTGTTTATGCCTATACTAAGTTTAGCTGGGTGTGTAATAATAAAAAAAATTTCACTAAATTTTCCCCATAGATATATATTCAGAATCAGTAGGCTACGAAGTCATATTTCAACCAACCAATTAAAAACTGTCCTGACCAAGATACAAACACCATTGTCTAATGAATGAGGGTCAGAAACTAGATATGTCTCAAACCAGAATATAAATTCACTGATTATGAACCCATCAGAAGCCAATTGGCAGTTTTGAAGCAGATCTCTTTGCCTTGATAAATATATATGTAACAAGATGGAAAGTTAGCCTAATCAGAATTGATGAATTAATTTTATCAATTCTCTGATGTTGCAGTCATTGTAACATGCCCAGAGCTGAAATATAACCCTTATGTGTGATCCACATAGTCTCACATAAACTTGACATTGGGAAGTTATAGATAAAAGACAAAACAATGACTATAGACACAATGAAAGTGTTTACATGTTTTTTATTACTTAATCTTTATTTTAAATATAATTAAAAATTGATATGAATTCAACAAAAAATTAAATATAGTTGTAAATACTGAATTGAGATACTGTTTTTATTCCATGACTTATTCCGACCAATATCATCATCTTTATTGTCTGAACATAACATTTTAAAGAAGAATCTGCAATATCATTGGTCCTGACCTAGCATCTAGGTTTCAGTCACTTTCCCACTGTCATAATGTAGCTACCCTCTGCCTTTTCTACAAATATTTTCATCGCAACTGTTCTGAACTTTTGTACCTTTATTTCATGAATTTAAGCATAGTACTAGATTGGCAGCTACATCTTATCATTTTACTATTTGTTATATTCTGTGCTAATAGGAATATATACTTGAAAAAACAAGGTGGATAAAATAAGTAAAGGTTTATTGTAAAAAAACAGTACAATAAGAATAAAGGTAACAGTTATGCACTAGGTTGTCACAAGTCAATCCAGTAGTGAGTGTACTATTGGAAGGTTGGTATTTCTTATGTAAGTTATACTCAACAGATCCCAGTTAATCAATATTTACTAGCCTCCGCACAAGGGTAGATGTGGCTCAAGGCCAAGTTTAATGTGGGTCATCCTATCCCATATGCTCGACCAAAACTTACCCGCAGAAACTGCATAAACAGGTTCAGGTCTGTCTACCTCCCCAGATGAGACTCTGCTCTTTGGCATAGCCTCATCCGGGTTCCTCTCTGCCTTTGGGCAGAGTGTTCAACAGCACAGCTGGAACAGATTCCAGCTAGTCAATATTTACTAGTACCCAACCCCCCAAGGGTAGATGTAGCACAACGCAGAGTTTAATGTGGGTCATCCGAGCCCATAGGCTTGGCCAAAAATTCCCCGTAAAACCCGCATAAACAGGCTTGGGTCTGTCTACCTCCCTGGATGAGACTCTGCCCTTTGGCATGTCCTCATCTGGGTTCCTATCTATCTGAAGGTAGAGTGTTTGACAGCATAGCTGGAACAGATTCCTGCTAGTATATTTACTAACTGCCCTGTGTGATCAGATGTGGCACAGGGCCGAAATTAATGTGGGGTATCCAAGCCCATAGGCTCAGCCAAAAATTCCCTGTAGAACCCGTATAAAACGGGGTCAGGTAGTTGTTTCCCAACATGAGACTCTGCCCTTTAACATAGCCTTGACTGGGGATCCTCTCTATCTAGAGGCAGAGAGTTTGACCAGCACAACTGGAACAGATTCCAGCTTGTCTCTGTAGTCTGTTGACTTACAGATACTTATAGGTAGTTACTACCTATAGTGTAGTCACTCATGGAGGTGACAGGTTATTCCATTACATCACTATTGAAATTGCTAAATATAATCATAAGTTCTGTTCTAATAGTTTCTTTTCTTGCATTTCTCACCTATGGAACTCACTTCCAGATTTTTTCTTTCCTGTTAACTACAATCTACAAATATCTGCAATATCAGTCATCATCTTCTGTCTCCTTGAATCCTGTATTGTCCTTTCTCCTCAGTAACATTTTCTCATTTTCCTTCACTCTATTGTCTTTCATCTTCACTAACCCTTTGTGAAATGATTGAAAAAAAAAGAAGACATTGCTCTCTCCACTTTTTTTTTTAGGTATATATCATATCAGGAAGGAGGATTCTTCTTAGAATAAAGGAATGAAAGAACAATATCACTTCAAACTAAAAGATTTCTATTCAAAACTTCATCAAGGTTACAGATGCGACCTTTCATTTGAGGAAGACAAGAATGTGCACTGGCCAAAACAAAAAAGACAAAAATTCATGTCTGAATAATTCAAGGAATAAAAGGGAAAATCATAAAATGTTACTGAGGATTTTAGTTGTCTTGTTAAGATGTTTGCTGTGTTTTTACTAATTTTTATCAAATTTCAAGTTTTCTTTTATAAGCTTAATGTAGTTTTTATACTATCTCAGGTATATGAGTGTGGTAATAACAGACTGCTCTAATTATCTCCCCTTATGTAATACTTTATAAGTATATAGGTAAATCTCAAAACATATAAAAGGATCCATCCTGGTCTTGTATTCGTACTGCTAATCAAGCTGAATATTAATAATAATCAATGCTTTCTTTGACTTTATATAAAAATTTATACAATAAAAAAAGAAATGAAAATTATATAAAAATAATTAAAGGGTAAATAAAAAATTATGCAATAGACTAGCTTTGTTTATTACTCTTTCTTTTGAGGGGAGTATTTAAAAAAACATTTATTAAAAGAAGAAAGTTACTAACAGATATTCTTTAAAAAACTGCTATAATGAAGCTAGATGGTTAGTAAAAAAACGATTTGAAAAAATCTTGATGTGTAAAACTTTGTAAATGCTCAAACTGATGTTGGAAAAATACTGCCAAAATGAAAGCTGACAGATTATAAAAAAGATACATGTATAAAATTTGTTTTTCAAATTTGTAAAAAAAGATGCTTGAGTCTTATGATCTGAAAACCCAACATAATAAAGTTTGCAAACAGGTATGGTTTAAAGAGATACAATGGAGAAATTAAGTCACAACTTTATAGTATAAAATTTCTGATTCAAACTGATATAATACATGGCTATTTAAGAAGTCTGGCTTGTCAGATGGGCAGAAGGGTCTTGACATTCACAAGGAAGATGTTGGTCGGTTCTGAAATCAGTTGAAGAAAACCTAAAAGCTGGTGACTACAATAACAGCAACAAAAAGAAAGCTGAAAGAAAAGGAAGTAACAAATGAAAAAGAAATAAAGGTGAAAAGGAGAAAATTCTAAAAATTTAGAAAGATATATAATTATCTTTCTATAGTTGTTTGTGAAAGTTTGTCACAAAATTAGAGGTATAAACCCTGATTTTGAACTTTTTATGAAAATATGAGATTTATCTTAGCTCAGTTGGTAAAATTGAACTATTGTCTAAACAAACCAGATACCCAGCAATGCCTGTGGATTGTCAACTCTCTCAACTCCTTATGACAGTCAAATGAATCAAAGTAAGTGATCATTTTGATGAGTATAATTGTTTTTTTATGAGCCCAACAGAATTGCAATTAGAACTTGTTATCTTTCCCAAGTGTTAAGTGTACAAAGGTAAATATTTTGCAACCTTGTTTTCTAAATTTTGTATTCTGTGCCATTATTACATTTTTATGTCTTTTAATAAATGTAAATTTCTTTCAAATTTCACATCAAAGTAAGAGTCTAATACTTTTTTGTGCACCATTCATAATACTTGAGATAAAAGATTTGACATTCTCTCTTCTCCTCTCCCCTGCAAAAAGCCTTTTATTTATTCCTTATAATGGGTATCTAAAAATACTTCAAGAAATTGAATGCTGCTCCTTTGCACAGTTCCAGGTTGCCTTTGGGCAAGGCATAGCACCTGTTAGCCTCCCTCTGATATTCCAGGCAGTTACAACATAAAAATAATACCCTGCTATGATAAATATCAGGCAAATGTAGACCATCAGTATTCTGGGGAAGCTAGCCCACCTAGGAGAAGAGAATAATCTCATTTCAAATCATGTCTTCATGTAAGATGTTAGTCGTGGTTGACTGTTTATGAGAAAGTTTTAGAGTAAACTTGGCTTCTTGGTTGCTGTGATCATTAGTGTTAAGAAGGGCATCCAATTGTAAAAATGTGCTTCAATCTTATGTGCTGTTAATGTGTTTAATTGTTCTCCCAGGACTGGAAACAGTAATGTTGAAGATATTGTTGTAGGTGGGGCCAGTAGACATGAGATGGCCAGATTTTCATCATGCAAAATCCTGTGTCAGTCATTTAGAGTGATCATTCTTAATATTGAGATTTACAGTGACCATTCTTAATGAGAAAGACATCTTCCAAGGTTGTTGAAACATTGTCTTGGAGAGGTATTGATTTATATTCTGTGCAGGAAATACACTGGAGGGGAATGTCAGCTAGAATGCCAACTGAGAAAGCCAAAAGGTATAAATTATTTGGTGTTGGTAGCCAAGTCTGGCACAGGTGGTGTTATGATTCTTTTAGTTGAAAAATAGGTTTAGGAGGTGCTTGATCATATGTGGGTATCTGGCTGTATTATACTCTTTAAGATAGTGGATGGAGAGACAACAGTTACCATGTAATCAGTATATACTCCTCAATCTGGATGAGATCAGACTACAGAAAATGCTTTTATGGCCTGGTGAGTGTCATACCGAAAATTAATGATCAAGCAATTCTTATTCCTTGTGAGGATTAGAATGGTTTGTTTGTTTGTTTAGCAGCATATCAATTCCTTATGGGTCATTTAATGCTGAAATTAAATTTTCTTGGGGGCATTAGTAATTTTTTTTTACAAAGATGTGTTGCTGATAATTTTTTTTACTATTAAAATGTACTACTGGTATTTTTACTATAAAATGTATTTTTATTCTTCCATAGTATTTTGTTTATGTTTGGGGGTTCATTATTTGCCCATAGCTGAGACCATAACAGATGCTACCATCCTGGGTCAGGTAGACCTGGGAACAACAGCAATTAAGAGGTGGTTCCACACTCCTCAAAACCATTTAGAGGCCTTGCTGCTGGATGTAGTTTATTGTCATACCCAGGATTGGGATTGGAATGGGTGTATTGGTTCAGATGCTGCTGGGTATGAAGAAGTCCATGGTGGTTGTGGGTTTGGAAAGAAAAACACCAAAGATGAGAGAGTGCTGGAAATTACGGTCCCCTTTGAATTGACTCATTGTTCCACAAACATGAAAGTCATCTTTTCACATATGAGTCTAGTGATTTGAAAAGTCAAATTGACTATATTTTGGTCAAGAAACATAATTTACATCTTGTAAAAGATGTGAAGATTATACTGGGTGAGAAATATATGTTATAGTATACAGTATGAATTTTTAGTATGTGACATTGGATATCAAAAGCATAACACAATGTTCTTTCTTCTTTGACATCATCATAATAATTAGTTAAGCTATTGCTGCAAAGAGGCATCTCTGGAAGTGCTGTAAAAATGGTAGGAGCAAAGAGAATTGCCTTGCAGCCAAAAGAGCAGCAAAGTGGACAGTCTTTGTTGCCAAGAATTCTACTGAGGAGGCTAAGTTCTCTGATATTAAAATGGACAGTAATAAAAGTTTTAAGAGAAAAGAAAAGAGTAAATCAAAATGTTGTTGGGGAAAAATGCATCAAAGATGACTCTGGAAACCTATACATTGATACCAAGTCCAAAACAGAATGCTTAGGAAGAACATTATGACTGGCAAGGCCTCTAAATGGTTTTGAGGAGTGTGGAACCACCTCTTAATTGCTGTTGTTCCCAGGTCTACCTGACCCAGGATGGTAGCATCTGTTATGGTCTCAGCTATGGGCAAATAATGAACCCCCAAAAATAAACAAAATACTATGGAAGAATAAAAATACATTTTATAGTAAAAATACCAGTAGTACATTTTAATAGTAAAAAAAATTATCAGCAACACATCTTTGTAAAAAAAAATTACTAATGCCCCCAAGAAAATTTAATTTCAGCATTAAATGACCCATAAGGAATGTGGAATTTCACTGGAATCCAAAGAACCTGACCATGTTATCAGTCAAGTTTGCTGCATTTCTGTTGAAATGATAGCATATTCTCTTTAAAAGATGAAATATAGAAATACCACTGGACATTCTGGCAGCATTGTTTCTGATTTTTTTTTTAACCAGTATCATCCCAAGCAAGGCAGTACAGCCACTAGTACACAAGGGGTTACAGGGTGTGGAGGAATTAGGAAGAGAAATATTAGTAATGAGTAAAAAGAGAAAAGAGTAATCAGGAGGGCAGTAGATAGCAATTGATATTGCATTTAAATTTTTATATATTAAAGTTGGCTAGAAAGCATGGCACTGGAAGAGAGTTCCACAAGTGAGAAGTGTGGGAAAACAAATTGTCAGCATAGAAGTTATGGCTACATCTTGCTAGCTCAACTGTAAAGTGATAAGATCTCGCTGACAGTCTAGTATTGTGCTTAAATTCATCCAGTCCAGGTACCATAGTGAAGAGCTCATCTGAACAATTACCATGAAAGTATTTATAAAAAAGACACAGAGAGGCAACTTTATGGTGATGGGAAAATGACTGAAACTGAGCCACAAGATCAGGACTAATAATATTGCTGATTCTTCTTTGGATCTTATCAAGGAACTCCAGATAAATAGCAGGGGCACTGGACCATATATGGCAGCAATATTCAAAGCAACAACAAATGGTAGACTTAAGATATGCAAGATTCCGGAGAGAAAAGTTATCTCACCCTACAGTGAACTGACTTTCTTAGTAGCTGATCTAGCAATGGGTTCAATATAGTCGTTCCATCTTATATCCAGCTGAGAACGTTATCCTGAGAAGATGTAATGAGTCACTTTCCTGAAGGATAGCATCAGCCATGCTGATGAAGGCAGAGAGGGGTCTTTCAGATAAAATGAGAGAAGTTTAGTTTTGGAGGTGTTAAAATTAAAAATCCATCTTTTTTGCCCAAGTTAACAATGGTCTTGAGGTTGTTTTGTACATCAGCTGCCATTTTGACCTTGTCAGACTGATCAGCCTTACTATCGAGGCAGGAGTAAATGGTTGTGTCATCAGCATAGAAGCCAAGTTGAGAGCAGGAATGTCATTAATAAAGATTAAAAACAATGTAGGATCAAGGATGGAGCCCTGGGGGACACCCGTGTTAGTACAAAATGATGTAGATGAGTGGCCGTTCAGGACAACTTTCATTTTCCGATTTGATAGGAACAACTGGATCAGCTCAAAAACATGCCCAGAGATACCATAACTTTTCAGCTTGTGGAAAAGACCTGTATGCCAAACCCTGTCAAAGGATTTTGAGATGTCCAATGCTACAGCCAAAGCTTCACCGTTTTTATCTAGAGCATAATAAACACTTTCCACAATTATCGTTTGTACATCAGCAGTTGATCTGGAGAAACGAAAGCCATATTGTCTGAGAAAAGGCTCTGTGATGAGAGATGATGAACCAATTCAGCATTGATTAGAGCCTCTAGGAGTTTCCCAAAAAGAGGTAGAAGTCTAATAGGTTAATAGTTGGATGGGTCAGCTGGTTCACCATAGTTTTCAAAAACTGGATCAACAGATGATGACTTCCAGCAGGCAGGAAAGTAAGAAGCAGTGAGGCATGGCATTTAAAGAGTGTGTAAAAGGTTGTTGCTGATCTTTCTAATGCCATTATTCATCCATTCATAGGGACCAGACACCATATCAAGATGTGTAGATGGGAAAGGAGTTGGTGACGGGAAGAGCTGACATAGCAGAAGTTGTGCCAAGTATCACCTAGATGAGCAGGCAAAACCCTGAATAAACAACTATATATGGTATGGGAAATAGTTTTCATGTTCTTATTTCTTTTTCATCATGTTATTTTATGAGCATGTGTAATGGTATTTGTTATAAATGAGAGAAATTAAAATGCATAAACTTACAATGATATAACGCAAACAATAAAAACTTGAGACATGTGTTGACATAAATAGCAAGAATTTGTATTTTCTTTTTGTGATGTGAATATTGGTATTGTGAGTGTAAAATATTCTCAGTGTGTCTTTGTTTAAAAATCAGTGCTTACTTGGTTTAGTTCTGAAAATTTAATTTGTGAGTGTTAGTATAAAAATAAAGGACTGTCAAGGTGCATAAAGAAAAATATAAACATGTGAATGACGGACTTCGACAACGGATACGGAGAGAATATTTTATTCGACTCCTCACTCACTACACAGTATAAACAAACATGGCCGCCGCCCCGACTTCCGACCGGAAGTCCTTTTCCCGGCAGGGAGAGTTTTCAGGGGAGATAGCTCACATAGATTAACAGTTCTTCCCCTCTTTTCTCTTCTTTTCAGTTTGGAATCATCTAATCTGCAAAAGAAAAAAAGGGGCGGGTATTTACATTATACAGATGATTCCTTTGGTTCGGATATGAACCCAAGGATCTTGAATGATGGCACTCCTTTCTTTGTCAAGGAGTCGGCAATTTGTACATCAGTTGATATCCAAGAGATCTCTGCAATTTCCTTTCTGTCAATCATTTCTCTCAAAATAGCCATCTCTATGCGAAGTCTCTTATCCAAAAATTTGGGTTGAGGAATGTACAGAATCATAGAGACAGGAATTGTCTGTTTTGCAGAAGATCTTAATGTTGTTAGTATCATCGTTCAATTGTAGTATTTCTAACAAAAGTTTTCGATAAAAAAAATACAGGCTTCTGCCATGTCAACCATGGCTAAAGTTTCAGCAGCTAAAGTACTTTTGACAACTCTTCTAATACGCTTAGACTGCCAGGCAATGGGCATATACTTGTCATTGCTTCCAACTAAAAAAGTATATAGCCTCCTGTGAACCTCCATTTGTTAAATTGCCAAAAGAAGCATCACTGTATGCAATAATTTTTAGGTGCTCAAGGTTCCCTAAGTCTGGAATATCTATATGAGATTTCTCCTTTTTTTTGCTTTTTTACCACCCTGTTAGCCTGTTTTAAACATTCTACATTTTCTTGTTTTAGTATCGAGCTTAACTCACTGACATCATAACTAAGATCGGGTCTGGTTTGGGTGGCTAACCAATTAAGTTGTCCGATCAGTTGCCTGGTTTCAGTAACCTCTGTTGAAGATATTGCATCTTTCAAATTTCTGCCTGGTTCTAGTGGGATACACCTTAGCTTTTTGACATATTCGTCCTGTCCAAGTTTAACATCATTCCCAGTTTTCTTTATGCTTAATCCTATATATTGGAACTCAGCAACTTCCTCAGATTTGATCCTAAACAAGTGACGAATCCTGTCCATGACTCTGCTCTGAAAAATCTCCGAGCCTGCAAAGCAAAAATCATCAACATGAGTAGCTATAATACCATGCAGTTTGTTTCCAAAGTTCCATGTAAATATGGCTTGATCATATTTTGAAACCACTGCTCCTGACTTCAACAATTCCTCTTTGAGTGTCAGGTACCAGGACCTTGATGCATCAGTCAAACCATATACACATTTGGAGAGTTTCCAAATATATCCTGGAGGTACCTTGGCTTCTTTGGGAGGATGCAAATAGATCAATCGGTCCAACTCTTTGCTCTGTAAAAATGCTGTTTTTATGTCCATTGACTTGCACACCCAATGGTTAGATGCCATTATAGCCAAGGCTATACGTAGACTTTCTTTAGAGCATGTTGGAGAATCATTTCTTATATTGCCCGCATCCCTTTCCTGAAAGCCTCTCGCCACAAGTCTAGCTTTATAGATCTGTTTGCCATTGACATTTTTATTAGTATAAACCCATCTTGTGGATATTTTGCATTGGCCTTGGTCAGGCACTTGGGTGTAAACTTTATTTTCAACCCAGCTTTGGAGTTCGTTTTCTCTTGCCATTTCCAGGTCGTGATTAGAAGAAGAAATCATAATGTTTTCCTCATCACTAGAGGTAGCTTCATCCTTATTTATTGGTCTGGCTTTATTTTCTTTCCATTCCAATACTCCATGATTGAAGTCTAGCCAGAAGGGTTCACCTTGTTCCATAGCCACATTCATTAAATGCTTGTTTTTTACCTGTAGCTTTGCCTGCCCTACTTATGACGTTCAATGTTCGCCATTCCGAATCATCATCATTGGCAAGTTTGCATTTAATGGATTGTCCTGGCTTGGGAAGCGTAATTGTTTTGTGAATTGGATTTTGCTTTGGTAGTACGTGTGCCTCTCTCACAGTCTGATGTTGTGCAACATGATCATTCAGAGTTCCTGGTTCTTCAGCAACATCGTTTTCGTCAGACATTGATAAGTTTGAAGATCCTTCAGGCTCACTTTGTGAAGTGGTGGATTCACTTATAGCCTCACTTTCAGAGGAACTTTGATATGTTTCTGGGTGAGACACGAGGCGACATGGGTGCACTCTTACATATGTGCCCCCATGTTTAACAAGTACCTGCTTGTGCTCCCACCCTATGACAGTTCCTGGACCGAGCCATCTATCACAGAAATTTCTCTTATAGAAAACAACATCACCATTTTTGTAGGATTGTGTTGTACTAGTCCTAACTTGATGACGAAGTGCACGTCTTAATTTTTCCCAAGACTCACACATAATAAATTGTTTTCTAGCTGCATGCATGGCATTGAGGTTACTGGCAACTATCTCACTGGTAGAGACACCTTCTAATGCAGGGAGTTTATCATTCAAAAGGAGGGCAGATTGGGATTCCTACCAAAACAAGCTGATTGGGGCTGAATCCGTGAGCACTGTGAAGTGTATTCTTTGCACTTATAGCCCATGCTAGTGCTATCTCAAAACTACAATTTGTGTCCTCTACAGTCTTTTTTGACCATTTCTCCCAATATCCCATTGTGTCGTTCATTTAAGCCATTACTCCATGGACTTTCAGCAGCAGTGGTACGCACAACGATATTTAAATTCTGTGCCATGTCACGGAATGATTCGTTATCAAATTCCCTACCATTATCAGTTAAGATAGATCCAGGAGTCCCAAAATACGCTATCCAGTGTTTAAACATAGCACTGATGATGTCCGATCTTTCTTTACTTGGAATCCTAACGCCGACACTGTATCTGGTAGCATGGTCAATCAAGTGCAGTACCTTGTTACCATTAATCTTTTAATATCCATAGCAACAGTTTCATTAAAATAAGATCCTAATGGGAATCCAACAATAGGTCTAGGTTCGTTTTTTTATAGCGAATACACACTTCACAGGAATTTGGAAGTGCTTGTAAGATTTTCATAAATTCAGGATCTCTTATTCCAGCATTTCTAACTAAATCACATAATTTCTTACTACTGGAATGACTAAATTGTCTATGTAATTTGGTTGCAACTTTCACTTTTTCTGATTTGTTTTTAGAGGAGATTTCTTTAACAAGAAGAATGTGTTTGAGCTTACCTCTATCTGGTAGGGGTCTGGTGATAGGGATGTGATAATGACCAGACGATGTGCATCTCAATGGAATTTTCTTTTTAAACATCGTCACACTGTCATGTTCAAAATTGAGACAGGTTCCAGCTCTTTTCATTGCATCTTTGCTTAAGAGAAGTGGAATGTCAGAATCCACAACATCGGTAACAATATTGACGTCAATGTCTGCGATGACACATGGTAGAGTCACATTGTAGAGAGAGTCCAGCTTGTTTCCATCCCCGAACTTAAAAGTTCTCACCCTTTCCTCATAATTATTTTTTTTTTTCTGTGCATCAGTTAATGTTTCGAGAAAACATTCATACCATTTTTTTTTTTCCACAAACGGTGCCAGATGCACCACTATCTAGGACAGCGGAACCAAGTGTCTCACCCAAAAGCGTGTTGCCATTTGCCTCGCGTTTTGCTGACTCATCAGCACAATGTTAGCCAGATACAGATAACTTTCGTGTTCGTCGTCCTCATGTTTGTCCCGGTATCGTCGACATAAGGGCAGTCGTAAGACCAGTGAAATTTGCAGCCACATTTAAAGCACACAGTGGGTTGCCTTCGGTCCTAGCGGTTTATTTTGTTTATGTCAGTGGAGCGTGTTTTTTTTATTGTTGTTGCTATGTCGTTTTCCACCGCGGTATGTTTTTCCTCGCCGACTATTAAAATGCGAATCACGGCGGTGGGAAGAGCGACCATAGTATACCTCGCTAGGTTCGTTTTTATTTTCAGTAAAGGCAATAACATCTTCCTTCTTGACCACTACGGATGTAGAGTTCATAGATGAAGCTTCAGACGGCTGTCTATGCATAATCTTCTTTAATTGTGCCGACATGGAAGAGAGTGTCAGTTCGCCAACAGTCGCCTTTGACTAGTCTTTTCATTTTCAGGGTTGATGGAAGCACTCTTTAATGCCCTGAATGCAAGTACCGGTTCAGGCAGGATGATGTTGAAATCTTTCAACTTAGCAACGTGTCGGCGAAGTTAATGAGAAAGTCTTCCACTGATGTTTCAGGCTGTCTCCGGTATCCTTCGAAAGTCTCGTAGGCCAGAAAGGCCGACTGGTTTATATCTTCCAAAAAAAAGCGTGTCCAATTTTTCATACAGTTTAGCCATTCCATCCTCAGAATTAAGTGCCGCAACATCCAATTCCAATACAGCTTCTCTGGGTTTTCCTTCCAGTGAAAGAAATACTATGGGGGCGCGTTTTGTTTTGTCAAGCGACGTGGCCATTTCCCAGATTTGCATTTCTTTTTTCCACGTGCTGTACTTGTCTTTAACTAAGACGGGCGGTGAAATGTGCTTTGAAGCCATAACTACGCTCTGCTACCAATGTTAGTATAAAAATAAAGGACTGTCAAGGTGCATAAAGAAAAAAATATAAACATGTGAATGATGGACTTCGACAACGGATACGGAGAGAATATTTTATTCGACTCCTCACTCACTACACAGTATAAACAAACATGGCCGCCGCCCCGACTTCCGACCGGAAGTCCTTTTCCCGGCAGGGAGAGTTTTCAGGGGAGATAGCTCACATAGATTAACAGTGAGGATGGCATTTGACATGGTTTGGTTCCAAGAATTTCATTTGTGAGGATGGCATTTGACATCATCTGTTTCCAATCTTCTGGAGTGCTGGCAAATGTGTGTTTCTACTGACTACATGTCTACTAGTTTACTGACTACTGCTATAAGTACCCTAGTCTATCTACTGTTCTCTACTCTACTCTACTGACTCTCTTGTGGTGGAAGGGTCATTTTTATAATGTTGAGGGCATTTTTTTCTATCATCACTGATGACAAGGTTATTTTTAGAATGATGAAATATCCTTATTTTTTATCATCACTGATGGCAAGCTTATTTTTAGAATGATGAAATATCATCATCATTCTAAACCATAACACATGCATCACACTCTTTCCCAGCTGGTGGTGAACATTGACAAAATTGAGAATCAGAATGTAACATGGGAGTGATCATTGACCACCGGTGGAAAGCTTGCACGAGGGTCATGTTGTATGTTTATAGAAGCAAACAGACTGCTATAAGAAAAAGGAAGTCTCTACCAACAATGTGCAAGCAATCTATTTTGAATACTTGACAGAAATAGACAATTTCACTTTAGATGAGTAATATTACCCATTGTATTATGAATCAGTGGACCTTTATTGTACTGTAAAAAGAAAAAATTGTTGTGGACCAAATATTTAGTAATAGATTAGTGGACATATTGGAATTTTCTCAAACAAGAGAGTAAGAATCACTATACAAATAATTATGTACACTTGCAAACATATTTTATTGACTGAGCAAACTAAATGGATTGGTTGAGTGATTGGTTAATTGATTGATTGATTGATTGATTGATTTATGGCCTATCAACATTTTGAAGATCATTTAAAGCCAGAAAATTTTTTAGATTGTAAGAAATTTTTGGAGATAATAATGCTTTACAGATCAAACCCCTACTAATTAACCCATAGCTGGAGGGAGAAGAAGAGTATTCATACCTTTACCAATGGTATTTGTGCATAAATGAATATAATGAACTCAACTGGAATTGGAACACGGCTCTCTGATTTCCAATTCCAAGACATTATCCATTACACAACCTGCACATTCAAGCTTACAACACCTGGTATTCCCAAGTGTTCATCCATCTAGGTACTGACCAGGCTCAATGTTGCTTAACTTCAGTGATCATGCAAGAACCAGTGTTTCAACATGATATGGCCGTAAACCCTAATGAAGCAGGCAATCTTCTATAAGTAAAACTAAGTCACTACCAAAAATGTGCAATCAATCTATTTTGAGTTCTTTACAGTGGACATACAGAAATAGACAATTTCACTTTAGATGAGTGATATAATTATTCATTGTATTATGAATTAGTGAACCTTCATTATACTGTAAGAAGATAAAAATGTTGTGAAACAAATATTTAGTAATAGATTAGTGAACATATTGGAGTTTCCTCAAACATAATAGTAAGAATCAATATACAAACAATTATGTACAATTACGAGGATATTCTATTGCCTGAGCAAACTAAATGGAAACAATACAAAAGAAGTGAATGAAAGTTTGTATGTAGTGATGTCTTTTTCATACATATGCATGTGTGAACTTCCTAGATTGCGAGAGACTTACATTTGAGAAAAGTTCTTTATCTGATGGTTTGGTAAAATTAATATGTTTGTGTATAGTTAAGCATGCTTATAAAGCTGTATACTATTCTATGTTGTGTTCAATGCAGCATGAAGTTCACTGGCAGCCAAAAGGTCTCCTAAAAGAGAACAAGACGTCTTATCTGTAAGGTATTCTGCAAGTTAAGAAAAAAAGTATTAAACTTTTGTACACATTTCTTATATAATTCTCTGGCAATGACAAAAAGTGGTTGCTAGCCAATGTTCTTTGTTAGACAAGTAGAGTAATGCCATAAACCAATGTAAGTCTTGGCAAACTTGGACCTTTATGTCCACAAAAAACGGAATGTCAAAAAGACCATTTTTTCATTGACATCACAATTATTTTAACTACTTTCACCCCTTGGCAAAGTTTATTGTTTTGAAAAGTAATCATTAGAATTATAACAAAACCTAAACATATGATGAAAGTGAATTTATACATTTTGTGTTCTTATTAAACACTATTTATTTATTAGATTGTTTATTTACAAGAATAATTTTAGATTTACAACATTCTAAAAATTAATACAATTGTATAAAAAATAATGCAATGCAATATTTATCATTTACCAATTTATAAAGAAATAAATATGAAAACAATTTTTTATTCATAAATTTATAAACATTTACTAAATTATTAAAATAAGTAAACCAACTATAAGGAAATCTTATTATTTACCATTTTATAAAGTTTGAATCAATTGGTAATTAGCAGATGTTTTGCCAACCATTGGGTTAAACAATATAATAAATAAACAATATAATAAGTAAATGGTGTTTAATATTTTTGTTGTCTGTTCGCAAGAATGAAGAAAATGTATAAATTCACTTTGATATGTTTAGGTTTTATTACAATTTTAATCATCACTTTTAAAACAATAAACATTGCTGACGAGTGAAGGTAGTTAAAATAATAGCAGTGTCAATGAAAAAACTGTCTTTTTGATAGAGTTTTTTTGTAGGCATGAAGGTCCAAATTTGCTTAGGTTTCATTATACTACCTAAAAAAAGAAAAATTATGATTATAGAATTCCATTCATCACAGGCAATACTTATTCAATTAATAAATATTTCACAAACTATGTGAAATGTCAACAACTAGGAGTTGAATCTAAAGCTGATACCATATTCTATAAACTGCACACTGCACAGTATACTGCCTTTTACGTAAAAATAATAAATATAGTTCATGCATAAATATCCAGTTAGATGTGCTTTGAACACCTGTTTACAGACATCAATTATAGATGTATTGTTTATTTAAAAAGCTACTTTTGTCTTAAATGTGTCAGTGTTTGTACCAAGCATCTGATTGACAATTAAAATCTATTAAATATTACATATAATAGGTTTTCCATGAATAATCTTATTTATAACAATACGATTTAAATAAAAGAAATATTTTAAAAAATTTTTACAGATCATGTTCCATTTGATTTTATTATCACATTTTTAAAATTTGATTAATGAATGATTTTAAACTGGATTTGATAGCCATTCCAGGAATGCAATTAACATGTTTATCAAGCTAAAAAAATATAGTAAAGGCATTTTATTGATTGTTTCAGATAATAATATAGAGTAGTTGTGTTTTAAGAAAGGAATCTTGTTGTTTTCTTGATCAAGTTATCAACATTTATGTTTTATGAAAGACTAACGTGTACTGCTTTTTTGACAAAGTTGTCAAGATGTGTGTTTTAAGAAAGAGAATCATGTGTTGCTTTCTTGATAAAATTGTCAACATTTGTGTTTTATGAAAGGCTAACATATGTTACTTTTTTGATAAAGTTGTCAAGCTTTGTGTCTTATGAAAGGGAATCATATGTTGCTTTCTTGATAAAATTGTCAACATTTGTGTTTTATGAAAGAGACTCATGTATTGCTTTCTTCATAAAGTTGTCCAAATTTGTATCTTATGAAAGGAAGCATCTGTTGCTTTCTTGATAAAGTTGCCAACATTTGTGTTTTATGAATGGTATCATGTGTTGCTATGTTAATAAAGTTGATATTTAATGAATTTCCACTCAGGTTGTTTTACATTTGTGCAGTGAGATGTTCAATATTTTATCAAAATAGAATTTAGACTGTGTGTTTTTCCCAAGGCTAAACATAAAAGTTCAATTTTGATCATAAATCATATATTTTTATCATGTGTAAAAAAAAATTCATGTATCTTCATTGAGTGAAATACAAAAATGGTTAGAATTTTAAAATCTCAAAGATAAACCTTAGTATTGAGAACACATCATTTCATTACACTTAATTCTTCAAATATAAGGCACATTTTTTCATTATATCTTATTAAGATTCTTTAGTATGTGTATATCATGCATTAAAATAACATATTCTAACATTTTCCCAAATATTAAATTGTATCCAATAAAATTTTAAAGCTGCTTTGAAATATTAATTTTTCAATATAATCTACTTAATCCAAGCACTCTCCAACAACCATACAGATCAAACACTATGCAGTGAAAATTTCAGATGCAAATTTAGCTAAAAACTGTATCAGGTTACAGATTTATTGATCCATTCTCATACTTGAAAACCTTAAAAAGAAACACAATGCATATCTATTGACACAACCTTATGAACTCATGAATATTGTTTGATAATGGCTTATGAACATTATAAACATAATTGACAATTTATATTGAAACTGTGTTTGGAAACAATGTAAATGGTCTGAAATAAAGTAAAAAATAAATATAAAAGTTTTAAAGAAAGTACTTTCATTGAATTTCAACCAAATATTCATAAATGAAAAGAAATTGCTACACACAATCTATCTATCTATCTATCTATCTATCTATCTATCTATCTCTCTCTCTCTCTCTCTATCTCTATATATATATATATATATATATATATATATATATATCATTGTTCTGTCCTATGATATTGAGCACTTGGTTTCTTGTAAACTTTTCAGCTTCTTTTATATTAATAAGTTTTATATATATATATATATATGTGTGTGTGTAGAATAAAATAGAATAAAAATGATAGCTACTAATACTAGCAAATAATATGCATAAAATTATACAATTCAATGTATATCAAATTTTACAGAACCCCTGGCAACAATGTACTCTATGTATATATAATAAACTAGAGTAAAAATGCTAGCTACTAATACTTGCAAATAATATACATCAAATTATCTCTATATATTATATATATATAATACTCCATATATATATATATATATATATATATATATATATATATATATATATATATATATATTTTTTTTTTTGTGTGTGTAACAATTGAGGGGCAGTGTGCAAAATTTTGACATGAGACACACAGAAGTCAAGACTCCATTCATGTTCACATGCAAAAATCTACTGTGCTGACAAACTACAAAGAAACCACTCCAAACAACAGCAACACAGTTCAAAGTAAGAACTAAATTCTGTTTTTTTGAGTATGTGTAACAATCCCCTTCTTTCCCAGACTCTGAAATTACAAACTGAATCTACGGAATGTCAAGGATTACACAGACCTTCCAAAGTTTACACAAAATTATTGTGCTTTGGGAACTTTTGCAGTAAAAAAAAAATTGCTTGTAAATATGTAACATTTACGAAGATAAAATAAGGACATCTTTCCTGAGATGTTTATAAATTGTACACTGTTCAATTATTAATGTTAAGAATGAACTATTTTAAATTACAAAATTGTACTTGGATTAAACAAAAATTACTTAGAATATAATACATATTACTTATAATACATTTCTTCTTGCTGTCAATTTTGACAGCACGGGTACACTAGTTCAAAATAAAATGCTTCCATTTGCCTTGATAAAGTTCCTCAGAAGATGAAATACATTGGGTAAGATAAGTTTTCCTTTTGTCTTTATTCTCACAGACACAGACACACACACACACATAGAGTATGATAAAAATAACAGCCTTTTCATTTTCAAATTGAGGTGAATAAGATGGTGTGGAGAAATTGAGTGGCCATCATGATCACTAGACTACCAGATTTTTTCTTGTGGGGTTTACTGAAAGATCTTGTTTACAGGCTTAAATGGAAAACAATTCCTGACTGAAAACAATCAATTTCTGATAACATTTTCTAAAATTAATGTAGAAATGTGTTAAATTGTTTGTAGAAGTATTGCTGATAGGGTTCAGCATTGTATTGAACATGAAGGAGAGCATTTTAAACATGTTAAATAGTTTGTTAAGTATAACAAATCATGTTGTTTTGATGTGACAATACTTATAAATTTTCTTAAACTACTTTAATTTATTTTTGTTCAGTAAGGGTTAATAAATAAAAAAAAAAGTATTACTTTTGCCACACCCTGTATATAAAGTATTTGTTTTATATATAAAATATTTATAATTTGTGTATTTAGGCAGCAATCCTTCTTTCATGCACATTTCATTGAATACAACAGACAAGGTGCTTTGATTTAGTTTTTTATACAATTTCTCATGTGATCTAATAATTTTTTTCTTTTTGGATGATAAATTATATAAAAACTGTCCAATTGTTCTTTTTATCCAAGCACTTTTGGCTATACATTTAGCCATTTTCAAGGTTGAAATATGTTAACTGTTAACAAGAAATAGATTGTTGTATATATTGTGTCCATGTTCATAGTTGATATTATTGAGTGTTGTTTTTTTTGTTTTTATTAATAAGGCTTCTATTATTTACATTATTCGGACTATTGTCCTCATCTTTGTCCCCATGTTTATCACATGATAAACATGGCGACAAAGATGAGGACAATAGTCCAAATAATGTAAATAGTGTACATAATACCTCATCTCAGAAATATAGACAGATACTGAAGGCTTCCATTATTTTCAACTTTTTTGCATGTAGGTGATGCTATTATATTTGTGTTGTCAGTAAGTATGCTATGAATAGGGTTCAGTAGGTCACCATGAGTATTTAAATGAGACCTAATTGAGCTATGGTCAGAAAGGTGTAATGTGAGTCTTTGTGTTAAACATATTGTAGTATGGCCTATGTAATTATTTTCGAATTTTGATTAATCACCAATACAATTCCTTAATGGCCATTTAAATTCATAAATAATATTTGTCTTATTTAATTTTGTTCTAAGAGGTGAATTATTATTTTTAACTATATGGTTAGAGGTTTTAAATTTTTTATAATAAATAATTAATCTAATTTTTTTTCTCTTGTCAACTGGTGTTGTGCATTTTTTTATAATATTCTTAATTCTAGTTTCATCTTGTTTGTAATTTTCGTTCATTTGAATTTTATAAAAAAATATTAATGTTATTGTTTATGTTTCTATTCTTGTCATTGCTATTAGCTACCTTAGACAGAAAAAAACATTCATAAAAGACATAAAATAAAAAAGAAACTATCAAGCAATAACAGTTTTTATAACTTCACAATAACTTTTTCTGTCTGAGACATTTGTGTTTGAAGATACTGAAAATTTAAGCTGTTATACAATCCTTAAATTTTAATTAATCTAATTTAATAAAAATAATTTCTAATTGTAATTCCTTTGTTATGCACATCATGTTCTATTATTATTTCTCAGTCAATTAGCTCAATTTAAAACCAAGAAATAAACTCATTAGTTTTATAACTGTAACTTCTTAGCTATTTTTACTGCATCAGTATGCTGTTGCCTTGGACATGATTCCGCAGGTTCTGCATTGCTTCTTCTGCATCATCTTCATAACAGATGAAAATCTAGACTATTTTTATATAAATTATAACTATTGATTCTAGGATAACTTCTAAGTGGATAAAATTGACCTGTTCTTTGGTGGTTTGGTAACGATCTCTTTTTTTTTTTCCCCAAGTGCTCGCTAAATTATGTTACCAAAATAAAATTTCTGTAAAACCTGATAATAATGTCAACTCACCTGTCTGACTCATCACTGATGCAAAATAGGCTGTTCTGTTCATCGTTTCTATCAAGACGTGAAAGTGAAAATGAGATGCAATAAATTTTCTACCTTGATACTTTAAAAAGTATAGATAAATAAGTATTTGATTGATGGTTTTACTGTTTTCTATCAGTTTCATCCTTTTAGTTAACATAAATTATACAAATTGCTTGTAAATTATTAAATTAACTCTTATAATCTTCAATTTGGTTAGCAGTCATTTTGATAACTTATGAGCAAAACTTCTTATAAATGTTGTCCTGGGTATGACAATAGACTACATCCATTGGGAAGTTTTGAGGAGTGTGGAATTACCTCTTAATTGCTGTTGTTCCCAGGTCCTTTCTAACCTGGAGTGGTAGCAACTGTTAGGATCCTAGCTATGGGCAAATAGTGAACCCCCAAACTGGGGTCAAAAACTAAAAGTATAAATTTAAAAAAAAATATTAATAAATTACCAGCAATAGATTTTTGTAAAAAGAAAAAATTACTCAAGCTCCTCAGAAAATTAAATTTTGGCATTAAATGACCCATAAGGAGTTGACATGCCATTAAGCAAACAAACTTACAAGAAGATAATTTACAATCTTTTTCATCTGAGAATCTGAAATGAGCTGTTAATATTCAATGGTTTAGGTTGAGGAATTATCTTAATCTTTTTTTTTTTTTCTCACAAAATTTTTTCAGTTTCAGGCTAGATAGCTAAAATTTCATTGTGGGATATCATAAACAGGTATTTCAGTATTCAAATATACCTTGAATACTTGAATATATGTTAATATGATGTTGCTAAGAATTTAAGACATTTTCTAATTATTGATGCCAGAAGTAGAAAGACCAAACCTTAATACACTTTATCAGACTTTATTGAGTAAATCAATGTTTTTCACTATAAAGTTGGTATTAACAACTGATGTTGGCAAAGTTTTCAGGATATGTTTACACGATCAACATATCATATGAATTTCAACTTATGATAACTGATTTTATAAGACATATTTACAATAACTTATTTGGTGGTGATTTTATTATATAATGTGACAGCTGTTCATCTTATTGTTGTGGGCTAGACACACAAGAAACAACATTCATGCCTTCAATTTTAAAAATTACAAAATCAGTTTCATTGAATTCATTTTTTTTTGCAGATGTAGTACAGAACACACCACATGGCAAAGAGGAAAAATAATAGGCAACTTAACTCATTCTATTGCAGTTTTGAAAGGTTTGAAACCTTGAACACCTTAAAAAAACTATAAAGACAGGTCATCAATGAAAAATTCAGTAGACACACTCAGTTTCAAAGGACTTTGCTTTCAGCTACTGGCAACTTTAAAGGAACAGTCTAATTGTCTATTCCACTTCCACCGACCATATCAAGAGCAAAATTCAACAAACTCCCCCACACTCCTCTCTCTCTGTCTCTCTGTAAATCCCTCTCATTTTTCATGTCCTTACATACTGACTTTTATTTGAACTCAGACATCTGAAAAGAACTTTCATTTCACACAAAGATTTTCTTTATTCATGGACTTTAAATTGCACCAACTTAATTTATTTATATCTTAATTGTTTTGTTTGAATCATGCTTATAAAATTCATATGTTTATCATTGCTTATCATTGTTATTCTGTTTATCCATATATGTATTGTATTGATTTTTAAATGGTAAAATCTTTTACCAAAATTTGCTAGGGGAGTCATCATTAAGTTAAACAGGCTTCTAAATAAGTATTAACTGTTGACTTCTAGATTTTTAAATTTATTTATTTATATAATGCTATAGTTAGTGATAGATTTTTTTATTTCATATGTCAACTGCAACAACAACAGCAATGGTGTCTCTAAAAAGAGTGATCATTAGATGAAGACTATGGGCTCTGACATGGTTTCAGGTCCACAGCATCATCACCACTAACTCAGAGCACCCCAACATTTGCTTGCAATACTACCAGGCTTTAAATTGTGGGAGTATCAGATGCAAAAAGATGCACAGTCTGTCCCAATCTTGAAGCTTATCTTCTTTGATAACAACTGGAGATCAATCAGATATATCAAGGCTGAAGTGGGTACAACATCCTAGCATTTAACTACAACAAGCAAGCAGTATTAGCAAAACCACTATTTCTACCCCACTTTTGCACTATGTAACAAAAAAAAAGAACAAGCCAAAAAAGCAAAAATCACTCTTCACTATTAAGCAGGCAACTCAAAACCAATAACCAAACATGCAGGTTAATACAACTATAATCAACAAAAAATGAAAACATAAGGACATCTGGTGGGTAAACAGTACACAGTGTTGGACTCAGTTTCTCATGTCTTTCTACCAAATGTTTAACCAGCACAGTGACTGAACTTAGAATCCTATGTACAATGTCCAACCAACTGTTAAACCTGCTGCTGGTACTTCTGGGACAATCCATGTAAATTACAAAGAAGGTCCTTACTGAACTGTGAAAGCACACATATACCACCACTTGCTGTAGAAAATTTAGTGATCAAATTGCAAGAAGTCTTATCCAACAGCCACACAATCACAAGTGCTCCATCCACACCCCAGAGATCCAGGTAGCTAGCTTGTTTGTCCCTCAAATGAACCTGAGCTATCTGCTTTGACCCCTGTCTTTTGTTTAGCCAGTGTGGGGAATGACTCAGTATCTTGTGTTCATGCCCTGACAGAACACTAAACATTCAACATGCCCTGAATCAGACAAAAACACAAAGCAACAATTTTCTCATAGTTACCAATTAACTAAAATATTGAACAAAGAAACAAACCATCAGTCTACCTTGGGTTATAAGAAAGATATAACCTAAAAATACAAATAAGGTATAAAATTATTTAGTAATGGAAATTCAATGTTGGAAATAGCAAAAAGTTGATTAAAGATCATAGAGCAATCAAAAAAGAAATTGAAAACAGTGGTAAGATAAATTTTAAAAAATGACTTTAAGAATGTCACAAAAAGAAATCTGAGAAAAATTAAAAGGGTAATAAGTAATAAAAGTAGAGAGACTAGTAAGAAAGTATTTGAAGAAACTGGTGTTGTGAATGTAAACAGAGAGAAAAAATGCAGAATATTATGAATATTAATATATTCTTAAAGAAATGAAAGCAACCATACTATTTAAGTGAGCATCATAAAGAGAAACATTTAAGTTAGATGAAGCAGTACATGAAAACTGATTTCTCAACAGCAATTTTAGCAATAAATATAGATTTGGTGGCACAGTGGAGTAATGGATAGTGGTTTGAAGAGCCAAGTTCGAATTCCAGTCAAATCCATTACATTCACTTACTTGCTAATACCCTTGGGAAAGGTATGAATCCTGTTCTTCTCCCCCCAGCTATGGGTAAATAGCAGGACAGACCAGGTTCTATTGCCTTGGATGGCAACTGGTCTACCGCAGAAAGAAATGGCAACCTACTGTGGGAAAAAAATCTGCCTTGTCAGTCATGTATCAAAAGATACATGATCACCTAAGCGTGTATCATGCATGGCACATGACTGACTGAGGTTTGGTGGCTGGGCTAAAGGTTTGGTTCTGTCAACCAACAAGCACAACTTAGAAGACAACAGTGGAGGAAGATGGAGAAACATTCTGGGATAGTATTCTAAGCAGTAAAATTATAGATACCTTCAAAACTGATGATGATAATGTCAAGATAAATACAGAGAAGGTTCTTGGACAAGATGTTTTTATTTTATGATTTTTTTTGAGTCACAACTAAGATGTTTTAAGCTTGTTACAATACTACTCTTAGTTTGACTAAAAACAATGGCAAACAAAATTTATACATGTAAATAACAATTTGTCCTTGTCAGTAGATATGAAAGGAAAGAATAAATTTCAATAAGGTCATATTTTCATGTATTTTTATATAACAATTGACTAATTAACAACAGAGAGAAAATACAGTTGTATACAAGTAAAAGAAAGAAGACATTAAATTTATGAATTGTGTGTGTGTGTGTGTGTGTGTGTGTAAAGGGTCATTCACTTGGGGAAAGATAGCCCCATACCGGTGTTGCTTCTACTGCATGGTAGTGAGAAAAGAAAAAGATAACAGAAAGTATCCTGTTTTTACAGCTGTTTAACAGTTCCCCCTAACTATGCCTTGGTGAATCTGGCAAAGCCATGTGGGGGTAACTCACTAGCTAAATAGTATATTCATGTAAAATAAATGCCCCTTCACATTTTGTAAAGCAGACTATTGCTCACTTTGCAGATCTTTCCCAAATCCTTTCATGATGATTGTGACTATATTATTCTCTGGCATGACTTAATAGCAAACCCTTGTATTTCATTTTTCCGTATTCTGTCTGGTCTTATCTTATTATATTTACTGCTCACTCGGCAACAATCAAGAAACCTTTTACTTCATCTGTTATCATTTCTTCTTGCTATATATACTGACACCTTCATTTTCATTATAATTAATTCCATATTACATTGTCTCTTCTCTGGTTCATGTTGACTGTTTTCTATTTCTGAGTATTAATGCAATAGAAAATTTGTGGTACATCATTAAAAGATATGTACATGAGAACAGAAGAAAATATCCAAGCAAAAAAGATCTTTGGGAAGCAATAAAAACTGCTGCAACTAATGTTAATAAAATCAATGACTGGAATACTGATTACGGATAAGGTTATAGAATGTCAGTGATCCCATATTAACATGTAAAACAATAAAATAATTTATTTAAGTTTTTGGAATTATATTAATCAAATATTTTTCTCTACTTATATTTTTGGGTATTTATTAATAAAGATTTATGTTTTATTTTGTTGGCATAATGAAAACCTGACATCCCCAAAACAAGTTATTATTGATATTTTTAATATGGATAGAAATAAACTGAAACTGTATTGCTCATATTATTATCCTGAAAACTTTACTAACATTGGTTTGTTACTAACAATTTTATTGCAAAAAATTAACTTGCATAAAAAAAATATGATATAGTGTAGTGCTAAGCTGTAAAATACTGACAAAAATTGGTGTCAAAATTTTATGGACCTAAATCAATTGCCATTGTTTTCCGGTAAGATAACATACATGTATAAATAAATGAATTTGATTGTTCTGAAAGCTTTTAGTTGTGGAAATTACTATTGCACTGGACAACTCAGTTTAGTTTTTAGGTACATTCAAACTACAGCAATACCTTGAAATATAAGTGAACTGACATATGAGTTTTTTGAGATATGAGCTGGAGTTTGGATGATTTCTTGCCTTGAGATATGAGCTTAGTTTTGAGATACAAACTGAATTTTGAAATATGAGAGTTTCATTTATACATTTGCTAGTTGGTGAAGTGAGCACCAAGCTTCCAGAGTATTTCCACTTGCAGTACATGTATTCACATCACACTTGAAGGATCTCTGTTGTGTGGTGTTGTGTCTTTTTTGTCGTTATTTTGCAAAATTCCTTTAGTGACACCATGGGTTCAAAGATAGCAAGTGTAAAGAGTAGTGGTGAAATGCCAAATGTATGATTTCATCTGAGGTAAAGTAGGAAATTATTAAAAAACATGAGGAATATGTATGAGTAATGGATTTGGCAAGATAGTATGAGTGTCCTACATCGACAATAAATAAAAAATTATAAAATTTAAAAAATTTTAAAAACTTTAGTTACAGTAATGGATAAAATGTAATTGTTTTAAAAAATTTAAAACTAAGTGATAAAGTTAATCTTCGGTATCGTAGACATTGCTACACTAGGTTAGCAGTTGCTAGGGTAGCTGTTGATGACTCTCTCTCTCTCTCTCTTTCTCTCTCTCCTCTGCCAGTTAGCCTATGACCTGTCTGAACTTCATGGTTTAGTACAGTTTATTTCTTTACAATTTGTTTTTTCTCTTTTATTTTATTATTTGTAAACTACATTTCTTGTTTATTCACACATTTTTGCTTGTAAGAAACCCACAAATACAAAAGTAGGGATGAGTTTTAAGAAAATAAGTGTGATTTTTAGGAACTGGTAACAGATTGGAAATATTCCCAATAATTTCAATGGGGAAAATTGATTTGAGATATGAGTCTTTTTGAGTTCAGTCTTAGAATTAATTAAACTTGTATCTCAAGGCATTACTGTATTTATCCTTTGCTTATCAGAAATATTTTTCAAGCATGCAAAAATTTTATAAAACTCTATGACTGAATTACATTTTTTGTTTTTTTCATGAAAATACATTGAATTATATTTATCTTTCTTTGAATGAAAATGACCAAATGCTTATAAATGGCATCCAAATTTTCATCCAAATTTTGATAAGTATTGGAATTAGCACCAAAATATTGTCAAGAAAAGACATTTAAATTGGTTTGGAATTTTGTTTTGTTTTTATCATAAATCAAGTTTACTGTTAACTTTAATATTCAACATATATGCATATGAAACCTACATCCCATTATGAATAGTTTAAAATCAATTTAAATCAATATTAGTGTATAAATTACACCTTTATAAGCAACTTTATAATATTTCTTTTGTTTTTTGGAGCTAGAAAAGTTAGTAAAAATACTAACTTTTTTTTTTAGTAAAAATACTAACTTTTTCTAATTTTATTGATATTTTTACAAAAAGTTAGAGGCTTTTAAAATCAAGAAAATAAATTAAAAATTCTATTTAACAAGACATTCCAACATCTCTGCACACAATTTTGCAACCTTCCACTTTATTTTTGTAATCATATATCTTAGATTAAAAAAGGAATACTTACATTACTTAATAAATTCCTGACTGCAAATATTGTAAATCTATACACACACACACACACACGCGCGCGCGCGCGCACACACTAGTATGAAGCGAAGCGAAATCAGTAGGAGTTACGTCCCTTGATTTAGAATTTTTTTTTTTTTTTTTTTTAATCACTTCATATTAGCTTTCCAGCCTTGGGATAAATTTAGAGGTCCAGTCTCTGATATTTAGTATGCAATGCCCTTAGGCAAAATATACTTGTCCAAGAATTGTGTTTTTTTTTATTAACACATGTTTGGAATTACTTTTCAGGAAATGTCTATTATGTTTTTCTAGCAAGAGATATGTCTGTGGTATTTCAAGTATTTTCTATTTTAAAATATGAATAAAAGTTTAGACAGTTATAAGAAAAGAGACAGTGTAAGATTGCCTGTTTATTAGCATAGAATAATCTAAATGACTTCTATGGCCAATGAAGCATTTTAAATTTTATTATCAGCACAAAACATTCATGCATATGAAGAATGAATGTGAATGTTAAAAGCCAATCCCATTGTTTTAAATTTAACTATTAACCATGTGATGTATCCACTTATTATCCTAGGCCTTTTATATCAAAAGTATTGCATAAATCGATTTTTGATAGACTTTGTTCATTGTATCATCCTGGTACTGGACCAATGATAAAGCTAGTTAAATCCAGATTCTATTGGTCAAGTATGAATAAATCTATAAAAGAGTTTTGTATAAAGTGTGTAACTTGTCAACAGTAAAAAATAATAAACGTACAAAATCTCCTATTGAAAATTTTTAATTACCTTTATCACATTTTCAATTTTTCCATATAGATATTGTTAGTCCACTCCCTTTAGCCCATAATGACTGAGCCCCATATTTAAGCTCCTATAAATATAGACTCTTCTATTTGTTGGCATTGAGGCTTTACCATTAATTGAAGGTAATGCATAATCAGTAGTTGAAGACAAGATTTTGAGTTCCACTCTCTGTTATGAGAAATAGAGGAAGTGAATTTGAAAGTGTGTAATTTTTAGTACTATCAAAAATTGTTGATTTTCATAAACTTAGAAAAATTACCCCAGTACAATGTGATGGTTTTAATAGAGAGCCCATGAAACAATTAAAACAGCAATGATAACATATGAAGAATCATAGCTCTCATTATTAATATTATCCATTGTACTCATTAATATATGCATTACACCTAATAAAAGATGATTTATTAAGTAAAAAGTTTATTAAGAATTTATGTTAGACCATCCTATGATTTTCTCACTTTTCTCATGGGAATTTCCATGTTTACATTTCAAGTGAAAATATGTATTGTGATAAAGCATGGCTTCAGGTGGGTCATACAAGAAAACCTTTGGAAGTACCTTATACAGGGCCCTACATACAGAGTGCAATGGGTAAATTATAACCATTTTATATTTTTAATTTTGTATATTCATGTTGTTTGTTTTTGATTTTGTCAAGTGCACAGTATAGTAGGGTCAGTTGGGCACTGTCTGTGAGAAAACGAGCACCATGATGCAATTCACTCCACCAGAAATTTGGAAACAGCATGCTCCACTGCTTGGTATTCATGTCAGAAGCTCCAATACAAACAATTCAGAATGTTTGGGTGTCAATTTGAGGACAGTGCATAGGATTCAGAAAGAATTGGATGAGTCTAATGCTAATTAGAAAGGTACAGCAAGCTCAGAAAACTCACTCTGAGCATTCTAAGAAAAGAACTCCCAAATTTGTTGGTGAGGGCCTCAGACTCAACACTACATCAAGTGCCTTGAGGAGGTAGTGCTGATCTGGGTCAAGAAGGTGGCTGCTGGAAGACCCTATGTCTGGCATCAGGAATCAGCACTATGTCACACAAGAAGGAGAACCCAGTCATGGCTGTCAGACAATTTATGCCACTATATCACACCTTACATCTAGCCACTTAACTTCCTAGACTGCAACCCCTTTGATTATTATGTGTGGGGTGCAGTTGAGCAAGAGACCAACAAAACCCTTTGTAACACCAAAGATGGACTGAAGGCAAGGATTATGTTAGCATTCACCAACTTAAACAAGTAGACCATCTAGAAGAGTTGTAGAAGATTCCAAAGTCATCTGGAAGCTGAGGTTGAAACTATTGGCAATTTTATTAAATAAATTTACTCTTTTGTAGTTCAAGATACCTTGTGCAATTTTGATAAATATATCTGTTAAAATGAGATGCCAGTGTTATTTTCATTTTTGCGTAATTTAGAGGTCAATTTATCTATTGCACCCTGTAGTTCTTCAGCATTCACCATTTACTATAACTGAGTATCTGGATAAACTGAAACCTTATGATGAAACTTTAAGAAGCTAAAGTATTCTTAAGGATAAAAATAGCAAACATTCTGTAGATAATATTTTTGACAATGATAGTTTATGTACAGATAAGAGTGATATCAGTGTTTAAAGAGGAATAGGTGATAATACATGCAATTCTTATATTATTACTAGTTCTAGTAATTTAGATATAAAAGATACCAAAATTTCAAATAAGCCAAAAAAATCATCTTTAGGAAAATGAATAACTTGTAAAAAATATGATCTTTTTACTATCAGAAATTAAACTGAAATGACTCCAGAATTTAAGTGAGAAATATTGTAGAAATATTCAAAATTTAATAATTAATGCAGCGAGGATGTAAAGGTTTTAAAAGGCTGGCCAAAAAGACACTCTAAATATAATGATCATATATATATATATGGTGGACTCTCCCATCGCATTTGACGTATGAGGGTTAAGCAGCTCAGTTCCTAGGAACACACAGCCCAGACACTAACACATATAGTTTGATTATAGTGGTGAAGGCTTTGTGCAGAACTACAACACTTTTTGAAGGACTGAATACAGATATGTGGTGCACTATGTGCAACAAAGTTCCCAAACAACCCTCTGCAGGTTTTGAATTCAGTGTTGTCCTTCTAGACCAGTTGCAATCCAAGGCTATGGAAGCCATTTTGTCCTGCTATTTACCAATAGCTGAAGGGAGAAGAAGAGGATTAATACCTTTCTCAAGGGTATTAGCATGTAAGTGAATGTAATGGATTCAAATGGAATTTGAACTCTGCTCTCCTGAATCCTAGCTGCTATCCACTACTCCAGCATGCCTCCTCATATATATATATATATATATATATATATATATATATATATATATATAAGCAAATGTAAATGGATATAGATCCGACAGAATGAAGAAAAATTTGGAAAAAACAAACAAAAATCCTTAAATGCAATTATGTTGTTTAAAATGAATGAAATGTCGATGTCTGACGTTTCGGTTTAATAAACCTTCTTCAGGACAATATTCATTAAAATACAATTCAGTTCAATTTGACAAAGACGATGGACATAAAAACAAGTCTTATCCAAAACAGATAACTGAAAATTTTTAAAATGATCAGCTTTCCGTTTAGCATGGTCACGTTGTCGTCACATGGGTGACGCTTTCAAAACATATTCCTAAAAATTTTTTTTGATTATTTTGAATGAAAAAGAAAATGAAAAGAATTCTATTAGGATCTAAAATTTTTATGTGTATGCTTGTATATATATTAATTACATAATAGAGAAATCTAAAATTACCTCTTGAGTATAGACTATTTCAACTAATGCTAATGCGTTAGCCTTATTCAACTAAAATGGTGGACTGTATTCAGTTTTCCAACTAGAAATATAAAATTTAATATTTAAAAAAGAACGCAGTTGAAAAATTGATACAGTGTCAACCCATACCATAGCAGACAACACAAACTGCCATCTGTGAATTTAGGCAGCAAATGTTCTTTAAGGTCAATGCTATTGAAAAACAACCAACATTTTATAATGACTAATTTTAATGATCAACTTTTCCAAATGATGAATAATCCTTCTCAAACAAGGAGGAAATTCCATCATAATTGTCCAAATATCATTTGAGAATAAAAAGTAAAGGTAATATGATCCATGCTTTTGACTTTCTTAAGGGTAAGTAGAGACAAATTTATGAGTTTAATAAAATTTTAGAAATGGTGTCACAATACAATTTGTTTTTCAAAAAATAAGCTGATAGTGATTAAACATTAGAAGTCATGTGATAAAAGCATTTAAAGCACATTTTTTAATCTAAAGTTGTTAAATCAATGAGTGTTATGATGTAAACATTAAAGAACAGTTTTTTTTTAAATTGTGTCATATATATGTATATTATTATTATTATTAATAATAAAAAAAACATTCATGATACTTGTAAGTATCATGACTGTTTTACTAGATATATATTGACCATTCTTACTGATCCAATTCAACTTATCTTGACATATGTTAAATAATATAATTTTACATGAATTAATATGTGTTGTTAAGGAGAGAGAGCATAAACAGACAAGAAAAAACAATGAAAAGGAGAAATAACCATGGCATTCTACATATATGCATATACAAATATGTGCACAAACATGTGCATGCATGCACATGATGAATGAAGAAAAATAATCAACCTTGCACCAATGAAAAGAGTACAAATGATTTTTGAACTCAATATAGAAGTGGTGAGAAATGAAAAAATAAACAGTTAATTGCTGGTATCTCTTGACGAATGGGTGGAGCAGTTGCTGGAGGGTTCGTCTATGAAACTCAAGATGAAATTAAGGTCAATCAGCTAATTGACAACAAATTTTATATTTGTATTAATCCTATTAATACTCTATCTCTGATATCGAGCACTTTATTGCAAAGACTGCTTGCCTTAAATGTCTTTCAGTTTTTCACTGACTGACAGCATTTCTGACTTCACACTATGTTTGTTATCAATATATATATATATAGTCATCCACAGACAGACTGTTTCACTGTATCACAGGTCATCAGTGTGGCTAGATATCCGATTGCTTCAATCCATGATTGAAACCTGATCAATTTGGCATCAGTCAGAGATCCTACCCCTAAGCTATCATTGCATGACAGAGTGGAAGGGAAATTTTAATGTTTTTACTATGCAAAAGACATCAGTAGCTAGGAGAGCTTGATTTGAGTAGAAGAGCATTGCATTAGCAGCAGCAGTCACTGCTTATAAGATCACCCCTTCCTCTCCGAGAGCTCAATCAAATTATTTTGAGAGCATAAATAGTCATCCACAGACAGACTGTTTTGTTGTATCACAGCTCATCAGTGTGGCTAGACGTTCGATTGCTTCAAGCCGGGATCGAACTTCCACTGATTTTGCATCAGTCAGAAATTCTACACCCAAGCTATCATCACATGGCAGAGTGGAAGGGAAATTTTAATGTTTTTACTATATTTTAAACAACAACCACCTCTGTATTTAAATGGTATAGCACATCAGGCAAAATATATACAATATATATATATATATATATATATAATTGCTGACTATTCATCATTTCTGAGAAGATATACTTGCTAGGGATGCTAGTCATTTTACTTTCAAGACCTCCTTTAATTAGAACAGCAAATTTAAAGTATTATTCTGTATAAACTGTTTGAACTATAGTGGTGCTATGCGTCATCAAAAATAATAATCCATTCCAAAAAATGATTGTTAGATCACTGAAAATGATGCAAATCAACTTGTTGATGTCTATTCAGTACTGTTTCTTTTTGTATTCAAGTATTTTGGCACCCACTTAGCTGACAGCTTCAGCATACCACGCTGCTCATTCATTATAAACTCAATGCATTTCTCTTGGTATCTGTAGTGTTTTAGCAATGTTTTTGGCCAAGTTTATGCCATGATTATAATCAACAATTTCATGAATTGACATTGCTGTAGGTCTCCTACACTGTGGTACACCTTGGGTCTCAAAATCTCCATGTTGTAGTTTGCCACACCACTTCACTGTTAAGCATGATAAATATTTGTCATTTAATGTCATGGATTTTCTTTACATTTTCTACAGGAACAGGAAATTCATGCCAAACCAGAGTTCAACATTTGAAAATTCCACACTTTCTGTTGATATGGTTCAGTCAATGATCTGAAACAAATAAAAAAAATTCAAAGATTTTGTAACTCTTTTCAGCAAGAGTAACAAAATAATGCTCAGATTTTGGGAAGTGGTTTGGGCCAAGAACTTTGAATTGTACCCATCACAAATATTTTATTCTTTAAATTAGCTAGCAAGATCATTTTTAACAATGTGATTTATATTCAACATTATTGCAACATGAAATAGAAAATTTTCAATAAATTTTATCAATAGAGTGGTACTTTTCTTTGCATTTGTTATCTTAAATCCTTTTTTTAGCATTATATTATTGACTATTAATGTTCCTATTGTTTTCATTTTGTTTCCACAGTGAAACAAAAAGGTTGCCCAGTGGAATTATTTGGTCCAAACAGCTTTGAAGAAGGATTAAATCTCAAAGTTTCAATTTTCTTGTGTATAATATGACTTGAGTATAATATGAACCTGTGTTGCTGAAGCTAAAAACAGGGAATAAATTACATCCTTTAGTATAATACTCTGCAGTACAGCCATCCCTATGTACTTTTTTAAAAAACAGTTCTACCATATATTCCGTTAAAATCTCAATGAATATTTAATTTTTCACACTGTTAAAGAATAGAAAGGAACTAGTTATTTAGCTATTGCATGTTTCTTTTCCTAATTTCCATTTCAAAGCTTGTTTTTGAATTTTTTGGCAAAGGTGCTTCATTGTAACATTAATGTTATCAAAACATGACAGATCTTGTGTATTCCCTTTATTAATTTTTTAATTAATTTCAGTGAATTTTCTGTCTGAGACAAAAGAGTATCAATTACAATGATTCCAAAAGAACAAATATTACCATCATATCAAATACCTTTTGTAAAGAAATGTTATCAACACCTACCTACTTTGTGTTTTATTATCTATTGTGCTAATTTTAATAAACAAATGAGAAGAAATATTGAACAAGTGGTTATGAAACTATTTTATTTGTTATGATATTATTTTTCTGAATCTAAAAATCAAATGACCATATTTTTAGTGATTTTTTTTTTACTGCAGTTCACATGGAAATATCTTTTGGGAGGTGAAGAATGCCCACATATCTGCACTCTTTGCTTGGTCAACTGGAATTATTTATAGTAAAACTTTAGATGTAAGATATACTGACCAATCCAAAAATCACATTTTGCACATTTTCTTTTAAATAATTAAAAGGAAAGAAAAAAGTTAATGCAAATATATCCAACATTTTAGGATAAAATCTTTTATTTACATCAATTCATAGTACCATTATTCAGATAGAAAAGCTTTTTTTACTCTGGACATCTTGGCTAATGAGACAGTCTGGTTGATCATTATAACTGAATAGTGAGTTTATAGTTCATTGGGCGCTCTATACTTGTAGCCTTGTGCCAATCAAAACAAAGCTTAGTAAACAACAAAGCAGTTTCTTAGTTTTTAATGATATTATATTCAAGGTTAATGATATGTCCCGAAAAGGGATATATTTGTTCAAAGTTGCAAAGTGGTTTTGGACTACTGTAACCGAGTAGGACAATCTAGCAGGTAACTGTAATGGACTGGTCCTCGTCGTAGTGGTAGGCAATAGGCGTAGCCAATAGGCGTCATCCTGTACCTCCACATCAGTCTGTATTTATGGCTGACACCAGCCAATCATATTACTGTGAGGGGGAACCAGGTGTATGCATATTCATTACATCAGTTAATTTGTATTCCATTATAAATGAACAATTCAGGATTTGATGAACTTTTCAAGGAATTTTTGATATCTTGAAACTCTTGCAACTAGTGACCAAGCAAGAAATGAAAAAAAAATGTTAGGTTGAAGTAACAGCTCTGGAGATTTATGCCACATCTGGAAAAATTTTCCAACACAGATTCATTTTTTTAAAACACTGGGACAGGTGTTGCCATGCACAAAAATCATTAGTCAACTTCCTTTTTCCATTCAAATATATCATTCAAAGGAGTCAATTATTTACTGTAACTTTATGCTTTAACAGCTTGCTCAGGTGTTGAAAAAATCATTGGTCAAATTTCTAGTGTTGGATAAAACCTTTTCAATTCTAATTCATTATTCAAACAAGCTAATTACTCTATGTAATTTAGCACCATAAGAGTTTTACCAGGTGTTTTCATACAGCAAAATTATTGCTCAGTTTCCTAACCCAGGAAAGGGTTTTTATCTATTCTAACATACAACTCAAACAAGCCAATTGCTCACTGTAATTTTGTGCTATAACATCTTGTTCAAATTTCAGCATATTACAATAAAGTGTTCTTTTTGAATCCCACCAAATCAAAAGCAAATTTTAAGTTTAGAAACTGAAGGCAACTACTGGGCTAGACCCAGTGGTTGCATCCTACCAGTTCACATGCACTGATTCTTAAAATTATAAAAACTTAGCGAACCAGTTGTTGAATCATCCAAAAATAATCTTATATATTAATAGCCAATTTATAATAGCTAGAAATATAATTAATATCATTGCTGTAAGTTCTGCAGAGGCTGAAAGAGGGTTTTCTGTGATGAATATAATTTATTCTGATAAAAGAAATCATCTTGAAGTTAAAAAATGTGGCAAATCTTCTAGTCATAAATTTGATAGGTCTTTCATTGAATCTTTGGGACTGCAACAATTCAGTTTGAATGTGATTAAAAAAACCATAATGCAACTGATGACATTAGAGTAAGAAATCATTATATGTCTGAATAGAAATATGATGAGAAGAGAATTTCAATCTGGAAATATCTTAATATATAAATGTTTTCTATTAAATTATCAAAATGGTTTAATTCCTTTTGATACTATAAAGTGATTTTCAATTCTCAGATTGAAAAGAAAATAAGCAGAATAGGTTCCTAAAGATTATCTGCCTTTATAGAACTGGTTTGGTTCCATTATTGGTCTAGCCATATTTCTCTACATTTTGGAATCTCAAAATCAATCCATATCCTTATTGCTGGTGATTATCTTGTTCACACATGAGTTTTTTTCATGTTGAATAAGAAGAAAGACAAGTGTTTAAACTGTGTGCTCAGAAGGCAGTAACAAATAAAGACCTGAAGTATGAATGTTACTTCATTTCTTGGAATACTTACTAATCATTTAAAAGTTTTCAATGTGTTACTCATGTTTTGTATGTGTTCCATGGTTTCACTTATATCAGTATATGATTAGCAATGTAATTTACTTGGTCAAATGGTTATTGATGTGTAATGTCTTCATTTAATCATGTCATATCATTGAATATAAGAGATATTATAAGTTTACAAGTCTATAATTTGTCTGTGCATTGAATATTGTTGCCATATCTGGTCTGGCATGTATCTTAAGATTTTGGACAAAATTTAAAGAAGCTGCAAGAATTTAGTGAGGTCTACAACATGTTCAACTGTGTGTTCCTGGAACCACCCCAGTTTCATGTCACCTATGCATGGCAGGAGTTGCATTGTCTTTTTGGAATAAATGTCACTCTGAAAAAGAGTGAGCATAGAAAGGTGCAAATGGTCTGCAATAATCATTCTACTGTCAGTATTAAATCCTGTTCATGTTCCATAGTTGCCACAGCTACACTGCCACAGTTACACTATCACTTTACTAATTACATCACATTTAAATCATCTAACTAAATCCATTTTTACAATTGGGAAGGAAAAAAACACTGTACCTTGCTGTCTGTAATTATCAGCATTTCATTTTAATTCATAATTCTGAATTTTTTTCTTTCCTTTTTCTACTGCTTATTGCTGATGGCACTGCATATTAATTAAGCAGTGAGGCATATAAGTGGATGCAAAAGTTTCCAGCATTTTAAAATAGTCTTTTATTCCTATACATCCATAGCAATGATTTGCAATATATACTTAGTCTCATGATTAGAAACATTTAGTGTCTTCATTCAATGTTACTGAATTTGAGATACATGTCCTTTGATTATGCCATCCATAACCTTCTTTGGTCAAGCTATGTTAGTGAATATATTAAATTTGCATTTATTTAATGCTAATAGCTCATATAACATATAAAAAGTTAACCCATTCTATAAATAGGTAAATTTGCTCTAATATAATTAGAATAGAAACAAAATGTGAACATTGAGTATACAGAAATATTAGCTTGATTCAATTCTTCTTCTTCTTCTTCATTGGAGCCCTTTGTCTTTATATTTTTTTTCAACCCATTAATGATAATTCAGAATTTTGCTTTTTCTTTTCTTTGTTCACTGCTTGTTGCTTATAGTGTTTTATCTACTTATAGTATAGAGGAAATAGACCCTATTTCCAACACAATTACATACCCACATACATACCATATATCCAAACTTTATTTTCTACCCAATAACAGAGAATATTACAGACACACCAAAAAGATTCCACAATAAAACACAACATTTAAATTAAAGTGTCTATTGTTTAGGAATTAACATTATCATGCCAAATACTTGACCAATCAAAGAAAACTAAAACCTTATTTTTCTTGAGTCTACTTTCAGGAAAAATTTCTTATAAAAATCCAGATTTCAACTTTCAAAGGGCAGAGATATGGCTGTTTCCAAGCTGAAAACAGAAGCAGAGATGCAGCTGTCTCCGGACTGGCCATTTGGACACGAAATGTAGGTTTTTATTTCTGTGCAGCATGTGACTTAAGAAACATATGTCGGTAACTTCAAATGAATCATCTCCAACAAAAGCAGGGACAGCCAGTCAACAATTTCAATAAATCATCTACAACAACAACAAAGACAGTCAGTGAATCTTCGCTAATGATTTAAGTGTTTTTTCAGCCACAACTTTTCTCTGCGGACCAAGTATTTAAAAGTCTTTTTTTCAAAACATGAACTAACTACCCAAAGAATTTAACTCAATGAAAGACCATTTTTACTCCTTTGAATTCATGTACATATATTTGTAAATATAATTGATTTATTTAACAGATACACTCATTTTTTTCTTTATTTTTATTTTATTATTATATGGAATTTGGACTTTTGGATTTTTAATATAAAAAACATGGAAAAAGGACTGATACATATTATTTAGTCAGTAAAACATAGTTGATGTAAATGTTTTGGAATTTTTGACAGAATCTTTTATTTCTATAGTTATCAAAATATATGTTATGGTCCAATATCCTTGCACCACAGTTATGGTCCAAGGTTAGAACCAAGGAAGAACAACATGAACACAAGAGTAGAATAACAAAGATATATTACAACAGAAATATAGTACAAGAAGTTGAAGATGTCAATTACTAACACCTTCAACTTCTTGTACTATATTTCTGTCTGTCTGGTTTAGAGTGAACTAATATTGTCTTGACTTGTTACACCATTCATTCATTATACCTCTTGAGAGGCGCAGTATTTATAGTGTCAGGAAGAGTCCATTATCATTATAGGTAAGTTCCCATAATAATATATTTCCAGACTTACCTTATGCTCACTCCATTCAGCTAAATTTTCTAAGCCATCATAAAATGATGATTCTGGTTTTGATTCAAGTAATTTTTAGTATTTTTAATTTGTTGGAATCAATGAGCAGACAAAAAGTGTTGTAGGGAGGGAAACAGCTGATCATCTGAAAGTGACAGATCTAGAGAATATGCCACAGATGTAAAAACTTCCTATTGCAGATTTATGATCTTCTTTAGTGTATGCATTTGAAATACGAGTAAAGAAATTGTTATTCTGCAAAACAAGAAAAAAATGTCTTTTCTCTTTGTATGTATTGTTCTGTTTTGGAATTATTATTTTGTGTTTTATTTTTTTTCCATAACAAGGAATATACAGCTAACAATATTGTTCAGCCGGTAAGTAGGTCACTAGTACTAAACAAAGAGATAAATCGACAATAAGTAAAAGGTGTATCCCCTTAGTACTGCAATAGCCAACCTGATTGACTGGAGCAAGAAAAGAGAGAAAGCTACACAAGATAAAGATATGCATCCTTCTACCACTGTATCAGGTGTTCTGTAATAGGCATAAGGAAAAGGAGATGTATGTTTTTAGTCACCAAATTTTATATATATATATATATATGTAAGTTAAAGATCAAATGCAGATCAAATATGAATCAAAATCTGACTTGAAGAACAAGTAAAATTCTGTGATTTCCGTTAGTCTGTCCATCAATCTGCCCATAACACCATCTAAAATAGCCATACATTGAATGATCAAAACCAAAGTTTGGGGAGAAGTGCAAACAGGTAAGGGGATAGAAAGTACAGTTGGTTTTATTAGTGTGCATACAATAAGTTTTTATTGATTTTTTTTGAAAATTAAATGTTTTATTATTTAACATACAAAATACTCCCACTATTTTAAAAACATTTTAATGATTAAAATAACAAATACTTATTTAATAAAAATGCAACATTGTTTTTTGCATCTCTTTTCTTTAAGTTTTTCTATCCAAGAATTCCAGTTTGCCCTACATTTGCAAGAACCATAAACAAATCACAAGTCCTAATGCTTCAAAAAGTTGGAATTTGGCTCCAGAAAGAAATATTTACACATGGCCAGTTCTATATTGCATGCTTGAGAGTAAGAAATCCTAAGAATTTATTCTTCACTGTTAAAAAGGAAAAAAAGAAATTTAAAAAAAAAATATTGTTTACCATGAAGTACTATAAAATTAAATTAAATTAAAGAAATTATTAAACCGTGAAGTAGGGGTTTTGTCAAAGTATTTTTCCAAACAAATCAGCTTATTCAAATTTCATTGATTGGTTTGTGAAATTGAATGAAACATAGAGTTTGTAAATCTTGACAAAAAAACATTAGTGATAACTTCAACATTACTAAATACTGTGAGAATTTCAACATGTGTCAGTGTGCTGCATAAAAATTTTAGTATGTGAAATTTACAACTGCTTTCCATGAGTGGTTCATAAAGGTATGTGTATTGGTTACCATAAATTCAATTGATTGATTTTTTTGTGGCTCATCAACCCTCTGCAAGTTATTTAAAGCCAGAAGATATTTTTAAAATGTAAGAAATTTTTTAAAGATAATAATGGATTAGTGATACAAGTCTAGAATTTAACCCATAGCTGGAGGGAGAAGAGGTGGATACATACCTTTCCTAAGGATATTTGCGCATAAATGAATATAACAAATCCAGTAGGAAATGGAGTGCCACTCTCCAATTAACAAATCCAAGCCAATATCCATTACACCACCTGCACATCAAAGCTTACAGCACTTAGTATTCCTAAGTGATCACCCATCTAAGTACTGACCAAACTTAATGTTGCTTAACTTTGGTGACCATACTTGAACCAGTGTTTTAATGTGATGTGGACGTAAGCCCAAGTTAATAGTTTTTATAGTGTGTAACAAAATTTAGTGCATAAGTGTATGAATCAATTGTTAAATCTTACTAAAGAAAAATTCTAATGTCTGTTTGTGTGTAAAATTATATTTAAGTTATAAAGAGTTCTTCATTAATTGCTGTAAGAGTGACTAAACCCAAAGAATCTCCTTTTCTGTCTGATGTAGGTTTTATTAGAAACATTTTCTTATAAATCATGAGTGGATCAAATCATGGTGTTTTTTGAATGTATAGGCACATTGATCCTAAAATTACTGCTATTCATGATCAGAATTAATGTGCACTGTGCAGAGACTATGTACAGAAGACATATTTACATACTTTTCTCATCACCATGGAAGCATAAACTTTCTACCAGATTCTCTTCTGAAGTCCCACAATTCAAACATGTCAATTGATCATTTTAACATAATGTAGTAACAGTTTGTTCAGGTATCAAAATTCTTAATAAAACTTCCCAGTAAACAAAAAGATCCCCCACCTTAGATTCAGTTTAGATTGAGATATTAAAGACTGTTCTGAATGTAGCAATGATTTTTCTTATTTTAGACTCTCATAATAAATTCCATATTTTTTATTGCTAGTGATTATCTTGTTCAAAAACAAGTTTTAGCTTTTTTTATGTTAAGCAAGAAGAGAAAAACAAAATTTTGATTACCAACTGATATTTCTGTGGCAGTTACAAGAAATAAAAATAAAATAAACTCTTTTCCTATCATGCAAAAAATAAAACAGGAAACAGAAAACCTTAATCAGCTGACCTCAATCTAAAAATTTCAAAACGAAGCTCTTGCTCTTTTTACCAACATGCTATTATTGGTATAGTACATCTGCTGATGACTCTGGTAACCTAAACCCGGACATGAAATCAAGATAAAAAAAAATGATTACACACTCTTATGATACATCCACCTAAACCAGAGTGCCCATTTCTTCTACTTCTATTTGGTTGCTTGGAAAATAATGTCCGATTTTAGAATAAACCTTTTATTTGTGTCATGCTAGACAATTTTTCTCTCCAGAATCTATCTGGCATATTTATAAGTCTACCATTCTTCCATGCTTTAATTATCCTACCACATCTGGTCTAGTGCTCCAACTGTATATTTAGAGATCTTGATAAAACCCATAGAAGAATCAGCAGTATTATAATTAGACTTTATGAATTTAAGTGCAGTACTAGATTGGTGACAAGGTCTCAGCAATTCACAGTTGAATTGCTTAGATGTAACAATTAGTTAGTTCTATGCTAACAGTTTCTTTTTTCACACTTCTCATTTGTGGAACACTATTCCAACTTCATGCTTTCCAGCCAATGTAGATCTTCAAAAATTTAAATGCAGTATCAGTCGCTATCTACTGTCTTGATTAGTTTTCTATTCTTCTCACTCCCTAATGTTTCTCTTTTTTTTCTTGTTCTTCCACACTTAGTAACCCCTTGTGCCTTAGTGGCTTCACTGCCTTGCATAGAGTGATATAATTAAAAAACAAAAAATACATGTTATAAACATGCATATGGTAGTATGAAAGAGCAAACAAAACAATAACTACTGCCAGTGAGGCAAAAGGAAAAGAAGACAAGAATTATTAATATAAAATTATTTGTATTGCTGATATAGAGGATGTGAGCAGAATATCTGTAATGTGGGCAAGGGTGGCAGCTTTTGAAAGAAGAGTTGGTAAGTTCTGGAGTTAATGCATTTGTTGTGTCAGTTTTCCTTCTTTTAGATTGGTTGCCATCCAAAGCAAGGGAGTTCAATCTGCCCTGCTATTTGACTTATAATTGGGGAAGAAAGCCTTTTCCAAAGGCATTAAGACAAAGAGAAGGAAACAGAATCAACAGCTCAAAAATTTTATGTTCTGTGCCAAAATGACTACACTACCTGCACATCCATGTGCGTGTGTGTGTGTGTGTGAGAGAGAGAGAGAGAGAGAGAGAGAGAGAGAGAGAGAGAGAGAAAGTTATTAAGTAGTAAAATATTTTGATATGAATGTAATTCCCAAAAATATGAAAGAGGTAATCAATATTTAACATATAAGACAGCTTTATCGATTCGGTGAGTATTTTAATGGTTTTTCACATCTTCAAAGGAAGATGCTTACAAATATCAAAGTATTAAATCCACAGACTTTTTTATGTTTAAAGATTTTTAATAGAGAAAGTATTTGAGCCCCTTTTATTGCCATGCTATATTACTTCTGAATGGAGAAAGGAATTAATTCATTTTGAGATTCTGACATGAAGGAGAGTGTGATAAGCCTACATAGAATTTATTTCTGGTATGGTTTTAACCCTTTTATAGTAAATACTAAAAGCATATATAGGAAATAAGCAGATCCCAATATTTATGCAATACATTTAACAGGAAATATAATATAGATTTAAAAGGTGATCATTTAATATTTATATATATTATTAAAATTATGCAAAGTATTAACTTCAAAGAGATACTTATAGGATACAAAGTGTATATTTTATGCCCTTGCCACTTGTAGAATTATTTTAGGTATTCATAGTTGGGATAAGAATGGTCTTGAACAGAAAATCAACATCCTCTACCAAGTGTTCCAAGAAATCAGACTCAAGATAAACCTTTCCAAAACAGAAACAATGATCTAGAATTAGAATGAAAGCAGGGATGGCACATACCCTGAATCCATCATAAAATTTCAGGACATGGAATTAGTGAATGTTAAACACTTCAAATACCTCATCATATGGATGAATTATAACAAATTTAATACAGAAGATAAAGAAATCGAACATAGAATACACTGTGCCAGAGTAGGGCACGTTGATTTTGAAATCGTGTTATTGCACTCAATTTGAAAGTTAGGGTTTGACATAATAAATAATAACACAAAATATTTTTTCCCAAGTCCTTACTGTTTTTTGACGAAATTTGTTTGAAGATTAAGTTTAGGTTGCAATTTCAATCTGGTGATCAGCAAAAGTCTTATAGCATAGCTTTATAAAACTTATAATTTTTTTGAAGCTTTATAAGTTTTATATACCATAGCATAAGTACATTATTACTAAATCATTGTGTCATCAAATAAGATTTTCATTTACTTTGAAGGGAAATTATACTGAACAATTTAGCTATATTATGATGTAATATATTATACAGTGCAATAGTTTTAGTGTGATTTTCAATAAACAATGCAAATTTAAAACATTTTGTCTTATAATTTGTGCCAAGCAGTATTTTGGTATTATATACACTTCTATCTATTTTTGGCTTATATTAATTATGATATAACAAATGATCTAACAAATCTTATTCATTGAGTAGCCTTTTTTGCAATCTTTTACAATTTGCTTACAAAGTTTTTACTTGTAGAATGCAGTAAAAAAAAAAAACTGCATATTTTGCTTGTGGTGATTCATAATTAGAATTCTGGTTTGAATATATTTTCCATTCAATGTATTTAATACAAAATATATCAACTTTATTTAGATTTATTCTTGAAATAGTAAAATTTTGAAGGCTGTTTGTAAGCAAAAACTTGCAGAAATTATGTATTTCTGTACATTTTTCAATTTTTTTAAAAAACTAAATGCTCAAAAATTGGTAGAAGCTATGAATCTAATTTTTGGTGTCAGCACTTATCACATTAAACTCTAGCTTTTGCATTGAATGCAATATTGATTTTCTAAAAAAGTGAAAAACCAACCTACCCTAGTGTCAGGGATAATTTTGTCCAACATCACAAACTGCTACAAAATCAAAAAATCAACTTGAAAACTTGAGTCATTTTCTTAAATAGCCTTGTTAGATTGAGTCTTTTATATGGATGTCATGCATGGTGCAAAACCCATTTAAAAATATCTAAACTGCCAGCTGTATACAACCACTTTATTAGATCAATGGTTAAAATTGCTTTGAACAAGTGAAGCCTGAGGGTCTTGGCAAAGATCATCCTTCTTTGAACCTTGTGAACTGATGCTATAGCATCACAAACGAAGAATAATAGAAACCAAATCACTTGAAGACTACCAACAGCAGCAACAACTAAAATGGTTAGCATATGTAACTTGAAAAGAAAATAATGGCTTAATCAAGATGTGAACATTCTACACTACTTCAAATAAAAGGTTAAGAAGAAAACCTCCATCAATACTGGAAAGAGCAATAACAGTTACTGAACTTGAGAAACTTATTTTCCTGAAAAATTGTTTTAAGAGAAAGATTTTATAAATACCAACCAAAATCAGTACTGGCTGCTCGGTCAATGAATGCTAAATGTTTTCTTGTAAGAAAACAGCTAATATTACGATTACCATTTCTGTTACCATCAGGTGATTATCATTGATGAGTGAAGTAATGAAAATCACCATTAACATTAGAATTTAAGTGAAATTTGATGATTTAACCACTTGTAATTTAATTTGATCAAATTTTGACATTCAATTTTTATGTTTGGTGGCCACGATGCAGGTGTTACTGACAGAATAGAGCTACTAAATAATTTTCCACTCTAACCAAATTACTGTCATTTTCAGCTTGCCAACACAAAAAATAAACATAGGTACATTTATTGATCTAAATGTTAAAAAAAACATTAATCCAACCAACCAAAGAATTAAGATAACATTTTTCACTTATCTTTTTTTTCAATTTCAGTATACAACTTTAAGATATTCAGAGTTGCTTTAAAAAATGTAGCCTGCTATATGAAAATGAAAACAATTCATTCTCCAAGGATAAAAGTCTTCTACTTAAAGCTTTTTTCCTTAACAAGTGCAGGCAAAGAGTCACCATCAACTAAATAGCAAGTACATATTATTCACAGGAATGAGTAAAAGACAAAATGAAGTTTTTGTGTTGTGAGGGTCTGGCAAAACACAACACTTAACTTGACCAAGTCAGTCATGATAGTAGTATTTATTACTAAGCTAGACAAGTCACTGCAATAGTATTATCTTCTTCTCCTTCCTAGACAATTACCCAAAACTACTTATCATGAATGGATCAGTCCATTCATGATATTAAGAAGGGTAAATGGCTCTTACCACAATATCTCCTCATTTGAGACTTACATCCTATGGAAGTTATACTCTTTGGGTTAAGATTCACCACTTCTGTAGGCTACCTCTTTCTTTTGCTGGAGCATGTGGTTTCTGTAAGTTATCTGAGGCATAGGTACATCGAAAACATCATACAGACCCACCACTGGCTCATCTCCGATACTCTGTTTGTCCGAGTAACTTTTTCTTATTTGATTTAGATGTCTTTTATGCACCTGTGTAAACTATTTTATCATATATAATATCTTTTTCATACATCTTTCATACTACCATGTCTTCGAAACATTCCTTTCTATTTTTGTAAGTTCAAAAGAAATACATTTTCACTGGGTTTGAAGTATTTCTGGGTATCGGAATTTTTATTGTTTTCAACCTTTTTTTTATTCAGCAGCAGTTTGTCAAACACTGATATAATTTTCCTTGTGAACATTGGTTCTGCCAGGGGCATACCTGATACAGTGTTAGGATTAGGTGTCAACTAATATATTTGTAGAAACTGCTGTAAGAAGATATCCTTAATTTCACCTCTATTAGATTTTTTTAATGCCCTTTTGAATATATCAACAAAGTATTCTGCTTGCCCATTTGATCTTGGATGGTAGGGGGCAGTTTTGATATGTTACAAAGATTTTACAAAAATTTTCAAGCTCTTTAGCAGTGAATTGCATGGCGTTTTTGGAAACAATGGTATCTGGGATACTGTATCTAGCAAATAATGCATTCAAGAAGTTTATTGTAATTGTAGAAGTTGGACTCTTCCATCTTAAAATTTATGACCATTTGGAAAAACTGATGACAACAATTAAGTAGTAGACACCATTTATTGTTCCTGTGAAAGCAATGTGCAATCTTGACAATGGTGTGTCTGTCTTTGGCCAAGGGCAAAAATTAACTGGTGGTGATTTTGCTGCCATGGCACAATCCCTACACTCTTTTACCAGTCTCTTTATGTCTTTGTCCACGTTAGTCAGTAGACATAGCTGCACATGAGGGACTTCATTCTAGAGATACCTGGATGAGCTGTATGGAATTTTTTCAACATCTTTTTCTGAAGAGATGCAGGAATTAACATTCTTTCATCATACATTAAGAACTCATCGCAGATTGAAAAAATATTGTTACTGTCAGTTTTCAATTTAATTTTATTTTTCTCCTTCAATTTCCACCTTACTTGCTTCTTTTTTTCTCTAATAAAATCATCCACCTGAGCCTTTATTTTAATTTCATCCAGCGTCACTGGTAGATTACATATAGTATTGCAGAGAATGTTTTTAATTTTATTCTTAGCTCTTAGCACCACAATTAACATATCTTCTAAAAGTTCACATAATTTAAGTATGACTTTCAACAAACCATCAGTATGACTTAGCTTTTTTGATGGCAGGGATGCCATTTTAAAATTGTAATTCAACAGAATTGTCCTCCATTGCTGCAGTCAATTTGCTGTATGTGTGTAGCAGAAAAACACAATTTACACATAGTTAGAGATAGCAAATTAAAGCCAAATTTATAAAATTATTAGGAAACATATATCTCTAAATACACACCAATTTTTGCCTAGCTAAGTCACACACATACCACACTCTACTCAAAACAAATTTTAAAACAAGCTCAAACATACTAGAATGCAAGCCATTATCAACATGATTCTTGCTCAAAATAAATAAAAAAATACACAAATATACCAGAATCTTGGCCATTATCGACGTGACTCTCGCTTGTCACAGATGTCTATAATTATGTCTGTGTGTTTCCCTTATATAGATTGTAAGGGAAGCTGGACAGTGGAGAGAGAGAGAGAGCAGAGAGCAAAGAGAGAGACTTCACACACACACACTAACCATAGAGGCTACTTGAGAGCTTGGTTGACTGCCCATCTGACTATTAGGCTGTGAAAACAACCTCCTGTGAACACAGAAAGAGAACGGATTCCACTATTAATGCAACAAACCCAAATTAATAACCAACAGTTAGCTGGGTTAGGCATATTCCTTTTTCACACTCTCATTTTTGCACCTCATACACCGTACATTCAAACGCTACACTATATGACTTACCAGAGACATTTTTATATCTTGTAAATGAAAGTAAATCTTTGGTCATTTCTCCAGAGCAGTGTCTAATTTGTTTCTTTACTCCAACCAATTTTCACCTCGGATCAACTGGTGACCATGCAAATAAACATGACTGTAAAAATGGAAGATGTCTCTTTGTTAGTTTCAGACATGTCTATGGAACAACATGAGCAAAACTAAACATCATCCATTTACCTACTTTTAACAAAAGAAATAATTGGACCTTGTTCAACCAAGTACAAGATTCATTGCAGATCTGAAAGATAACTTCACAGTAAATGAAATTTGTTTATGTAGTAGAAGCCCTAGCAGAGGATATAGTTACAGAGGTTACATCATCAAGCAAATCTTGACTATAGATCTGTGTGTCATTCTAAAAGTAGCCATCCTGAAAAGGATTGGAAAATCAAATCAGGCCCACATATAGGAACTTTATCAATTGATAAGCTATCACACATTTGGCTGGTCACTTCTGTGTCCAGTATATCATGATTTCATTGACTCAGTTCTTTTTTACCATTACTCAACAAGATGGGATTGTGCCGCTTAGATCATCTAAATATCCAACTTTACCCATTCATGAAATCCTGGCTAAAACAATTCTTGTCATTCAGTATTTTACTAAAACCTTTTTTTTTAAATTTAAATTGATTAAAGTTTGTTAATCCATCATTTGGAAGAATGTGGTCCCCAAGGTAAAAAACAGTTGCCTGTAAACACATTAAAACTTTAGTGAAAATTTAAAAAATTAAAAAACTTATCATCTTAGGAGTTTAGAAACAGTTTTCATTTTCCCTGCAAAGAACATTCCTTCATAAATTGAGAACATTTTTCTTATGAAAAAATACAAGGCGGATTGGTCGGAAAAGCCAGCCAACTTTCCAAAATCAGTATTTCAATTACAAAACATCAGAATACTGATTTTGGGAAGTGTGTCGTGTTTCAGTTTTTTACCTCATTCTAGTCATACCTCTGAATAAATGACTTTATTTTTTTATGATAAAAAATATCTTTGAACTTTTCAGTCTTGGTTGTTCTAACCTACTCATAAAATCAAAGTTCACTTAAATTTGATTTCTAGGTTTTTCACATTAATCTTATAAAGTTAATCCTCTTATGACTGACCATTTCTGTTGTTACTTAACAATAGAAAATTTTTTTGTTGTTTTTGTACTTTTCCTTAAATGAACTATAAATACTTCTTTTCCCAATAGATACTAAAGGTTCTCAATTATAATTACTTACATGCTTTCACCATATATAATGTTTTCACCATATATAATGTTTTCACCATATATAATAGAACCCTAAAAGCTGAAAAAATAAAATACAGGTAAAAAAGAGCAAACAAGTGAAGACAGAAATTATAGTATCAGGTCTGTCAATATGAAATTTCCAACTTATTTACCAAAATAAATTGAAAAAGTTCTTAGAAAAAATTTCCAAGTCTATTCTAATGATTGTGACAAATATTTCTTTTTTTGATATTCAGTTGTGCATTAAAGAAATCTCTATTTCTGATATTTTTAGTATTCAAAGTCATAAAAAAAGAATGCAAAATTCTGTCTGAAGGGGAAAAACAGATTTTTATAAATGTTTTTTTTTTTAAATTACAGATCAGAGATTGTGTGCCTTTCCTTGGTCTGGTAAGTAAAAATCAGTACCAGAACCCAATATATCTTGGCATATTTTTTAGAGTCAAAGTTTGTTTTGTTTGCTAAGGGTAGTAAAAGAAGTTTCTATACTATCTAAGAAAAATACCTACACACACACACACACACACACACACACACACACACACACACACACACATTTATATATATATATATATATATATTGGACTCTCCCATCATTTTTGAAGAATGAGGATACAGTAACATAGTTCTAAGAACTGAACAGCCAGACTACTCACACGTATGATTTGATTATTTTGGTGAAGGTTTGTGCAGAACCAGTCATATTTTTTGGAAGAGCTGAATACACAATGCCCCCAAATAATCCTCCTCAGATTTTGAATTCAGAGTTATCCTTCACCTAAAACAGTTGCCAAGGATATAGAATCAAGTCTGTCCTACTACTTACCCATAGCTAGGGAGAGAAGAGATGGATTCATACCTTTCCCATGTAAGTGAATGTAACAACCTTGACTGGAATTCAAACTCTGCTCTCTAGTTCCTTAATTTGAGCCACTCTCCAATACTCCACAATTGCTCTTACCCCACAAAAAGCAACATTGGGAATATAAGCAAACAAATACTAGAAAAATTATGCTTAAACCGAAGAAACTTATTAAACATAAACCAATGGAAAACACAAAAGCAACAGTTAATTGGTTTAATAACATTAACAATAAAGAAAACTGTTTCTTCATGCAATTCAATATAAAAGACTCCTACCCATCTATCAATGAGAATATATTAAACAATGCACTAAACTTAGCAAAGTATATGTCTATCCCCAATAAAAGCATAAATATAATAAAACACTGCTGAAAATCTATATTATACTACAATAAAAATATATAAACCAAAAAGGGCCAAAACAACAATAATAACAATTTTGATGTAGTAATGGGTAGCTATGATGGTTTAATATATATGTGAGAACTCATAGGTATACACATAATCAACAAATTAACAAATAAAATTTACAAAAAAAGATATGGGTCTATACAGATACAATGGTCTATTAATTTTAGAAAATTGTAATGGCAGGACTGCAGACAAAATAAGAAAAAAAATAAGAAAAAACTTCAAAATCCAATCAATATAAAATCCAATCAAAAAATAGTAAATTTCCTAGATATAACCTTCAACCTAACTAACAATATACAAACCATACAGAAAACCAAATAACAATCCAATATACATTAACAAAGATTCCAACCACCCCACTACGATATTCAAACAAATACCCATATCTATAAATAAAAGAATTTCAATAAATTCTAGCAGCTTAAAAATATTCAATGAATACAAAAAAAAAACATGTCAATCAACCCTAAGAAACAGCAGATATTCAAACAAACTAGAATACAATAGCTAAAACAATTCAAACAAAAACAGAAAATGAAATATAATTTGGTTCACTCACCCCAATACTTTATTTATATAATAAAAGCAAAAATAGGCAAAATATTATTCTTCAAATTAATTGACAAACATTTTCCTAAAAACAGCACATTATAAAAAAATATCAATAAAAATACAATCAAAATTAGTTACAGCTTCATGGATAACATGGAGAAAATAATAACTAAGCACAATAAAAAAATACTCCAAAAAAAACAATAATAATTACGACAACAATAACATCCAGCAAAACAATAAAAGCTACTAGGATTCAAGGGGTTACTGAGAGTGAAAGAAACAAGAAGGATAATAAAAAACAGGATTCAAAGAGACAAAAGATAACAATTTATCAGTTGACTCATTGTGTCTTGTTGGTTTCACATTTCCCACTGACATGAATTGGAGTAATTATATTGAATCAATTGCTAGGTCTGCTATTAAGAAAGTTGGTTCACTGTGTTGACCATTATAACAATGCTTATCCTTACTTACCTTAACTTCTGGACCAGAAAAAGAAAACAGGTATACACAAGAGCCATTGAGATCTTTTTTTCACTACGGTTTATAAAAAAAAATGAGAATAAACAGTCTATATTAAGAACCCAAATTTTTGTAGCTTCTACATTAATTATTTACATGTGAACATACATGCACTTACAATATACACCAACATGCAAATTTTAAATTCCATATACTGGTATATTTGTATGTATAGATATTCATAATTGAGACAGTGTATGTATAACCTTATCAGTGAACATATTTGCATGTTATTGTAGATCCATAACTCTACTTGGGTAACATTTCTTCCTATTTTAATATAGGTGACTAGAAAAGTTAAAGAGATAAGCAATCTTTATAATTTGTGAATAATTTAAATGAATCAATCATGATGCTGCAAATGATAGCAGTAAAACAGCTGAAGTCTATAGATAACAATACAAGTTGCATTTATACTCATAAACATTCTATAATTTACTGCTATAACAATATTTCCTGAATTCTCAGTCATTTATAGCGATTAGAAATGAAAATCTTCCTTCTCCAAATTGAATTTATAGTTATAAAACTTACCAACACAGCATCCCAAGATAAACCTCAAACTACTTGACTATCAGTATTGCATTGGTGTATGGACCAACTATAACAAATTTAGTATGGAAGGTAAGGAAATTGAATACAGAATAGTTTGTGCTAACAATATTTTTGTCCAATACTGTAACATCATACAAAACCAAAAGGTTAGCCTAAGAACTTGAGTCATGTTCTTAAATAGCCTCGTCAGATCTAGACTCTGCTATGGATGTCATTCATCCATGTCCAAACTCATTCAGAAATATATAAACTTTATACAACCATTTTCTCAGATCAATGATTGAAATGAATGCTTCAAATGAATGAAACCTGTAGATCTTAGAAAAGACAATCCGTGATCAGATCTTACAGACTGGTACTATAGAATCACAAACAAAGAACTGTGCCAAATGATAGAAACCACATCACTTGAGAACTTTCAACAGTAGTAACAACTAAAATAGATAGTGCATGTAACTCAAAGAGAAAATAATGTTTAATGAAGATGTTGACTTTCCACAATACTTTAAACAAAATATCAGGAAGGAATCCTCTATCAAAACAGCAATGACAGTGGACATGAAAAAAACTATTTTCCTAAAAAATTATTCTGAGAGTAAAATCTTATAAATTTCAAGTGACATTAATGCCAAATGTTTCCATATAAGAAAACAGCTAATCTCACCATTACCGTTGCATTCTGTTGTGGAAAATGATAAACAGAGAATGTGTATGCTGTTTAATAACAAGACAGTCAATTATAAATTATTTTTAAAGATACATAATTTATGGGACATGACAGATAATGATTAAGCTGGCTGATGGCCTCCCTTCTGACCAGGTTGGTAAACTACTTTTCAAAATTGTCTCAGGTTCTAAATTCCATGCTTTTAATTGGTTAGAAATAATCATGAGTAGGAATTCTCTTCTCAAGTTTTTTTCTTAAAAATTTCTTTTTTATTACCTTGTATCTGACATTGTGTCACCATTATCAGGCTTAGAAACACAGCTTATCAAAAAGGTTCCATTTGAATACTTCAGTGGTTGGAAATATCATTGTTTTAGACAATGGAAAAAGGTAGAGGTTGGGGTTTTTTTTCACGTGTATTTTTTAAAATTTTATTAAAATTATATTTCAATGTTTTAGACAAGATGTTCAGCACCAAAGGATATAAATTTTAATTACTTTACCAGTTAAGTACCAAGCAAGATTATACTTTTTGAAATTTGCATCTTGACTTCTGTTGCAGTAAGAGCCAGTTACCCTCCTTACTATCATGAATGAACTGATCCATTCATGATAAGTAGTCCTTGGTAATTGTCGGGAAAGGAGAAGATAATACTATTGTATTAGCTGAGCAGTGAATGCTACTATCACAACTGACTTAACCAAGTTAAGTGTTTTGTCTTGCCTGACCTCACAACATAACAGTTGGCGACGAGGATGATTCACTATTTATAATAGTGGTGGACAAAGATTTGTTTTTTTAACTTGTGAAGTCAGTACATTGAAAAAAAAACCTAAGCCAGAAACAATGAAACATTAAAATTTCTGAAATATACATTGGAAGCAAATTTTCAAGTCAAACAATTAAAAATGAAGGACTTGAAAGCAGTAATGTTGAAATTAATAAAACAACAGCAAGAACAATGACAACAACAATAACAACAATTCCAGGAAACATTATTGAGACAACAAGAACAGCAGAAAAAAATTCTAGAACTTTTCATGAAGAGTAAAAATAACAAAAACACATCTACTTTTTTCTCACAGGACTCAGTAGTAAATGCAATTGGCAAATTTAAATATAATCCTGATGAAGAGGCTACATTTGCAGCATAATACAGACATTATGAGCAAATATTTAAAAAAGACCGTATAAGCTGGTTGGGTGAGGAAAAAGTGCACCTGTTACTAAGAATGTCAAGTGAATTGTTGTTTGAAAAACTATTATGGTGTTAAGTAAAATTTTTAGTGAACAAAGTTCGCTGTTCAATACACATTAGCAATGCCTAAATCTTGTAAAAAATGAATATGAAGATTATTCCACTTATGTTAGTATCATAAACAGGGAATGTGAAAAGTTCAAGTTAAGTGAACTAACACCTGACATGCTTAAGTTCTTGATCTTCATATAAGGTTTGACAGCAAATAGAGATGCAAAAATCCATTCTAGAATTTTTAACTAAGCTTGAAAAACGACTTAAAATTGACCTTGCAAGCTGTAGCTGAAAAGTGCCAAAGAATAACGAATTTACAACATGATATGGCTAGAATTGAGGAAAGAGATGTATCTCACATGAATTTGATTCATCCCAAAGCATATGGGAAAACAAAATACTTTACAAAACTAAATCTATGTTATTGATGTGGTAAACTACATTTCAAAAGGAACTACCCTTTTAAGAACAAAAAATGTTTCAACTGTGGAAATGTGGAATACAAGAGTTTGCATTGTAAAGTTAAAAAAAGAATAAAAGAAATATAAACTTTCAGTAAGACACAGGGTCAGATTTAACTATTATAAATAAAAAAATGTGGGAAAGAATTGGTAAAGCAATATTAACATTACCAAAAAAATAGCTTGGGGTGTTACTGGGCAGAAATTGAAATGTGTATTCATATCAGATGTATTGATTTATGGGAAAATAGTGATGGCTAAAGCATTCGTGATGGAAAGAACTTATAACTTGTTTGAAACAGATTGGATGCATCTTTTCAATTTATGAGATTTGCACATAAACCCTTTTGTATTAAAGTGGATGGCTCTTCTATTTACTGTGAATGGATAAAAAAAGAATTGAAAAATCAATTTCTGGGAGTTTTTTCTGAAGGGTTAGGAAGATGAACAAAAACTAATGCCAAGTTCCAGTTAATGGAAAATGTGGTACCAATTTTTAGACCAAAGAGAAATGTGCCTTTTTCAGTTTTGAATCTGATAAATAAGGAATTATATTGCTTGGAAAATATGGGAATAGTCCTCAAAGTGGATTATAGCGATTGGGCCTCCCCAATTGTTTACATGAAAAAGAAAAATAACGAAATCCGGGTATGTGCTGATTTCTCCATGGGGCTGAATGATTGCCTACAAGCTTACAATTATCCTCTACCAAACCCAGAAGAAATTTTCAGAAAGTTAAATGGCAGAAAGTACCTTTCAAAGTTGGACTTGTCAGTTGCATATTTGCAAATCCAAGTTGACGAAGAATGTTCAAAGCTGTTAACAGTCAATACTCACAAGGGATTATACAAGTTTAACAGATTGCCTTTCAGAATTAAGGTAGCACCTGGAATTTTACCAAGAAATGGACATAATGTTGAGTGATCTAAAATTTGCAATCATCTACTTAGATGACATTATTTAATAAAAAGTGAAAATTAAGAGCAGAATATTCAATAAGTGAGGTTATTCAGAAAAATAAACGAATGTGAGTTTAAATTGAGTGATGATAAATGCAAATTTTTCAGGACAAAAATTACATATTTGAGCCAAATCATTGATAAAAAGCAGTAGGAAACCAGACCCAACCAGACCAAGTGCAATTAAAGATATGCCCCCCCCCATAATTGTGTCATCTTTACTAGCATTTTTTGGTTTCACAAATCATTGCAATGTTTTTATTCCAAACATGCATTTTTTTGCAAGCACCATTAAATAATTTATTAAAAAGAGACTCTAAGTGGATGGCTGAATGCCAAAAAGCATTCAAAAAATTAAAAAGATTCTAACATTGGACTTGTTTCTCTCACATTTTGACTCAAAGTTAGAAATAACCATGGTTTACAATGCTAGTAACTATGGTATCAGAGCCATAATTTTGCTTAATAACAAAGATGGTTCTGTAAAAATGATAGCACATGCATGAAGAAAACTTTTATCAGCTGAGAAGAAGTGAGATAGGGAAAGAGGCATTGGGAAAATAGATAACATTAAAAATGACTATGGCAATTAAATAAAATGACTATGGCAAAAAAATAAAATGACTATGACAATTAAATAAATATAAAATAAAATATGTATGATAATGCTTATGAAGCATTTAATAAAAGTAGAAATATCATGAGTAGCACTTATACTTAAACATACTTAAATATTACAGCTATGATGTACATGCGCAAACCATGAAAATTAATGAATTTCTTGAAAACAAATTAATTAAAAACAAACTTGGAAATGCACATAGAGAATGGCAGAAGAACAATGTTATGTATTACTCTAAAAGCTAGAAAGAGGTCAACATGACCAAAATAAGTGATATCTTAGAATTGATTATATGACATAAAGGAAGGAGGGTAAAACATATATCAAGAAGAAAGAATACCAGATGAAGCAAATGGTTGCTTGAATAGGACACAATGAATAGCAAATACAATAGGCAAAGACCAGATAGAAGATCAAAAGATCAGAGATCAGAATTTTCTGATAAGACATGGCAAAGAAAAGTATAGTCATAATTATTGTGAAAGGAGTTGGGAAAAGCCTTAAAGATGTTTAACTTAGCCGATCTCTTTCATAAAAATACTGCTGTGACAATGTAGGATAATAAAAAATAGTGATGAAAATAAAAATGAAAATAGAAGTGATAGAAAGGGGAATAAGATCAGCTAAATTAAACATCGAAATACACCTGATGTCAAAATTCTAATTTAAATATGGAGTGTCCCTATATCTTTAACATTTTCAATGTAAAATTGTAACTGGTGTTTGTCATATTTCTTTACACCACTCCCTACCACTAGCATATATATGACTAATTCTATAAATAGAGCTATTATTAGCCTGAAGAAGTTACTTCTCTGGATGAAATACATTATTTGGAAGTTTTCCATTTTGTCATGAGATTGCCCACTATTAGTCTCACACATAGATTTGTATATCATATATATATATATATATATATATATATATATATATATATATAGAGAGAGAGAGAGAGAGAGAGATAGATAGATAGATAGATAGATAGATAGATAGATAGATAGATAGATAGATATGGGTGTTAATAAGATGTAGAATGATCTGAATTTTTCTGTCTTTGCTACAAGTTCCAAGGCCTTCAGTCTAAGAGCATTGTTCATCTTTGGTCATTCATGGCCAAGAGTAAACAACCTTCTAATCCCAGGTACATGTACCCCCTGTACCACACCAAAGCAGCACCTTCTCATTGTACTAAGATGGCTAGAGTTATGGTTAATCCCTAATGCTTGCAATATGCAAAAAAAAAAAAAAAAAAAAAAAGATTGAGAAATAGACATTTTTATGAGTTTGGGGCCAGGCCTCATTGCCAAAGTATTTTGAGTAGGAAGGAGTGGCCTTTCAATCAGTGGGATTTTGAATATGAATTTGCATAGTAAAATCAATTCACATCATTTTCACAAGGAAAGGCCAAATGATTTTAGTATGGTGGGTGAAACCTGCCTGGTGAGACTTCATTTTAAATGACCTCGTCAAATCTGCCCTTGTGGAGAGACAAATGAATATCTTGAATTTCTCTAATAGAAAAGGAAAAAGCAGTCTGGAGCTACCCAGTCTTCACTTCCCAGAGTTCAAAAGCATTGTGGATGATGAATTATTTTCCACCCTGTAAATTCTTTCCAACAGACAAAACATTGCTAACCTTTTGCTACCTATCACCATTTTTATAGAAAATGTTCAGACAATTTACTGTCTTTAGTTAAGCAAAATCAAGCCTAGTCAGTACCTAGATGGTTGACTGCTTGGGAATACCAGGTGCTGTAAGCTTGGGTGTGCAGGTGGTGTAACAGATAATGGCTTGGAATTGTTAATCATAGAGTCGAGTTCCAATTCTCATTGGGTTTATTATATTTACTTATGCACAAATACCTTTCAGAAAGGTATGAATCCACCGCTTCTCCCCACAGCTATAAGTTAATTAGTAGGTCTTGTATTACTAAATCATTATTATCCCCCCGACCAATTTTTACAATCTAAACATATTCCTTGGCTTTAAATAACCCTTAAAGGGTTGATAAGCCATAGAAAATGAATCAACTAACCAACATTCCTTAGCTCCTTATGTTCAGACCTTCACAGCTAGGACCCACCATGTCATATACACAGGGTCAAGTCATCCTCATTCACTTCATATTTCATTGGTAAGGAAGAAGTTCCACTCAGACATCTTCTTCCCCAGAACTATTACTTTACTATTGTGGAATAGACTCCCAACAAGATGCTTCCCAGATCACTATGATCTTCAAGTTCCTTGTGTGGCTCTTGGGCTTTGTATTGGGTGATCATTTGTATAAAAAAAAATAATATTTTTAAATGTTTAGATAAAAATCTGGTTTCTAAGTCCTGGATGTATGTGTGTATCTTTCAGAAGATTTCTTATTCTTATAATGACAATTTGTTAGTTACAAAATTGGTTCACTGCAGATTATTTATAGAGACAAAATCTGTGGCAATGTTTAACCTTTATGTCCCCCAAAAAAGGTGTGTCAAAAGGACAGTTATTCCTTTGGCACTGTTATTACTGCATACACTTCTGATTTCCTCAGTAATGTTTATTAACAAAGATTATAAAAATATGTGAACCAAGTACAATGTGATATTTATTATTTGCCTTTTATAAAGATTTGTTATTTACCATTTTATAAAGAAATAAATTTGAAAAGAAATCTTTTTATTCAAAAATTTATAAAAAATTATCAAAATATATAAACCAACTACAATGCAATATTTATTATTTACTATTTTATAAATAACTATGAAAACAAGTTTTTTATTCATAATTTTATAAAAATATCAATGAACTATAGAACAAGAAAATTTGAATAAACAAATGATTTTCTGGACATAAGTCATTTTCTTCTCAGATTCTTTTATATCTTAGTTTAATTTTCCAATTTTTATAATTTTATGAATAAAAAAATTCTTTTAATATTTAGTTGTTTATTAAGTGGAAAACACTAAATCGTTATAGGTGGTTCACATATGTTTATAATCTTGTAAATATAAAATTATTCTTGTAAATAAGCAATCTAATAAATAAACAGTGTTTAATATCTTTTTTTTTTTGTCAATTCTCATGAATAAAGAAAATGTATAAATCAGGGGTTCTCAGTAGGGTGAAATTCTTCCCAGTGGGTGAATTTTTCGGATTTTCAGTGGTGAATTGTGACCACAGTAAGTTTAAGGGGAGAAGAGAGCAATTATAGAATTTGGCCTATCTGGCTTGTCACTTTGAAAAGGAGTGGGGGAATGGCATTCTAACAAATGATGAAAGGGGGGCATGGGACAAGCAAGACTGAGAACCCCCTAGCATAAATCCACTTTGATATTTTGGGGCTAAAATTCTAATCATCACTTTTAAAGCAAAAAAACATTGCTGTGAGAGTCAAAAGTATATACTATAATAGCGGTGTCAAGGAAATCATTATCACCCACCATTTTTTTTTGTATGAAGTTTAAACATAACCAAATTTCTTTTTTCTAAATAAAAGTAATATATTTTTTGTCTATCTCTTTGAAATGTTTTATAAACATATTTCTTAATAAAAAATGCAAAAAACTATCTCATGGCTTACAATATCTGTTTAGTATTGAGCATAAGGGTACAGCTAAATGTAAGACAAGTTTTTGTAGGAGGTCTTCATCTATGTGCTTGTGACCATTCAGGATGTGGGTGATTATGGCTCTCCACAACTTCCTCTCCTTTGCATCTCTAGGTAGTGTTCGTTTGTTTTTAATATCCCTCTCAGTCCATGTTCTACTATCCATTTACAGAGCAAAGTCACAGTTAGGCAGGTTATTTTATATTTCTCTCTGCTCCTCTTACCTTCAGTATGCCCTATGAGTGTCAAATTCTCCAAGCCCTCTTTCCTTATTATGTCCCAGAGATTTCAGCTGTTTTTTCTTGATCCTAAGCACAAATTGTCCTTTTTGTTTGTATTTTCCTTAAAGCTTCCTCATTGCTCACATGTTCCATCCATGGTATTCTCAGCATTATTCTGTAGAAGCATACCTTTGCCACAACTCTCCTCTTCATCTGTGAGGAAATTGTCCTGCATTCAATGCCATATCAGAGGAGTAATATTGTACAGCAGTTCAGCACTCAAAAAAATGAATGTGAATTTTACGCTGATTCATCACCGCTCCTTTTGAATTTTTAGAATGTCAGTAAATGCTAACTTTTTTTTTATCTTTATGTTTATGTTTGTTTATATAGTTGTGTGTGTGTGTGTGTGTGTTTGTAGGAGTGGGATACTGGTGTAGTTTTTACAATATTCCTACAGGGAACATGACTTAGAAAAAACTTTTAAAAAATACGATAGCCACAGTAACTGAAAGGTGTTAGAAATAACAGATTAAAAATAATTAGTTAAGATTAATTAAAATAATATGGATGAAATTTGAAATTTTCCTTGAATAAATGAAAATGATAAATCCAAAATAAATAAGTTACTAAATTTTTCAAAATTAAATAATAAAATAAAATGGTGGAAAATGCTATTTCAGAGAAATCAAAATTAAAAAACAAAAGTGAAATGAAAATTTTGGAAGAGAACAATGGGGAAATAAAGTCTTTGAAACAAATGCTTAGCAAGAAGAAAATGAATGAAGTAAAATAAAGAAAGAAAGTGAATAGTAGTAAAATATTAATAAAAAATGAGTTGGCAATGAAATCCAAGGAAAAAGTAGGAAGAATAAAAATAGGAAAAATATGTTAATAACAAAAATAGTGACTATAAAAGAAAAAGGTTCAAAAAAGAAAGGTTAAACAAAGAAGATAAGACAAAAGGAGTGAAAACATTAAATAAAAAAGAAAGGAGAATTATAGAAATAAAAAATAAAATTAAGAAAAAAGTGAATGTAGAAATTAAATGAAGAAGAAATTGTGCTGTAAGAGGAAAACCAATATTTTTTTAATATTTCTCTAGAAATTTTTGATTTTTCTTTATTTTACATTTTCTTCCCCCCCACCCATTCTCGACACTTCCTCCATTCCTGTTTCTTTCATATGATCATGTCTAAGTGAACTGCTTCTTTTCTTCAAAGGGAAAGTTGACTCAAGCTGAACAACATGTTCACTGTGCCCGAATAAAAAGCTAACAATATTATCCTAAGTGCTAATCATTGTGATTTAATTCTCCTATCCTAATTCCCTCCTCCAACAGCTCTGTGTGAAGTGGGTAAAGCTTCCTTGTGGCCCTATCAGAGGGACACTATCATTTTGTGGGATGTTCTTCTTTTCATCAGTCTCATGCAAAATGTTTTCTCTGTGATTAACAAGCAAAATTTAACATATGAAAGTTAGAGCACAAGAAAAAAAAAGGAGCTATGAAAATATTAAAAAATTGCAACAATTACAAATAATAAGTAAATAATAAAATGATTAGTTATTTGAATTAATTAAATGAATTTTTGATTAATGATTAACTTAACATAACTTCTTAACTTAACTTCTTTAGTAACTCAGTTTAACATTATAAATTACTTCTGTAAATATGTAAAACAGAATGGTAATAATTTTTATCATCTTTATCTTGTGATGGTGTTTCATGATAATGGAACTGCAGTCCCGATAAAATAAAATATATAAACAAAAATAAACATTTTTTATATTAACATTCATCGTGCTATGTGGGGAGGGGTCTTCAGCCCCATCCACATTACTTTTTGTTAAAAATGAGAACTAAACATAAGACCAAGTCTGTTCTCTTGGCCTCAATCTATGGCAATTCTATTGAGCTGGTGTGGAATCATTAATTTCCAAAATAAATCAGAAAAATTCATTTTTTTTGTTTTTGTTTTTCTTCTGAAACATTAGTGTCTATTGTTTTTATATAAGTCTTATATGTAGAAAAAGTCTATAGGTCTCATTCCAGAAAATAAATACATGCAAAAAGCAAAAAAAAAAAAAGAAGAAATTTGCATTTGAAAACAAAACAAAAAAGTGTTTACAATAGGACAGACCTAACAAAATGTTCATTTTATGATCAGATCAGATAAAAAAATCTAGAATCAGGAATCTTTAAAACTTAAGATCCGAATCATGTGATTTAGCTCCCTGTAGAGAGCTTATGAGGTTATCAGTTATGAATGAGTTGTTTATCTAATGACAACTTCTCTTCCCATCATATATTGGTATAATTGATTTGGGTGTAAACTGGCCTTGTGTAATGATTAAAAGAAAATGCACAAAGTGTTGAAGAATACAAAATAAATCTTTATATACCACAATATAATATATAATAATACAAAAGGATAAGGGAAAAGGTGAAGTTTCAAGAGTTCAAGTGCAAAATCCTGGTGTATATCAGAGATAGAGAGACAGAGAAATGTAGTAGCTACCACTTGACCATGTGGTGAAGGAAGGTATGTTTGTTTTCAATGTAGCAAGGATGGTGTAGCCATGTAAGGTTTCCAGCTAGCTGAACAAATGTTGTATTTTGTCTCTGGATATGTTATGATAACTGCAGCATCAGAGAATGGGCAAAATTAATTTATTGTCTTTGATTTTGGTTGATTTTCCACTGATTATATACACACACCTATAGATCTGCTTTGAAAAAACCACCTACTTCTCATTGGCTTGTGGCCTTATATCCTGGTTGTGAAAGCTTTCTGATTGGCTGGCCAAATTATCCATTTTTAGAGATGGTAATATTTTGATCTCCTTGTTATTATTTGTTTATTTCTTTTCTTACATCCTGGCTGTGAATAATTTCTGATTGGTTGGTTAAATTATGGCTTTGTTTGCTTGGTGACTTTTATTATCCATCTATTTTTAGAGATGGTGAAATTTTGGTCTTCTTATTTATTTTTATTTATTTATTTCTCTATCACACTACACCTATCCACTTTTTATTTTGTGGTACCCTGATTGATTATCAGTTTATTTTAAATGTTTTCTACTCTTAATATAAAAATATCTTACTTTAGTTCTTTGACATTTGTTTTTATGACCTCTTAAAATCTATTGCACATTAGTGACCTAATTATTAGATAATTGCAATGTAAAACAGAAACTATTTCATTGATGAACAGCCCTGTGAAAGCCAAAAATGGAACATTTTAATGATTATAATCTAAAATTAAAGCACAAATTCACATTTAAAAGCAGCAATAGAATTTTGAAAAATAAAGACTAAAAAAACACAAAAATCAACATGTGAAATTTCACATGGAACCTTTTTTAAACGTTTTCAGAAATGTACTTTCTTTTAAAATTTAGATGCTTTGTACTTATGTTAACTTCAAACTATAATGATTAAATTCACTATAATATAGCAGGAAACAACCCTAAGTTCATGGAAGATTAGTGCTAAGTCATATGGACCAAAATGAACTGGGTGGCAGCTTTTGAAGAGAAAGAAACACAAGAACCTGTACTATTTCAATATATCTAATATCCAAATAGAGAAAGAGAATTAAGAAAAAGAAGTATTTACAATGTGCATATGTGGACTTAGCTTAAGAGAAATGGCATCCAGGTATCTTGTCACCAGTTATTTCAATCCTCAGTAAGCTTCTGTAGATAGTAGTAATTACTCTTAAGGTTGCTGGCTCCATCCTTCCATAACTTGATGCCACTGTCTATGGCTAAGATCTAATGGTAAAGGGAGCAGCCTTGCTTGGTACTGCTTGTATAATATCATGGAAGGAAAATAGAGGATGCATACTTGAATTTGTTGCTTTTTATTTAATCATTTCACCCCAGGCAAGCAATAAAGCCACTAAGATATAATGGGTTATTGAGTGTGAAAGAATATTTGAAAAAAATACTATTAAAGAGAGAGAACAAGAGCAGGAATTAAGAAGACAGAAGATAACGATTGATGTTGCATTTAAATTTTTGAAGATCAAATTTGATGGGAAAGCAAGAGGCCAGAAGAGATTTCCACACGTGAGAAGTGTGATAGGAAAAATTGTTAGCATAGAACTTACAGTTGCATCTAGCCATTTCAACTGTAAATTGATGCGACCTTGCTGCCAATCTAGTACTGCATAATGTCTACATGCCATAGAGGAAAGTTCATCAGAACAATTACCATGAAAGTATTTATAAAAAAGGCACAGGGAAGCTATGTTATGGCAGTGGAAAAGTGAGTGAATCCAAAATGCCAGGGTAGGACCAATGACATTGCAGATTATTCTTTGGATTTTATCAAGAATCGATAAATATATAACAGGAGCACCAGACCATATGTTGCAGCAATATTCAAAGTAAGGATGAATGGTAGACTTATAAATATGTAAGATAGATTCTGTCAACAAAAATTGTCTAGCATGACACAGTACACCAACTTTCCTAGTAGCAGGCTTATATATATATAGCTTATATAGAATAGTTTCATGTGACCCTTACATGGGGCATTGATTGTGCTCTTCTTTAGCCATTCTCTGACCTGATTTTATTCTGTGATTGATTAATCTTATTTTCCAATTGATTATCCTAAATTCCAATAAAACTGAACAAAATACATAAAATAAATATCTTTCTTCTACTTCTGAAATAACAAAAAGAACAGATATTATACTTTGATCTTTGGATTATCTTCAGTAAAAGCTGAGCCAAAAGACTTGCCTTGCACAATTAAAATATCTAACAGACTTTTACATGTCCATTTCTTTATCATAATAGTTATATTCTTTACTGTTTTATATTTAACTGCATTGTTAAATGTAATTGTGACTAGGTAAAATTACCCACAGAAGATTAAAGATTATCTGAACAGTTAACTTAATCTTACCAATGTTGGTTAATCTGACAGCAAATTTTACAATTTTGCTACTGTTTGATAACAAAAATAGCAAATAATTTTCCAGAAATCTAATGCATTACAACTTTATCTTCTCTCTCTCTCTCTCTCGATATATATATATATATATATATATATATATATATATATATATACACAAATTGACAGGATAAAAATTTACATACACACATAAATACTTGTATGTCTGTAAGTTTTTTTATTCCTTAGGTGTTATAAAAACAGTGATCAATGTTAAGGAACAATGCCATAAGTATATATTAGTGAATATACGTAATATTCAACATTGATAACACTATTTGTAATTTCATGCAGTTTAAAAAAAAGGGGAAAACAGAAAACTGCATGAAATTACGAGTAGTGTTATTGATGTTGATATTATGTATATTCAATATTCACTAATATATATATATATATATATATATATATATATATATATATATATGAATATTTGAATAAAAAAACAGATCACTTTAAGGATATATATATATATATATATATATATATAATTCTACGAATAAAGATAAAAAGAAAATTTATCTTAGCCAACATGTCTCATTCCCTGAGGGACTTTATCAAGGCAAAAACATTCTTGATCCCATCTATATATAACTGTTACAAAATAAAATCTTTGCATTTACCTTGATAAAGTCCTTCAGAGGATGAAATGTGTTGACTAAGACGTTTTCACATTGAACCTTTTATCGATATATTCTATTTGAAATTTTGCGTATAAAAGGCTGCACGATACTGAGAGTAAGCATAGTGTTGCATAAACTATGTATGATTAGAAACAGTTGTGCAGATATGATTATGTTTCTGCACGATAGGGAAACCATCTTATCTTCTGCTGTCTATTTGGTAGCCATCTTTATGCAGTGAGTGGACAGCCATCAACATCTCTGTGCATATATATATATATATATATATATATATATGCAGAGTCTGCCCCCAAAAATCTATACAAACTTCAGAAAATGAAAATCTTGTTTTTTGTAGCGTTATCAGATTGTGATAACAGTTTGCTGTAATACAATATTTTCTTGACAGATAGCATTACACTGCTGACTCTTAGACTAGAAATTGAAAATGCGTGTGCAGCAATCCCACTGGACACTTTGACCAATATTGCCCAAAGAGTAGTTTGCTGTACTAATAAATGACTGGAAACTAAAGGTCACCATTTTGAGCATCTAGTATTAAAATATCTGTACAAATTTTTCCTTTCCTATACATTTTTTTGGCAGACTCTCTCTCTCTCTCTCTCTCTCTCTATATATATATATATATATATATATATGTATGTATGTGTGTGTGTGTATACAGACTAAACCAACTAAGAGATGAAGGGAAAGTATGAAAATAAACCTTACCTATACAAAGCCTGCAAAAAAGAAACATATACCTACTTTAACAAAATCTAACAGTGCTCAGTAGCTATAGTATAAAGCAACCCAAATGGGAAACTAAAACAAAATGCAGCTGCAATATTAACAACAACCAGGCATAGGTCTAGAGACCTATAACTATAACTCTGACTCCCATGTCAACCATGGTTGACAGATGATCAAAACCAAAATCTGATGATTGCAGTTGACATTGTAACTCAGAGTAATGGTTACAAGCTGATGTCTCTAGATGTGTTCATGGTTGTTGTTGTTATTATATGTTGTTATATATATATATATATATATATATATATATATATATATATATATATATATATATATTTATATTTTAAAGAAAAACAGACCACTTTAAGGTTCCATTATAATAATTTATTTCACCAGACCCCTTTTAAAGGATGTTGGATCATCAGATAGCACTTCCAAAAAATGAAACGAAAAATGAAATGTAAATTGATGGGTAGTATAAGTTTTTGTAATTTAACAGAGAGTGTAATAAGGAGTGGTTAGAGAGACATGGTAAAGTTATAATGATAAGGCATCCGGGCACCTTGAGGTGGTGTAATGGTTAGTAAGCTTGTCTCGCTAGAACAATTACGACTGAGTAGTGAGTTCGATCCTCACTGGATGCCCCCTACTTTCGGCCTTGTGCCACATCCAAGCTACGCTTGGAAAATCACTATAATGATAAGGCATCCTCCTTGGGACTACCCATACGGATTACCAAGTTTTTCATAACTTATATATATATATATATATATATATATAATTCTCAAAATGTGTGTGTGTGTTTGTGTATGTGTGATTGGATGTTGTTTATGCATTTCCACAGTTTTCATCTGATTTTGATGAAATTTTTTTGTTTGATAGATAATTCTTCAATGCCAGTTTTGAGTCCAAATTGTTGGTGAAAGTAGCTCTCCACTACTTCCTGTCCATTATAACTCTCAGCAATGTTTTACTATTTTCTATCAGTTCTTGGATATATATTTTTCATAAAAACTTTTATAAAAATAAATAGTTTAAATTATTACAATAATATTATTTATTATTATACAGTTCCCTTTTCAGCCTCCCCCCCCATTCAAATTGTTAACACTCAGTTGGGTGGGCTGACTTTAAACTTAAACTGCTCCATTTGAATGGCAAAAATTCCCAGAAAGAAAAACCTGTTATACTGCTAGTATATATATAGTAGTTGCCCAAAAGCTTTGGGTGATGGTCGGTACTGTTGGCACCACGACCATGCACTCAAAGCAATTGCGAACGAGGTGACGAGTGATAAGGGCTAGTAGGCATCAACCAGGGAAGAAATTGAATCGAATTAACTTCGTAAAAGCTGGAGAGAAGGTACAGAGACAGAGGAAAGAGAGAACGAGCCTGTTATCTTCCGCAGACGATTGGCAGTTGATAGTGGACCTAGAAACTCAGTTGAAGTTCCCTAGACATATAGCCGTAACATCGCTAAGACTGGATCTTATATTGCACTCCAACAACACAAAGCAGTGCATTATTTGGGAACTGTCTGTGTCATGGGAGGAATATATTATACTTGCTAATGAGAGAAAGCGGTCTAAATACCAAGAACTGGTCGAACAATGTTGACAAAAGTCATGGAAGATATACTATGACCCCGTAGAAGTTGGTTGCAGGGGCTTTGCAGGACAGTCTTTGTGCAGAGCCCTAGCAAAAATAGGCATAGTTGGGGCAGTTAGGACGAGAGCACTGAAGGACATTACCAATGCAGTTCTCACTGCGTCAAAATGGATTTGGCTTAAGAGATCAGAGCCATGGAAGAAGCAGTGAGAACATTAAGGGAAATCTCAGAATCATAATTAGGAGACGTGTTATACGTTATAAGGGAATATTAAGACATTATATTAAGTTAGGGTAGTTAAACTGTTATGGATAGGTGTGGAGAATCATTGTTATATGTGGGGAGGGATGTTTTTTGGTTTTTTTTAACTTGGCTTTTCGGTTACTGATTGCCATTATGATTATATATATATATATATATATATATATATATATATATATATATATATATATTTTGGTGCTTACTTGCGGTATTATTAGATTATGTAAACCTAATTGTAGTTTTATTAGGAATGGGGAGAAAGATATAGTTTCATAGTTATAATAGTCTGGAAATTTAGGGAGTTGATACTAGTACTGGTTGAGTAGATTTATTTTGAGAAATATGTATCAGATTGTAAATATATGAATAGGTTACTTAATTGAGTAGATAGCATAATCATTTAGTTATTTATTGTTCGCAGGCTATTGAATTATTTTGGACGGTAAATGACAAAATGTGTATATGGATTTTTTTGGGGTTTTTTGACCGTAGGGTTAAAATAGTGAATTTCTTTTGAGAAAGTGCTAGTATAGATTATTTTTAAGTTGAGTATGAGTGTAGGTGTATTTAAATTAAGGATTGATAAGGGATTGGTATTTAAGATAAAACATGGACTTAAACAATGCAATAAAGATACCAGCTCACCTGGGTATGGATTCCGGAAATTGAAAACTGGATGTAGTAATAAGACACCATTATATAGAAGAGAAATGTGAAAAGCCCTGTTTTCATTGGTTGACGTTGACTAACATATGTCAATAAGAACAGTTGAGGTCCGGCCTTGCTAGTTTTTTACAATTACTGTTTTTTGCAATGTCACAGAGCGTAGCTTGACGCTTTCAAGGAGGCGGAGAATCAGGTTGGGGTTGCTGTTGGAGCCGATATGATGCGAAACCGAAATTGGTGATGAGAACAGTGCATCACTGAAGACCACCCTTGATGCATCTAAAATGTATGATTTAACTATATATATATATATATATATATATATATATATATTAATGTGTGTGTGTGTGTGTATATATGGGGCATGTGTCTATGAGACCCATAATTTATATATATATATATATATATATATCATGGGGCTTGCCCAATATATGTATATATATATTTTGGGCATGTGTCTATGAGACCCATAATTTATATATATATATATATATATCATGGGGCTTGCCCAATATATGTATATATATATTTTGGGCATGTGTCTATATTTCTGAGATGAGGCATTATGTACACTATTTACATTATTCGTACTATTGTTCTGATCTTTATCATATTTATCACAATGTTTCGGCCTTCTTCAGGTGGTTGTAATGTCAAACTGAACACTTTATTTCACTCGCTGGGGTAGACTGTATTAATGGATGTCAGTTATCAGTTAACTCCTGTTAATTCACCACTCCAAGTTCTCTGCTGCCTTAACCCGGTATTGAACTCACAACTCTTTGAGTCCTGTCACTGGATCTAACTAATGCCTTTATCCAATGTGCCAGGACATCTGTGTATGAATTTCTGGGATTTATAAACTTAATGTCTTCAGCAACCATTTTTACCAGTTTTCATATTGCAATTTTTGCTGTTATCATTACATGTTTTTTACCAGTGCTCATATTGCAATTTTCGTTGTTATTATTGCTTTTCTCTGGCACTCCTTATTACTGGTTCCCATATCGTATTCATTTCTATGCTTGGTTGGCTCAGATTTTTGTGGCCTGGCATATGTGCTGATTCCTTAAGTTTATGAATTTTCCAATGATGTCCTTCATCTATTATTTTAACCTGATGAGAATGGTTTTAGATCACGCTCTTTCCCAGAAACTGTAACTAAGGTCTGCTCAGCATAGTTGCAGTATAAACCACAGGTGGGCTCTATGGGTGTTGAATAAACACAAATGCACCTGAGCAAGCGTCTGCAATAGGGATTGGCTAGCCGCCCTAGTAGACAGGTATCCTCGAATATGGGTGGGTGCTATATATATATATATATATATATATATATATAAAAAAAAACAAAGAAAAGCATGCTTTCAATTCCACTACTACTCTAAATGTTATTTTGTGGAAACTCACAATTATTATATCACCAAATCCACAAACCACTATTTTAATCAACAAGGTTAGCCTCATGGATTAAATTTCGTGAGAGTGAGTTCAATCCCAGGGCTGGGTTGCACAAACTTAGATTCAGTGGAAGATGAGCAATAACTGAGCAGTAGTAAATAAAAAACATGATGAGATATTCCCAAACATAGGCATCAAAATATGAACAATCTACCTTTGTAGATTAAGTAAAGGGTTCAGTTTGGAATTCTTCAATGTTTACCTGGATCAATAAGCACATGAAAACCATGAAGAATAACAACTGAAACATTGTGATAAAAATAACAAATATAATGACAACTGTTTGAGGATAAATAACGATAACACCTCATCTGAGAAATTCAGACAGAAATCACATTTTAATGTACTTACAACCACATCATGTTGAAACATATAATCACCAAAGTTAAGCACCATCAAGCCTGGTCAGTACCTAGGTGGGAGACTGCTTAGGAATACCAGGTGCTGTAAGCTTGGTATGTGGGTGGTGTAATGGATAATGGCTTGGAATTGTTAATTGGAGAGACAAATTCCAATTCTATTTGGGTTTGTTATACTCACTTACATGCAAATAACCTTGAGAAAGGCATGAATCCACCTCTTCTCCATCCAGCTATGGGTTAATTAGTAAGACTTGTATCACTAAATCAATTATTATCAACAAAAAAAATTAAAATTGCATGCAAAATCTTTAGATTTCAGTATTAAATAACCCATATGCTGCTAAATAAAAACAACCAACCAACATTTTAATGTAACCTTTACTGCTGAATTCTTTACATTGTATGCTTATTTTCAAAATTCCTAGCAGTATTGATTTTCTTTTGTAAGTTACAAAAACAAATATTTAGAAAATTCACAAATTTAATAAAAAATAACAGCAGAAAATATATGTAAATAATTTATGTCATCAGAGAGAATTTGTCAGAATATGTAATTTATTTATTTAAGTGATCTAAAAAGTTATAGAAATGTTATGAAAACAAAAATAGATGCTTTTTAACATCAAATAAAGCATCAATAAAAGTTAAAAATTTTCTCAGAGTTAGTGGAAAAATGGATCAGTATATTTTTCTAAATATTTGTTTTATCATGATATAGGATTTTTATAATCCTATATCATGATAAAACAAATATTGCTGTTAAAACAATTAAAAGTTATTTTTTATTGTATAAAGTTAATGGTGATTATGGATATTGAATTCAGCTAGCATTGTTTAAACATGAGATTAGTAATTAAGACAGCTGAAGTTTTGCCAAGTCCTGACTTTATGAGGATTTTAGCCTCAAACTTAACTTAGTAAAAGAAACCACTCATTTAAAACTAGCATGTACATAAAAAAATCCAAGTGTAGTTTTGAGTATTGAACTCATTCTTTTCATTACTTTTGCTGTTAGCATAACTTTTCAGAAAATCTATTCTACAGCATTCTTCAGATGAAAGTCAAAAACATTTCTAAACATCTCAAATTGTTCATGTTTATTTGCTTGATTTTCAGCCCTTATTCAGGCTCTTGCAGTATCAATGAAATGATTCTATAGGGTGTTCCAATAACATGGCCTGATTTTAAATGTGAATTAAGTTTAAGCATCTAATAATTTTTTCTTTTTCTTTCAGATTTAACAGCTTAAGTTTTTGTCAATTTCAACCATGGAAAGATTAACAATCAGACAACATGTTAAAGTTATCGAAGCCTATTACAAAAATGGATGTTCAAATTTATAAATATAAAGTCCAATGATTCTACTAGCAAAAACTGCACACCAAACAGTGACCCTTTGTGGATACTGTAGTTTTTCAAAAATCTTACTTGGATTTTTATCAGCCCAAATGTGACAATTCTACTTATTAACGAAGCCACCAAGATGAAAATGGACTTCATCACTAAAGAGGATTTTTTGTGAAAAATCTTCATTGGCTTGTCTTTGCTCATGCACCCAATTGATGGATGTTAAAACTTCAACAGGTTTCAGCTCTTGTGTCAATTGAATTTTGTAAGAGTGTAGAGACAAATCTTTTGTCAAAATTCAATGTAGTATTGTTGTGGAGAGGTTCAATTCCTGCATGCGATGATGAATAGAAGTGTCTGAATTTTCAGTTACATTCTTGTGCATTGCAGCAGTGTTTCCAGCTGAATGGTGTAAATGAGTATGCAGTTGTGTTGGCTGATAATGTTGACCAAAAAAATCACAAAGTGCACAAAATGCATTTCTGTTTGAACTTCCATTTTCATAATAGGCTTTGATAACTTCAATAACACGTTGTTTGATTGTTAATCATGGTTGAAAGTGACAAAGACTTAAATTGTTAAATCTGAAAGAAAAAGAAATTCGACTCTTGACTCAGCTGGAAAATCTTTACCTGGCTTTTTCCCTTTAGAACTGAGTCCCTCTTGAGTGATATGCATAAAATTCTGTCCATGGTATCTGCTATCACCTCTACATTGCACTGGATCCCCACAAAGCATGGGGACCTAATGGCATCCCTGTAATAATCCTTAAGAAATGTGCTCCTGAACTGGTTTCTGTTCTCTCTAATCTCTACAATTTCAGGACTTGGCAAAGGGTAATTATATATTTCCAAACAATTGTTCAGTCCTGTAGAAAAATCTGTGCAGACCCTAATTTTATTATTTTTTTGTTTTTGCATAAATGGTAGGGCTTGCCCACGAACTGTAGTCCATTTTGCTCAACATGCCTATTTGTTCTAAGTGGCCTAATTCTTTACTAATGGAGGCTTCGGCTGCAAAAGGTACTTTTCTTTTCAGCCTAAAAATAGGCATCACATTCTCTTTAAGTTTGAATGTTGCTTTAGCTTTTGTGCACCTGCCAAGACTCTCAGAAAAAATTTCAGGAAATTTTATCTCTAATTCCTTTTTTAATTTTTCCACACTGTTTGAATTAACACTGACACTATAGCAGAATGAATTATTTGGTTGGTTGAAAAGGTTGAATAACTCAATCCAATCCATGCTGAACAGGTTCTGGGTTCGTTTCATAATGAATGCTTTTAACTTTATAGTTTTACCAATAAATATCACATTTGTGTAAAATCCTCCTTCAAAATTTGGTTTATTTCCTGTAATGCCATGAGCAATCTTTTCATCATCAATAAAGTTGGTCTGCCAATTTTTTTTTCAAGTTTGTTCATTTATCAATGTCAGATCTGAACCAGTATCCAATTGGAACTTAATATTTTTATTGCTCATTTGTTCATTTACAAACTTTCTTTTCATTTTTATTTCTTTGTTTTCCATTGTAGTTAACTGTATTTTCATTTTTGAACCCTTTTTACTTTTGGGTATTCTGCAATGTGTATGCTTATGTTTTTTTTTGCTACAATTAAAGCATTCTTTCCTTCTAAATGGACATTCCTTGTAATAATGAATCTGTCCACAGCTATAACAAGTATTTATTTTGTGGGCAAAATTTTCTTTATGTTGTCTTTATTTAACTGCCTGAATCTTTGACATGTCGTGTTCTTTTATCCTTGCCATGTTGTGTTGAAGATTTTCTATTTGTTCACATTCTTCAGTGACTATTTGCAGACTGATTTTTTGATTTTGTTCTAATTTAGACAAAATTCTGGTTCTAATATCACCATCTGCTGAAGCTGTCGGTCCTTCTACAAAAATCAAGTACTTAAACTTATCAGGACTTTTAATTTAAACTTTTCACACTCTCTATTGACAAATCCCAGTGAAAGTTGAGTAATCCTCCGCACTTGTAAGGTTTAAACACTGCCATCTTGTGTTGAATAGAGAACTTTTCTCCCCACAATTTTTTTCAGAATTAAGACAGTCTCCTCAAAAGATATTTCCACAGGATTTCTCGGAAATATATAGTTTGCATATTTTTCATGTTCATTTGGACCAAATTTTCTGAGCAACAGATGTATTTTCTTTTCATCCGACCATGTAGCACAATCTTTTTGAAAAACCTCTTCATAATGGCAAAAATATGCTGCAAAAGTTGCCTCCTACTCAGGACTGTATTTAAATTCAACAACTGAATTTATCACTGGATACTGAGAAAAAGAATTTGCATTGCCTTGCTCTTTTTCCTTTTTCAACACTAACAATTCAAACATTTTTTAAATTGTTTGTTTTATTTTTCAGAGCATTGCTGGTCCAAACATTATTGTTCCTTCAACCATTCATTTTGTTTCTGCTGGATTTTCATGAATTCCACCATCACTTCTTTTAAATCCTCCATGTTTCTTTGTAGAGACAAAATTTAACTGATAAAACAATTTCCTATTATTTTTTTCCCCATAAAAATTTACTAAACAAATAAAATTCTTAATTCTTTTTAACACATCAATCTGTTATGCAGACTTGGAATTAATTTGAGGTTGAGTTATCACCAACAATTTCTTGGTCTATGACTGTAAATTTCTTTAAACCTGAATCTTTGGTCAGTGTTGGTATTACATCCAAAATTTTTGTTTTCAAATGTTGGTATCCTGCTGGAAATATTAACATTTGAATCCCTTATCGCCAAATGTTGTGTTGTAAATAGGAAAGGATGACACACATATAGAAAGTAAGAAGTAGTTTATTTTGGAGAATAATATGGTACACGGTTGAGAACACAGGCTAATGTAATAAACAGTTAATCATTAACTGCTCTCTCTCAGTAAGAGAGAATGCTGTTTAAATAGTCTTAGATCAGTGGGGGTGTTCAGCTACTCCACAACAAATACATGCATACCACTTTTGCTTGCTTGTGAGCTAAGAAGGTGGTTTATTTCTTAATGTTCTTGGAGTTCTTGTACTGGAATTTTAATTAGAACCAAGAGAATTTCACTCTGCCAATTTGATGCTTAGGCTAGAAGAGATGGAGGTGACACTGATACTTGATGAGGATTCATAGGTACATAGATGACTCCTAGTGGGAGTGGTCACTGTGAAGAGCAGATAACACTATGCCTGAAGCTACAGAAGGTATAGTATGTGATTCATGCCAGGAAATGCCAATGGTCTGAACTGACTTCAATGTTAATAAGGAAAATTTGTTCTAAGAGAAATTGACTTGTGATGACACTAATATATGCTGTATTCATCCTAGATCATACTAAAATAGACTTTGCACTCAGTATTACGTCAAAGCATCAGTGAAGACAGGTGCATCAATGGGTTGACATGGAAGATGGCCTCCTATCCACCAGGTGCAAATTTGTGCCTCACATAGGGTATCAGTGGCTGCTCATGACATGAAAACAGGTGATTGACCAATCTGCATTTAGGATATGCACATGTCAGACAATCCTGTTAAATTTATACAAATTGCTTCCAGTTTCAAAACCAGTGTAGAGTTTTTCTTCCTCCTTAATAGCAATCTGGTGATAAGCACATTGGTGGTTTTGCATGTAATATATCAATATCATTAACCACCTCAACTATTCTAGAGAGAGGATAGGCATTTACAAGAGCAGGCTGAAAAGTTCATAGGCTGACTATGAAGAAGTGATACTAGAGCTGTGAAATTTTGCATGCATTAATTTCAACTCTTCCTATTAATAACTACATTCTTTCTTTCCAGGTAAACTAATATTTGACTGTTCAAAGAAGACTTTAAAAGTAATTAGTAATGGCTTCTCTTGAAAATGAACAAAATTTGGCATCAAGTACCTGCAGAAAAAGGGTTTTGCCTCCAAGGACATTCATGCTGACATGGTTGCTGCTCCAGGATTATCAGCAGTGCAAAAGTGGGCAGCAGAATTTAGGAGAGAAAGGGAGAGACTTGAAGATGACCCAAGTTCTGGACATCCTTCAACTACCACCAAAGAGGAAACATTGATCATGTTCACCACATGTGATGGATGACAGACAATCGACTACAAATCAAATAGTCAATTCTGTTAGTATATTCCATGACAGAGTTGAGAATATTCTGATATTTTGAGATGCAAAAGTCATTGTGTTTATTGACTATCTTCAAAAGGATCATACTATTAATGGAGAGTACTATACCTGCTGAGGTACTTACAAAAAATCTATCAAAACCAAAGAAGAAAATTGATGAAAAGGATTTTGTTACATCAGGACATTGTTCCAGCACACAAGTCTTTGGTTTCATTGGTAACTGTGACTTTGAACTGGTTGATCACTCTATCATTTATTCCCCAACATAGAAAAACACTTGGTTTGGAACCAGTATTGCAGTGATGATGATGTTATATCTGCTGTTGATGAATTTTTGACCAACAGGATAAAAGCTTCTTCATCTATGTGATCCAAGCACTGCAGCACCAATGGAAGAAGTGTGTGGACCACTACTATGTTGAAAATTAAACCTCATTTGGTCACATTTCATCAGAGTATTTTGGTCAGCCTATGAACTTTTCATCTGATCCCTTCTGTAATTCTGTGGGTGCTTAATGAGTAATCAATCACCAACCAATTTTTATAGCTATATCCTGATCTCATCTGTAATTCTGCTCTATATTGAGAATTAGTAAGCCTAATCATAGCATTTTGGAAATTTCACTTTCAATGAATTTGTAATCAGAAACTGTATATTACTGTGTCTTAAAGGCTGTATAGAATGTGATTTACACCAAGACAGACCATAGGTCTCAATTGAATTTCCATCAGGAACCTTGTTCTAAGAAGAGTTGATCTGTGGTACCCCAATATGATTTGAGTTTACCCTAAGAGATATCAAATTAAGTTTTGTATTCAGTATCACCTCAGAAAGTCAAAAGACCAAGAAGACTCAAGGATTGGCCTACTAGGTGAACTCAAAGCCACCAAGTGCAGAATTGGGCCTTGAAGGATGCTGCTGGGTAACATAAACAACAAAGTGAACCCAGCAGAACTTATATTCACACAAGACAATCAAAAGTTATATAAACACCCAACCTATGAGGAGAAAATCAAAATTTTTCATATCCTTACAAGAAGATCAAATGTTTAAAGAAAGACTTGAAACCACATACCTTTGGTCTGACCTATGTTAATTTTATGGAGTCCAGTAGTGAATAAACAATTATTTTATGTATGGAAAATTTGGTCTTTTATTCTTACCAGACATTACTAATATAACATTACTAATCATAACCTTTGGCAGGAATTGGTATTCATTGAATATTAGGGCAAGCTCCAGGGGTCTTTCCCCACCAGGCAGGAAGGTGGGTTTATTGGCCAGGGCCTGAGATATCTCCAATGGGGAAGGGCAATATGTGACTGTTAGACCTACTTTAAACCTCAACCTTATGTCATATCCAGTTGTGACGTAGGCACTACTAATATAACATTATAAGTTTACAGTTTGGTGGCAAGTTAGTGAAAACGTACTAAATGAACTTTGATCACAGCAAAAAAAGCATGTTTTAAGCCACCAAAAGGCATTTCTGAAGATTCATGTTTGTGCAGAACATCATTAGTTCACAAATCTGTGAAAAATGTTAAACTAGTATTTAAACTAGTATTTGCATAAATTTCAAAGGTCAATATCTGTCTATATTTCTGACATGAGGTATTTTGTACACTATTTACATTATTCAGACTATTGTCCTCATCTTTGTTGCCATATTTATCACAACATTTCAGCCATTCCAGTGACAGGACCCAAAAGAGTTGTGAGTTCAATACCTGGTTAAGACAGTGGAAAACTTGGAGAGGTGAATTAATAGGAGATAACTGATAACTGACATCCATTAGACATAGCACGTGGAACTGGAACAGTCTACCCCAGTGAACGAAATAAAGGGTTCAGTTTGACATTCCAACCACCTGAAGAAGGCCAGAACATACAACGATAATAATAGATTGTGATAAATATGGCAACAAAGATGAAGATAATAGTATGAATATAGTGTTCAAAGGTCAATGTTAAGATTTTGGAGGAAACTTCACCCTCACAGGGAATGATTTTCTCGTTATTTGCATCTGTTATACCTTTCTTTATGAAGTTATCTGAACTCACCCTATTGATTATGCATCAATGCGTAGGATTGGCTTGTTAAATTTAACACCTCAA
>CAHIKZ030002711.1:842500-1007500 GCA_903632075.3 Acanthosepion pharaonis | reverse complement strand
TTAAGAAAAACATATCCATGAAAAATATCGAAATATATATAATATATATACCTACATCGATATTAACAGGATATTGGAATGAAGACTCCGACTGTACCAATAGTAATTGGATATGGGACTCGTGAAAACAAATGGAAAAATTTTACTAAAATTATGATATCTTCAAAATTGGTGTCACAAAAAAATGTTTAATACTTTTTGTTTGTAGACATATTTTCTGTTGGAGGCTTATATTATTAATAATTTTTACAAAACGTCCTGAACTTGGAAAATAATAGTCAATGACAACAACAAATCTAGTTGTGATGGTTGGTACTTCAAATGTCCGAATCTGCTACTCCTACTTATATCTATGGGAAAAGCATTACAAGAATAGGTACCTTTGAATACATATTTTTTCTGCTCAAAAGTTTATTTGGAAGGCCTGACAACCAAGGAAAAACTTGAAAATTGTTTTATTCTGTGGAACCCTAAAAATGGCTGTCAGTGTTTTAAGATAATCAAGAAAGGATACATCAATTTGTCTTTTGTTTCAAAATGCCAAGTTTTTGTTCCTGGCTTGTAACATTTCTAATTTGTCAAGTTTTCCCAGTCACATTAAGGACCTTTTACCGACACTTCTTTAATATATATAATTGTTGTGAACTAATGTTGGGAATTTTCGCTGTTAATTCTATCCTAAGTGGGTGTGCCACATTTTTGACATTGTGTTCAAATCTCGAGAAAACAACATTATGGACGTTTGGAAGAAACAAATAAGCAAATGAAAACCATATCCTTTGTCATTCAGTGTTATGTTTGGGATCAATCGTTATTTTAAAGCGTTCACCATGTCTTATAGAAGTAAAAGCGGATTCGAATGTTCTTCTTATCTTCCCTGTTTGCAATTCTCCTTCTTTGATGGATAATTTATTCCTTCTTTGCCTTATCCTTATTATTATTGAAAAGCATTATTATCATAATGGTTGTTACCCCAAACTGTTTACTTGGGGATGGTATTCTGCCACTTGTTGAAAAGGCAGTGCCATTTTTTACAAGAAACATTTTAACATAATTCCTTAGTAATAACGTTCAACTTTTTGTTTCATCTGACACACACATTGTATTTTTGGGTAACTGCATATCTTTCTTTTCATGTTTTTTGAATATGAAACTTTAATGGGTTTTGACATTTTTGGTTTTCAGTAATGGCACTTTTTTTTTTTCGTTTTGTATGAAAAGCCTGTCTCTATAGTGTCTATTGCCCATGGCTTTCGGACACATTCATTTACCCATTTCAAGATCAGTTTTAATTTCAGAATTTATTTTCATGGTTTTTTTTTTAAGATGCAATTCTGATCTGTCTCCACTCTCTCTCTCTCTCTCTTATATTTATATATATCCATTTTCTTGGAAGTTTTGCCGTGTCTGTTTTCCATTTAAATAAATTTCTATATGATATTTCCTATGTATATATATAATATCAAAACTTGTAAAAATTTTTACAGTAACTTGCCGTCGTTTTCGATGTTCAATGATTCTCATCTCAGGCGATAAATCTGGATAATTTATTAGTTTTAAAGCAAAAATTTAATCCTTGTTTTTACGAATGCAAGAAAAAAAGTGGTCGGTGTTATTAGGTTTGAGGGCTTTCTCAGTAAACAATTGTGTGCTTCTCTGATTGAGATAACATTTAAACTACTATCGAAAATTTGAATATTTAAAAATCTTTCAAAATTCAAAGTTTTGGCAGTCATTTAAAAAAAATTCATGTATCAATATTTTGCATAGGGTAATTTTGAACTTTGATAAAAAAATGGATTCAACCATGAGTTTTTCATTTTCCTTCCACATACAACTAAAACAACTTTACAAGATATTACTTACCAAATATCAGGCAAAATGGCGAACATAAACTAGAGTTATAACAGAAAATAACATGTATCAATACTTATGCATATCACTGTATAACATCTATTTAAAACAAGAGTATAAAACAATGTCTATACTATTTTATTAAGATTTATTATATATGTATAATGTATATAAATATAACCTCTTGTTCATCAATAAATTCAAAAATTTATATAAAAAAGAACTTCCTTTCTTTCATTATGTTTTTTTTAATGCCTATATAAATAACAAGTTATATAGACAAATATACTATCATCAAAATTTCTAGGTCTGATATATTGATTTAATATCTACGTTTCGGGCTATATTGTATTATGTCATTATGCAACATCAATGTTTGCGCTATATATCATATATTGACTAAACAGATATGTTTATATATATATATATATTTTATACATATATATATTTATAAACAATATATTATATATACCCATATATTTCTGTTTATATATATATATATATATATATAAAAAATATTTATAACTTGTATATATATTATGTTTTATTATATATATATATATAAGCAACGTTACATACTATATTATATATATATATGGGCATATTTATGTATATATATATATATATATATCCACTATATATGGAAAATATATTATAAAAAACAAACAAAAAATCTGCACAGGGGTTTTGATCTTTCAAATAAAATTCAAACCTCCTTTCGGGTATGAACAGATAAATATTCATAAAACATAATTAACATCAGGGTAATTCAACAATAAAGACTATGGATATAAAAGGTCAGTCAGGAGGCTTTGATATATATATATGGAACCACCTCTTTATATATATGTTTATATATATCTACCCCTGGCTATATATATATATACCTATTTAGGGGTATATATAATATATAACCCATATACTATATATATATGTAAAAGGCATTATAAATAGTAAAATATAGGTTTTAATACCAGAAATACTTTGTAATATATATATATACATATTACCAGGAAATATAAATTTTTATAAGAAAAAAAAAATATTATATACAATATGTTTTGAAAATAATATTATACATATATATATTTTTATACAAAACAAAAATATATTACCAGGAAAAAAATGTTATGGGCGTTAAATGACCCATTGAGTTGATATGCGTAAAACAAACCAAACTAAACCAGGTACTGTTGGCGTATGTGGATGTGCAGGTGGTGCAATGGATAAGCTTGTGGAATTGTTAATCAAAGAGCCGATTTCCAATTCCCATTGGGTTCATTATGTGCGCGTATTCATAGGTACTGCAAGAAAGGTAGGAATCCACCTCTTTGCTTCCCCAGCTATGGGTTAATGTGAGCTGTGATTACTTCAGCATTATTATCATCTAAAAAAATTCTTACAATCTAAAGATATTTTCTGACTTTAAATAACCTACCAAGTTGATAAACCATAGAAAACAAATCAATCAATCACTGAAATATTGATTACCTACGAACCTCTCTTTTAGATTTATTTCCATTCTCTGGGTACAACTGTATAGAAACTGAAATGGCTATAAAATTTGAGGTCAGTTTATATATTGATTGAAATATAGAATTGATTCCATACATATATTCAATAAAAGCTGATTGTTTATACATGGTATAACCATATTTATGAACCTTCAGCTAAGGGGTTAAATCGTTCACAAAAAAAACTTCAAAAAAAATAAAACTAAAACAAAATTAGCTAGACTATAAATAAACTATATTTTGAAACTAGTATTTAAATTTAAATTTCAGCATCACCTTTCCTTCCTGTGCATTACATCAACATACACAACAATTCTAAAGGACCAAATTTGTCACAGGAAAAAATTCTTTCCACTTTGTCATAGATTTTTAAGAAAATTGTTCTCATATATAAAAATTTATATATTGTTTTCCCATACATTTTTGTATTTATCAGACATTTGCCTAGCAAATACAAAAATGTATGGGAAAACTGTGTTCAAATTACAATCTATTCTGTTGCATTCACTTTGCACTAATGTCTTTGAGAAAGGAATGAATACATATCATCTTCCCCCAGTTACGGGTTAAATAGCAGATTAGATTGGGTTCTCTAGCCTTGGGTGGCAGCAAGTTATAGTGAAAGATTACTTTGAACTCAAAACTGTGGAGAAGGCAAAAGGAAACTACTACACTATCTTTACCAAGTAGTAATGGCAATTCACAAAAAACAAAACAAAATAAACAATGAAACTGTGGAGAACTATGATCATCTACATCTTGAAGTGACATAGCATTTAAAAAATGTACAGAGCTATCATACAATTTATATTAACAGCTTTTAATAAAATATTCTTCTACATGTGAAACAAAACTTTTACAAAGATTTACATTGAGATTGTTTCTTTATTTAAGATTTCTTTCCTAATAAATAAATAAAACATAAAATGACTTTAATAATAAAAAATTAAAAACATATTGCCTTAAGAAATAGAAAGAAATGGATTTAAACTTCTAGATAGTTCCAGCAAAACTGCTAAAATAATATATTCAAGAGAATTGTTTTGTCATTATTTTTCATATATTTCTTGCTTAGATAAATATAGATCAGAAAATAAGAGTTCATAAAAGTCTCAGAAATTAGTTTAACTTTGGAAATACTGGATAACTAAGCAATTGAACATTTAAGATCAACACAGGGGGTGCAAAATTAGATATTCAATAATGAAAAACAAAACATACAGACAAAACTTCTTGTATTGATTATACAAACACATCAATAAACATATCAATCTGTCAAATGTTCAAACAGTTTGCCCCAGGTATCCACTACACCCCTGTCTTTTGCACACTCCTCTTTACCTGAAAAGCATTTAAAATTATAATAAATATATTATAATAAAAATTATGAAAATAAGAATAATTTGAATAAATTAAATGAATTCTAGTATTAAATTAATTCTTTGGCTTTAGGAATCAGAGAGCCGAGTTTGAATTCCATGTGCTAATACCCTTGGAAATGGTATGAATCCTCTTCTCTGCCCCCCCCCAGCTATGAGTAAATAGCAGGACAGATCGGGTTCTATAGCCTTGGATGGCAACTGGTCTACCGCAGAAAGAAATGGCAACCTCCTGCAGGAAATAAATCTGCCTTGTCAGTCATGTATCGAAAGATACATGATCGCATAAGCATGTATCACACATGGCACATAAGTAACTGACTGATAATACTTACAGTATAATCTACTTTTGCAGCCTTCTGCATATCAATATTAAAATTTTTAATTAAATTTATTTGTACAAAATTTTTAAATACTTAGTTCAGTGAATCGTTATTTATTTTTAATTATTGTGTAATTCTATACATGCTATTTTAAAGGTGACAATATTTATTCAAACCAACCTCATATTTTTATTTATTTACAAATTTTTCCAGTACTTATAATTTCAGAAGACTGACTACATTATTAAAAGTGCAAATTATTCTATAAGCAAAATGGTATAAGATGCTATAGGATTAAAGAGAGATTCCATATAAAATTTCCAAAAGTTTTCATATAAAATACCTTAGATATCTATCTATATTTCTGAGATGAGGTATTGTAATTATTTACATTATTTACATTGTTTGGACTGTTGTCCTCATTTTTATTGCCATATTCATACCGTTTCAGCCAATGTATGCTGTGGCCTTCTTCAGGTGATTGTAATTTCAAACTAAATCTTTTATTTGGACAGTGGATAAAAAGTATATCCAGTGACTTGGCCCAAAGAGTTGTGAGTTCAATACCTGGCTGCTGTAGCAGTGAAAAAAATTTGGTGTGTTGAGTTAAAGGGAGATAACTGAAGCATCAGGAAGAGGCATGGCACATGGAACTAGAACAATCTACCCTGTTGGACATAATACAGTGTTCAATTCGAAATTTCAATCACCTTAAGAAGGCCAGCTCATACAATGGCTGAAACATTGTGAATATGGTAATCAAAATGAGGATAACAGTCCAAACAATGTAAATAATGAAATATAAAATACCATAGGTTCAAACTAGAAACTATCTTGTAAACTGTTTTAACATTTAAAGCATGAAAGCAAAATTAAAAAGTCACTGTGGGACAATAAATTTAAATTTTAAATAAACCATATGATATATTCCAAGACAACCAAATCCAGGTATGCATGCATATATATATAATATATATGTATATACACACTAATTAGTTACTCCATTATTTAGATTATCATAAATTTTTCTTCTCTTTTTTACCTTTATTAATAAATTTTGTTGCTGAATTCTATTATGACTGATTTTTATAATTTTCAAGAGTTTTGGGTTGAAAATAGAAAGTTAAAATTTTTAGTAACATGAAATCCAATAAAAATTACCATGAAAAATTTAAAATAAGTACAAAATTGAATAAATCACAGCCTATAATGGATAAAAATATTTAAATAAATAACTTTAAGACTTAAATTTATGCTAATCAAACTTTTGATCTTATATTCATTATAGACCAGAAGGGATTTTTTGATTAAATTAAAATTTGTTGAAATTATTGAATTATTTGAAAAAAATACAATGTTTTTTTTTTACATGAAAATTAAAATATAATGAAAATTAACTTTTCACAGTTTCACAATGAAAATAGAAAAAAGTGAGACAAAATTAAATGATAGATCAATTTTTAAAAATAATACAGTTACAATAGGATGTAATCTGAAATACAACTCCTTTTTAATTTTCAATTTTTTATAAATGATTAAAATAAGAATCAAAAAAAGAAGTAGAAATTTATAAAAATTAATAAATTTATTCAACCAGGTACACTTTCAATTTGTTTTTAATGTTATGTCAGTTTTCTTAAGCTATTATTGATAAAGATCTTTATGCTTTCCTCTGCACAACCAACAAAAAGTGTCTAAAATAAATAATAACTTTGGAACCTCCTCTATTAGGATAGAGCACTTCGGCCAAGGGGCAATTTTTTGTTTGTTGTCACACACGATGAGGCAATGAGACAAGAGACATGAGACTTTTGCTTTTTACCCAGAATCCCCAGTACCAGTGGCTGCCCATAACAGAAGCGGCGTTTGCATCTGTGGATCTTGGTTTGCCTGCTCCTATTTTGTCGCCAAATTTAAGTCCACGGTAAGTATGCAAACCGTTTTGTTATTTCACTCTAATGTTGATAGGACAGCTTTTCTATCTTGTCTAATCATTTTAAAACAATATTTTCTCCAGAAAATATGTTCTATCGCCTGTTTTTTAATCCCCCATCTCGGCTCGCGCCCCCGTCCACAAGGGTCACCCTTTTCGTCCTCACCACGACCATTTATTGTGCGAGATGCACACACGCACTACTAACACCAGCACGCGCCATATACTACACTTGCTACATTAAAGGCCTGCACTGTAATCGAAACAAAATATTTAATATTTTTCATTTGTTGGCAGAAAAGTTTAGAGAATTTTGATCGCATATTTTCTCCGTCGTTGTATTGTTATTTTGTGACCAACTAGAAAGTACCACCCTTTAGCAGCTGTGCTCCTCCGCATGTATGGGGACAGCTTCTCTTTTTTGTGCACATTTTGTTATTTTTTAGATTAATTTTTTTTTATTTAATCAATTGACAGCTATATTTTTTTAAATTAGTCTTTTAAAATATACGGAATAAAATAATTTAATAAGAGAAACAAATACGTACGGCAACTCCTAAAAGAGAAAGCAAAAAAAAAAAAAAAAAAAAAGCTAGCTAGCTGCAGCAGCAAGCATAACTAAGCAAAATTTACTGTTTGCTTATTACAGGCTTAGAAATAATTGTTTATTTGAGATTTAAAATAAAAATAACAGAAGATTACACTTCTCTACGGGTTATGGAAGGGAAAACGATCATTGTCAGTTAGCCACGAAGTACGGATGGCTTCCAGAAGGACGGCCGACACAAGATCCGTCTTTCTCTTTTCATTGGTTTCATCATGAAAGCCAAGCCCCTGACTACTATTACTACGTTGTTTTTTTTTTTCCTTTTATATATAAGGTTGAATAAAGCGTAAAAAGTTTTAATTGAAAAGCTTATATTTGAAATCTAGCGCCATGCTACGAAAGCAGGTGTGCAAGGGAAATAAAGAAAATGGGGGCAAGAGAGAAAAAAAAAACTCATAGTAGTTGGTTCCTATCCACCATGAGGTTCCACACCCCACGCATGGCCCGGGCATGCGCACAGTCCAGATCGGACCATACTTCCGCCTCCCACCTTATCTTAACCTTCTCTTGATTCTTTTACCTTTATCTTTTTTTTTCTATTTATTTCTTTTTTTAATCTTTTCATACATTTTACCTTTATATCCCTTTCATTGTTTCAATTTTCTGTTTTTCACCTAAATAATGATTTATTTCTCGTCTTTTACCCTTCCTTTCGAATTAAAAAAATTTTTTAGCTTTTTTTTGTTCTTTCATTTTTAACATTTCTTATCCCTCTCTTTTTAGTTTTTCCATGATTCGTTTACCTTTTCTTTTGGCGTCCACAGTATTCTTCCCTAAGTCCTCTTTGTGAGTGAAACTGACATCCATTCTTGGATGTTTTTTTCACGTTCTTTATCCCTCCTACTTTAACTGTTTGTTTTTTTTCACCTTTTTCATCCAACCTTTCAAATTACTTTGTTTATTTTCTACTCTTATTTGGCTTGTTTTCCTTGTCATTTTCTGTGATTCCATCAGTTTTCCATTCCTATTCATTTCTCATTACTTTTTTTGAGATTCTTTCCTCTCCCCATCACTTCGTCCTTTTTAAAATGTTACACTCTTCCTCCTCCCTTTCATCCTCCCTCGATACCTTTACCTCCTACTTTGGGGCCCTTCTCTCTCTTTTCAAAAAGTCGCAGTTGTTATTCAAGGTTCATCAGAACTTTTTATTCCATTATTTAAAATCTTAGCAAAAAGGAAAGTTTTATCGGTGCAACGAACTGGAACTATTTACGAATTGTGCCACGAGTTTCTTCTTCTTAGCTTATAATTTCGCGTTTTCAATGTTGATTTGCAGCTGTTGTTTTAGATTTTTTGTGTTAGTCCTCCTGACCTATACTTTGTTGTGTAGTAGCACACACACCTGCTTGGTCGGCTTGTATACTACATGATACAAACAAATGAGCTTATCAAATTAACAATAGGAGGCCTAATCTTAGAATAAAGTAATCGTGACCAGAAAGCGGCTCATTTCTTACTTACAAGAACAAAAAAAAATACGTTTTTAAATTCGACGTGTTCATTTCTAAATTCTGTTTTCTATTCCAATCCAAATTGAAAACGTGATGAAACACTGAGACAAAGTAATTCTTAAATACCAAAGAAAGCAGCATGGATTATTATCTGTAATAAGCTGAAATAAAAATCTTGAAAAAAAAAAAAATTAAAATTTAATTCATCTTTCATTCATAATGTCAGTTTCGAATTCGATGTTTCGGAGTTGAATGGGAAATTTATGAATGAATATTGAATAACAACTAAACATGATTGACATGAATGGAAGAGCATGAACTGAAAAAGTACACGTAAAACGTGTACATTACAAGTTATAGATCTTTTGTTATTAAGAGAAAATTGAAAGTTGAAAAATTAGTTACGTGGGTTTGAAGAGAATACAGGTTTTGTAATGAAGCAATAATTAGCATTATTAGAACATAACCAAAGATGCAAATTTTGCAGCAGGTCGGCATCTGTTTTAGTTAAAAGTTCAAATGTGATTGAACTCGTGTGGACAGCATTTTTTAACTCTTAAACTTAAAAATATACTTTTAAAAATAGCAGTAGTAAATTATAATAATCACTTTAAAAAAAGTAACTTAGGTGAGAGAGGTTATTTTTTTTTTTAACTTATTTGTATTGTTACTGATCATTACCATTTAGTCATGTGATCAAAAACACGTTTTTCTTTCTTTACTAGTTTTTGAGATTGATATTAATTTTTTTTTTCTTTCTTTCTGCATTCTTAAACTGTACCGGTCTGTTTATCGAAAAATCATTACCCCCCTCCCCAGGGATTGTTGTTAAAAAGTATCTTTGAATTATTAATGCATATTCAAATTATTAACCATGGAAAAAAAATATGGCCATTTTTTAACTTAACTTTTGAATCCGAATGTTTTTGCATTTTGTCGAAAAAATTTTTTCTTTTCGTCCCAGGCCTTTATTTTGAAAGAAAATGTCTTATTTATATGGTTTGTAACCCGGTTGGTTTTCCTGAACTGAAGCCATAATCATCATTTTCGGTCCTCAATTCATTAAATTACAAAAATTTATAATAAATCAAATAATTAATTTTGGTAATTTAATTCTTTTCATACGCTGAAAATAACGTGGTTATAGTTACGTTTTTTTTTCTCTCTTCATAGTGAAGAAAAATCGGGAGGATTTGTGAGATGAGTTGAAGTACGATGCCCCTGATTTGAGTGATGAAAAATATTGTTACTTTACTACAGCAGTTCGAATCACTCATTACAAGCAAAAAATATATAAATGAAAAACGCATCGTAGTCACATATTTTATATTAGGATCATTCTTTTTATTTTTTTTCAAAAATGTACTTAAGCTTATTTTTAAAGAAATTTTTCACTCAAAATAATTTTTGAAGTCATTGAAAAAAAAATAATTGGAAAAATCAGCCCGAGTCTCTTGGAAGGTCAGCTTCCAAGAAAGTGGTCATTAACTAAAAAAAATAATTTCAGCACCTTAAAAACAGTTTTTCATTTGACTATATTTTTCCGAATTTAAGTGTTTTGTTTCGTGTTATTTATTTTTTCAATCTTTAGTATAAAAAATAAAATAAAGTTTAAAGCTGTGTAGTTATTTATTTTCAAACCACAGCTGAATAAAATTAAACAGATTCATTTGCTTTTTTCCGTTTATTTTTGCAGTTTGCTTGTAAATGAAATGCATTTTGCATGTTTATCCTGTAAAAAATGTTTTTAAACAGCTGGTAATTCTTGCTTAATTCAGAAATGCTTCGTGTTCGAAGCTTTAGGAATGGAGTAGATGAAAAATAGTTTTTGACACCCTAACCAACGCCACATTATGTAGTAAGTACACAACTAGTGAAAATTAAAAATAAATACTTTTTTTTGGAGGGAGTATTATTAAGCGCCAGTTTCAAGAAGCTTTCCATCTCGGTGTTTGTCATATTTTTTCTTAAATGCAAGCAGCAACATTAACAAGCTAAGCTTAATAACTTAATAAGTGAAAAAAAAATAATTGAAAAGCAATAAAATACAAAAAAAAAACATTTAAGTTTTTAATTTGAGTAAGGGCCTAATCGGGTATGGGACATTTTTCATGATTCTTTTTTTTTTTTTTTAAATGAAAACCCCGAAAAAATAAATTCCCAGAAATGAAAAAAAAAAAAATAAAAGGATTTTCCGGTTTTCTATACGTAGAAACTTAAAGTGAAGGGCAGCACTTAAACTTTTACTTAGGATAGATTCCGATTTCAAGTTTTGACTTTGAGTTTCTGTTTAATTAGTTTTTTTTTTATCGTTTCTTTTTCTTTGTAACATTCTTTCCCCAGAAAAAAAAAAATTCCCCGATAGGGATAAAATAAAAATCTCACGAAAAGTAAGTCGGTTTACTACTTTATTTTAAGACGACATCAGAACTTAAGAAAAACAAAAACTCATCTAGGCAATAGACAAGAGGTCAACAAATTCCTCAAAAGACTTTACTACGCATATCTTTCATTTTTGCAAGTTTAAGTGGACCACCTTTATGTTATTGCCCTTCATTTATTTTAACCAGACTAGTAGTTTAAAAAGAAATACATATTTTTTAAATTCACAAAAACTCTTTATCGCCGATTTTTTACCAAACCATACCATATGTGGATGTGGTCAAAGATTTAAGGTTGTTTACGATAAATCAATCCATACAAACAAAACTTGGAAAGCCATTTTTATCTCTCTCTGCCACAACAGATTGATGAAGTAACAACAACCAGCTCAAGAAAATCTCAATGAGATTGTTATTTTTTAAAGTTGACTACTAAATTCTCGTTTTTATTTTTTAATTCATCTGTTTTCAGAAGGTAACATCTTATAAAAAAATCAAGTATTTTGTTTTATTTTTATTATTTTAGCGTGTTTTGGACAGCTGGTTTCAGCATATTTGGGCATCCTTGGAAATGGGTCAATCAAACTATTTTTTCCTTCTTAGCCACTACATACTGTGTTTAGGGTAGGGAGTGCCCTTGTTTGCCTGTGTTCGCCCTTCATGTCACATACATGCGACAATTTCAGCTCTGATTAAAAATCAAACCTTTCAATTGTAATGTAGACTTCTCTCTTCATTTAATTCAATTGCTTTTGTCAACATAATCATAAATACAGATGAACACGCACACTCATACGTTGAATAAAAAACGCAGTCTTTCCTTATGATATTCGTTTTTATATCGATTTTACTAAAACGGTGGGTCGTCCCGTGTCGTTTTTCTCCCTTTCCCTTGTTGGTTCGCCGACTTCCATACACATGTCGTTGGGTGAAGAAGCAGGCAAGCAGCAGCCTGGCTTATTCCTTCTTTCTTCCGCTTTCACCGTAGCTCACTGCTACTGCTGATATAGTATTGAGGGCGCCCTCCATGGATACAGCCAGACACTTTGAGAAGCAGAACCCTCAAATCTGTTTTTTTTTTTCTTTTTCGCTTGCATCTAGAAGCATCTTTAATTTTCTGAAAATCTTACATTCTCTTTCCATCCAGTAGATTGTGGTAAGGCCTGATTTTGGAGAAGATATTTTTTTCTTGTATCCTGGCTATTTTAGTCGTGCTGTTTTTTGTGTTGGTTTCTTTACACCGATGGTTGCACTGTGCTGACACACGCACACATTCAGCAGAAAACAGGAAAAGAAAGAGGCCGGTCTCTCTTTCTCCGACAACCTCCTAGTTGCTTTCGATTTTCTCGTTCTGTCTCGATGAGAGAAAAGCAGCCCACTACTCCTCTCCTATGCGTATGACTCATGTCTAGGAAAAAGAAGCATGGTCACATTTAGGGGGATGGCAAGCAGACAAACAGGCTGGGACCCTGACTCATGTCTCGTTGCTAAAGTCGAACGGAAGGACCGACAAGGTTAGGAAGGATTTTTCTCCTTCTTAAAACATGTCCTGCTTAAATGTTTGACTTTTTTTTTCTTTCACTCTTCCCGAAAATTTTGATATTCTTAGGCCAGGGTGAAGGTAACACCGTCATTGCCCTCCATATGTGCTGCTGGTGGTAGTGAGTGGTTGGAATCTATTGAGGACCCTGAGTATTAAAAAAAGTCTGCTTGGGGCCAGATTCGAATGAAATTTATTGAGTGCTGATTGACGGAGACATTTTAATGAGACAAGGAGCGAAGTTTGTTCACGTCGAAGAGGCACATAGAGGAGAAAAAACAGCTTGTGAATTTTATTGGAAGATCCGTAAAATTTTCAGTCGAAAGCAACGTTTTTACACTCGAAGAAGGACACCTTCATTGAGGCGCAAGTTCTTTTTTATATGCTTTTTGGAAGTCTTGTGTTTAAATTTGTTTCTGCTTGCTTTTAATGGGGGAAGGTGTACACAACCAGCAAAAGAAAGAACAGGATATCCCTTTTTACACAATTTGGCAATAATTAGCTTTTTAAATGAAATAGATCGTAATGTAATGTCTCCATGAAAATGTTATGAGGGCCTCTAAATGTGTTTTAAAATCTGACCTTTCTCTTTTTATTTCACTTGGAAGATTTTTTTATTTATTTATCTTTTTTTTAACCTGAAGTATTTTCTTTTTTTGTCTTAATTTAACTAAATATTTTCACTTTCTTTAAAGAGGATAATCACCACTCGCTTATGTAACCTACATTATTTTACTCAAAGAAATCCATTATCAATTTTTTTAAGCTTGAACATGCATATGAAAAATAACGTTTTATTTTTTTATCTATTTTTTGTGATGCATATTGTCATTAAATGCTTCATAAATTTTGCGATATTATTAATTTAAAAATAATTTATATGTTGAAAATTTGTCTTCGTCTTTTTTTTTTTTTTTTAATTATTTTTGATTTTGAAACCTTGAAGTTTTATGATTTTTAAATTTTATATGGTGAAATTTTAATTTTTCCATGTTACTTTCAATTTTAAAACTAAAAAAAAGGTGTAATCTACTAAAAAATCTTTTTAGAATCCTTAAAAACGTTTTAAAAAAGAATCCGCGGACGACGAAGACCCTTTTAAAAAAATGTGGTTTGGATTACAACTACAGAAACTCCTTATTGCTTTACTCCGCTGTGTAACTAAGCGGTTTTAACCCTTCTTATCCACTACCTTGAATAGAATAAACAACCAGGTACCAAAAAAATGCTTTAAAGTATTTTAAAACTGCTGTGTAATATTTGTTTGGTTTAGCAATTTATTTTACAAAGGCTGACAAAAGATATTTTGTCGGGTTTAAGCAGCCAACTGATCCAGATTTAAGGTTCGTGATGTAAAATTTTCAGATCATTTCTGACCTATATATATATATATATATATATATATATATATATTTTTTTTAATTAATCCACTGGAATTATTTTCATTCGTTTATTGTTCTGAAAATCGTCAGTACTAAGTTTTGATAAAAATCAATATTGGGTATTTCTCTAGTTTCATCAACCCAAATGAAAGAAAATACGTAATCATTGTTAAAACTAAAAGAAAGATGCTTTTTTAAAGCTGCAGGGTAATTTTTGGTTCTGTTCCTAATTTAATATAGGCAAAACTTACTTTTTTTTTTATGTGAAGCTTCACAATTATGATTACAAATGGGATTGATTAAATTCCTTGGTGTGTTCTTTTGTTGTAAACTCCCAAACAAGGGCACACTATATTTTTATTGATACAAAACTAACTACTTAAAACATGTGGAAACATGTATCTTTAGCGAGTATTGTGGATTTTACAAGTAAAAAAAAAAAAATATGGCGTGTGTGTTTTTCTTTTTCTTTTTTTTTTTTAGTTTGAAATCAGCATTAGATTCAAGTGCCAGGCCTGTGGATTTAAAATCTAACAACAGTTTTTGTTGAAATTTAACGCGGAAGAATCCAGATCACGTAAAGCAAAACTTGCATGGTTTTAGAGAGACTTTTTTTTTTTTTTTTTTTTTTTTTTTTAGAATTCGCATGTTTGATCCTCATCGTACTTTACAAACGAGACAGAAGAATAAACAAAGATTAGAGGAAACCTGTGTTATTTCAATAGTGCAGTGTGAATGATTTCTTTTCTTTTGGGGTGGGTGGGCGATCACTCATGAATTCTTTGGATCAAGAGACAATGTGTTTTTTCAAAGAAGCTGTCTCCACTTGAACTACACTACAGCATTTTTTTAGTCTATAAAAAATTTACAAACGATCTTATTCTTCCTGACGTACAGGGAAATTTCCAAAGGAAATATTATTACAATAACGTACAATGCATAAATGAAAAAAGAACAGGTAGTTTTTGTAGAACTATTCATAATTTTACTCCCCCCCCCTCCTTACTTATAGAATGTGATTTTTCTTAATTGAAGTTACAATTTGTTTTTTGTCATAATAGTACCAAGTTGGTATCTTTTATTTAAATGATAAATCTGTTCTTTCTTTTTTATTTCTAAATGAATCAATAGAAATTAAAATATTTTTAATTTTAAAGACTCATTGATTGAAATTATTAATGTTAATCTCTGAATTGACATTTTTATTTCAGAAAGAATTTCATCATGTTAGTTACAACTAACTGTTGTGTATGAAGTAGAGAGCAAGTTCAAATTTATTGTCTTTCAAAAATTATATTCCATCCATACTATTTTTCAATTCTTTAAGACTGGGAGTAAATGACTAACCATGGATAGATTTTAGAATTGAAAGTATGTTTGTTTTTTTTTTTTTTATATATATATATATATATATATATATATATACCTTAAAGATCTATTTCAGTTATAATTTATTTTGGGAATATTCATCTTTTCAGATCAAAAGTTTTTAATAAAAAATTTTTTTTATTAAGAACTTTCAGTTTGAAGAAATGAGTATATAAAAATATTCACAAAATAAATTATAACTGGAATAGATTTTTAAGTTTTTCTTGATTTCTTATTATATTGCTCTGTAGTTTACATTGAGCTCTCTCTGGATTAATATCCTTCTTTGAATTATCCCTACCAATCACAAATTGATAATATTTATGTGATGAGCCCCATTTAACAACAAATTTTCAGTCACTTTGCTGTTCTAATTAAAAGATTAAAGATGAATTCTATTTCTCTTTGGTTATAGAATTTCATCTCTACACTCACTCTTGCACAGTCATATAACAATTTTTATGGAAATAAATTGTTACATACTTTAAAATATGAACTAGGCTTATTAAATACTAGAGTATTCTGTATAGGGCCTCTTCAAAATGTAAGATCAGGTTTAGCAGACATCTTTGCTTTAAGAGCTCTGATTTCACATTCAAGTAAACATCTACTGTTGTGATATTTTTCATCTGTTATATTTTTTTAGTTGAAGATATGCATCAGGGTCTTTTATGAAAATACATAAAATTATTGTATATTTTTCATTTATGTTTTAAAGAAAACTCCAATGATTTTTCTTTGCCTATTTTCATTTAAGTTTCTTCTTCCTTAAACATTAGACAAGATTGGTGTTTTTATGTCCATTTTTATAAACTTGATTTGTGTGACCATAATGCTGAAATTTGTTTCATAAAACTTAATGATATTCACATGTGAATATTTTTATGTTAGATGAGTTTGTATGTGAGAACAAAGATGATTAAAGGAATTTTGTCCCAGTAATTCTAGATAACCTTACCAGCTTGAAGTATATTTATCTATTTTTACAAAATTAGATATATTTTGTGAGTAAATCTTGATTTTTTTTTTTTTTTTTTTTTTTTTTTAGATAGGTCTCGACATCGTTGTACTGCACATTTGACCTCCAACCCTGTCCTTTCAACTAGGTTATATCTACAAATGCTTCTGAAATGAGTACAGTGTTTCCTTTTCTGTTTCACTGATGTAAATAATTGTTGCTCTTAACTCTTTACATGGAAGAGTGCCCAATGTTACTTAGAACAACAATGACAGAAAATCTTTTCACCAGGAAAGGAAAATAATGCAAATACATTATTGAAACCAACTGCCAAAGCTGTTCAGAGTATGTCTATTCAGAAATAGTTTCTTGAGGCACAAGGAATTCCTGGATCAAGTCTTAGTTTTCTTTAATTACAGACAATTCTCTGCTCGTTTACCAATTTGTTTTATATTCCTACATGTAAAAACTTTGTGTATATTTTAATACTTTGTAGATAGCCTCCTTCTATACAGATTGTTTATTCTACATACCAATACAATGTACTATCAAAAACAAGTTGTTGAGAGAGAAATCTATTCACAGTCAGAAAGATTTTTTTTTTTTATATTGTTCAGATTATTTTTATGTAATGTAACTAATTTGTTATTGTTTAGTAAAATCCAGTTTGCACATATATATATATATGTGTGTTTGTGTGTATGTTTGACTAGACATACTTGTTTACTCACAAACATTGAAATGAACATCTGCCTTGCTCTTCAAATGTTTTCAAGAGGAAATTGTACCTCTTGACAAGGATTGAACCTGCATTCTCATTTTTTACCGGGAGGAATGACTTTTAGCCAGTTGTGCCTTACGATTAAGCTAAAGAGTTCCTTACAGCAAGGCAATACTTGGTTACCCTTTTTACAGTTTGGTTACGTCTCTTGGGTATATATATATATATATATATATATATGAATTTCTCCAAGAGCAATGTCACTTATTTCATTGTATTGGTCTACAACATCAGAAGTTGATAATATGACAGAGAACACTTTTTTTTTATGAAAATATATTGTTACATAGTTAAAAATAAGAAACTTTGCTACCAATAGCAAGTGAGTACAAAGCAGATGTGTATCATTAAATTTCTGTATGCAGAAAAAATTGCACCTTATTGACATTTAATGATGGTTACTGAATGTTTAGAGACTAAACAATGGATGTAAACACAAGCAGTAGGTAATGTACTTCAACAGTTGAAACCAGTAACAATTCAGGTGGCCTTGCAAAGCTGCCAAGTCACAAAATGAGGATTCTGGTTTCTTGCTTGCAAAAATGTATAGTCAATGGTGGTGATGATGTGGAACAATCATGTTTTGTTGTGGAAATAGTGTTATTGTATGCCTTGTATCTCTTGTAGTTTCCATGGAAATAAGATGCATTATTTTCAGTGCATTCCTTATGTATATGTATTAGGCTTTGACTTGTATTAATGTTTTTGAACATGATTTTTCTATAGTTGTTAGTACATCTGATGCCTTGTATATTTCCAAATTACCTTTGAATGAACAGCAGTATCTGCTTGACTTGCCTATTATTCCACAAAGTTCAAAGTCTTTGATAGCTGATTAAAAGACCATAAGGATTATATTTAAAAAAAAAAAAATGATCCTATATAAGAGCATGTGCAATAACAATATCTCCTGGCTGGTAGAATTCTTATCATTGTACTTCTTTTAATGTCTGAGAAACATATTTTACCTTTTTTTGTCACTTATAACCTTAGTTGGACATAACTAGTTTGTTTACATACATTTCAACTTTGACATTTTGTTATTTATTGTTAAAGAAAATGATTACTGCAAAAATCTTGATACAAATAAATAATCTGCATACATATAAACAGCAATTGGGTAATAGAAAATGCAAAATTCTGTAGAGGGAGCTGAGTGCTGCTGAATCTTAGTTTGTGTTCTGAGAGTCACCATCTGCTTTCTTAGTAAAGTTTGTGTATTTAAGGCTTGTATATCTGCAAATTTATAAATAGATATTTATTGGAGATGGCTGACTTTGGCCCTAAACTGCATTCATGGAACACTTGATAAAGAACAAATTTGCTGGCATTGGCTTAAAAATATGCTAAACATACTTCTAAATGCTGTTATCTTTATATCATTCTTTCTATTATATATGATTATATTTAATAAATACATGTTTAGAGAAACTAATTTTCCAATTCAAAATTTAGGGGATTCCTTTTTTTTTTCTGTTTCCAATATATAAAATTCCGTTTTTTCCTTGTTCTCAGTATAGATTTATTTATTTTGCTTCATTATAAATACTTAGTGAGAAACTGTAACAATATATAAACTGTTGTTAAAACAAGAAAATAAAAGGAAAATGAAAAATTTTATAAGCTGGGATATCCATCCATTGCATAAGTTGCTTCGGCTTGATAGGGTTTTGTACCTCATACTTTAGCCTTTAATTTAACTTGATGAGTTTCTGGGACAACCCTTGGTAGAATTTTACAATCCTAAATAAGAATTAAGTGAAAGTGGCAAAACTTAACAGAAAAAGTAGCACCACAAAGTCATTTAGAGACAAAAAGACATTATCATTTGGTCACTTTATTGATATTATTAAATAACATTTTTGAAAAAAAGTCTAATTTGTAAAATTTGGCTTTCTGAAATGACAAACTACCCTCACCAGTTACCATGTATGATAAGAAAAAGAAAGGATAAAACAAAAAGACAAAAATTTTTATTTCCCTCTTCCAACAACCACATTTTTTCTTTTTTATTGAATCAAGCAAACTTAGTAAAACTTGATTCCTAAATACTGTAAACTATAGGAAGACAGTAAGTATGGGGTATGCATTAAACCATTACAGTCTTTATCCTTTAAAGTCTGTCGGAAGAGTGAGTTACAAAAGGCAAATATAGCAAATTAAAATGGCAGTTGGCAAATATGTTAAAAAAAAAAAAAAAAATGACCATTCTATTTTTGCAGAAAATAAGCCCTACATATTTTTAAATTGCTTGCTTTTGTTTATTCTAAGATTAATAATGAATTATCATTTCTGTAAATTTCCATGAGTGAGCATAGAACATTTTTATATTATGTTTACATACAGCGACCATTTTTTTGCCAATGGTAGTTTCCAATAATGATTTCTCTAAAGACAAGAAAATATCTATTAAACCTTGTAGTTAATAAGAATTGAAGGGGTTAATTTTTAAAGTTTAATTTGCTTATCATAGTTTTCGTTTGATATGAAATAGAAAAATTGAATCTTTTTCACATTCTGAAATACTATTTTTTCTAGATTCCATTTATGAATAACATTATAATAAACCACTTCCCACACACTGATTGCAGATTTAAAATAAATTTTAATGCATTCTTTTTATATATATATATATATATATATATATATATATATATATGAGAGAGAGATCGACCTATGGATAGTATTAATGCAAAGTATGAAATAATGCAATATTTGAAAATATTATGCAAATTGTAGATTTCTATAACATGTATAGTATACATTGACATTGAATGCTTAATGGTGTTATTCAATATGAAATATTGTCCAATGATATTGTTATATTTATCACCAATTTAACTGATGTCAGGTTCACTTTAAATTTCTTTATCCTCCAAGTATCAGTAATGTTTAATTATTGATTCTAATAATGCTGAATATATATATATATATATATATATATATATATATATATATTTTATATTTATATATTTTTTAGCAGATATAGCGATATAACCTACTATTGTTATACAGAAGATATTAGAGTTGAAAGAGCTCTTGTGATTCTTGATTGCATTCAACAGCAACTTACAAATGCATTGTGTTTGTAACCATGTATTTATGATGACCAATTATGTTGAAACTCAAATAAACTTAAAATTAAAACAGTAATATCTTGTTTTGATTTCACATCTTTAAAGTAATTTGAAGTAAGAAATTAAAACTTTTTTTTTTTTTTTTTCATAGTTTGTTTTATAACTTATTTTTATGTATTTATATTTAAAATCTTTAGTAACTAAAAAAAATCTCAGCTAATTGCTAGAATTGAGTTCAAAGATAATTCACAATATCTGCTTATGATAACCGAAGAATGACTACACCAGTCATAGACTTAAAATTATGCTTATTTATTTTTAAACATTAATCACATAAAAATGCCTGTATTTTTAATCCATTTACATGTAAGAAAGTGTTTTGTTAATGAATTATGTTATTTTCTTTATTTAGCATTTAAGTTTATTTGACCTTTTTTCCTGTACTGTTAGGAAGTCTAAAATTGTATATTGTTCTTGCAAAAACATTTTTTTTTTCTGACTTCTTACTGGAAAAAAAAGCTATGACAAAACAAAAGCAAAACCACCCTTAAATATTTAGAATTCTAAGACAAAAAGCACAAAAGATGTTTATGAGGTGCCAGAGATTAGGATTATCAAATTTAGATATGATATTTTGTTATTTGGGTCTTAGCTTGCTGCATAATTGATCACTACACCCAGGTGCCATTTTTGTAGTTATGCAATAAGTGAGACACCATTGTTGCTTTTCTATTTATTAGTGGAACATCTGATAACTTGTATTGGATTTGTAAAATAAGCAATCAGTGGATTGAATAAATGGTGTTGTCAACTTTTAATTTAATTCTTTTGCAACAAATTTTGCATTGTATTGAAAATGTTAAGATCATCAATATTAGCTTTTTCATAGAAAACAAAGCTAACATTTACTTTGTATTAATCTTTTTTTCTTCAGTCATGAAAATGATCTTGGAAATGAAAATTCTTCTGCAACTTGATTACTTGAATCCTTTTATATAGACAAAATTTATTTTCTATTCTTGTCTGGGATACTGAAAATTCAAAAACTATTAGCTTATCTATTTTGAAGAAATCCCTTTCGTCATTTTTATGAAATTTGGCATGTAAGTAGTTTTATTGATGGATTTTTATATGCAAATCTCTCTTTAGATATTTCTAGTTTTTATATAGCTGATCTAAATATAATTAATGGAATGATAACATTTCTTTTCATCTCTAGCAGTATTATGAAATAAGGTTTTGTATTGTACCATTTAAAATGCATATGCTTTTATCTGCTTGGCTAAAGAACAATTTGTGGTATGTCATATATTTTAACATTTTAATTGTAAAATTACCTGATAGAGATTAAGGATTTCAAAACAAAAACATTTTATTTCAGATAATGTCAGTTAATTCATCATATGCACAAATACTAAATAGTCTCTGATCAGAATTTAACCAGAAGTTAGACTTTGGAAAAATTAGACAGTCATTAAATATTTCTGTTTTTATTCATAATTTTATGATTGATAACCCTGTTTGTAAGAATTGATAATGTTATAAAGTTTAACAATTTTATGGCAAGTTTCCTGAAAATCGAGATATACCTAGATGAAACAGTTTATATGCTCATGCCTGTTAACTGAGATTAAAAATAATGAATTTTGTTTTTGCGGTTAGATTAAATATGTTATGATTATCAATTTATGGAAAGGGGGAGAGCTATATCACAATCTTTGAGGTGTTGGAATTTGTCTATAACTGAATAGTTTTATTACAAAGCATAATAAACATTAAGAGAAGTGATACAATTTGAATTAATATCTGTCAGCAATTATCGGGTATACTAAACTATAGAATAAATTTCTTAAAGTAGACTAAAGTTTAATTTACTACTAATGTTAAAAAAATAATACTTATATTCTTAATGGAATTTTGTTTTTAGTCAATCTAATAACATTTTTATGATAATTTTAAAATTAACTGTAATGTGTTTGTCATTAGTTGTATATTTAATCAAAACTGTGTATGACTAGTTCTTATTAATTTCCAAAGTTAAGCAAAATAATTGGCCAATATTGAATAAGTGAAATTTCTATACTTTATAAGTAAACTTTTCTTTGTCTTTTGGTCTTTAATTACCACCATTTAATGTAACGGAATTTACTTTTATCAACTTTTTTTTACCCCAAAGGTAACTTAAGAGCAATCTACTGTTACTAAGTGTTGATTGTTTGTAATAAATTGTTAAAGAGCCATCTCAAAGGTAAGTTCAGTACACTGAACCCTCAACTACTTTTTGTATAAAATATATCATTACTAATTAATATTTTGTTTTTTTATTATAGTGGTGGGTATCTATATAAAAATGTTGTTCTGCTAAATAAGTGACAAAAACAATAGTTCTTTAAAAAGTTCATAAATGATTAAATAATCACTAATTCTGGATTGTTGAAAATGTAAAGGTACCTTGTCTTCTATAATAATTTGTTTCTTTTTAGACATCAGCAGCAATGCATTTAAGAAAGAGTTTTTTATTTTTATTTTTTTTTTTTTTTAAGATCTAGTGAAGGACAATCTTTGTTTACTAGTTTGGGCATCACTAAAGAAAATGCTTTTGCCCTGCATGGACTATATAACAAAAATCCCTTCATCTTGATGAATGTTTCTTTTATAAGTAAGCCATAATGCTACCTTGCAAGAATGACCTTTCTAGAATTGTTCAGTGACCTCCACCACCATCATCATCATCACCATCCAGCCATGGCTTGAAACTCTTCTTGACAATAACTTGGCTTCTCTCTGCTATGTTGTAGCAGTCTGTCAGCTCAAACAACAAAACAACCTTGTTTCCACCCCCCTCCTTTTCACATATATTGTCTAACCATGCTTCCCTCTCCTCTCTCACACTGGTTTTTCTCTCCTCTCATTTGTGCTATCTGCTGACTGGCTCTCACTGCTTGGCTGTGGCACACTGTGCAGCTTTTTCTCTGGGTTCAGCATTTTAAGATGCAAGACAAAGTAGCTGAAGACGTTGCCTATTATTCAATGTAATCGACAAAACAAAGCAGTCTCCATCATGTTCCCCCTGGCTGGTTTTTGTTGTTTGCAGGATTGTTATCAAATGTCTGTGTAGGTCCTGATCCTTAGCTTCATGTCACTTGAGCTCTACGATTGCAGTTGTGATGTGGTGGTCTGTAACCTTTGCACCAATTAGTTACCCCCAAGGTTAGGCTTGTTTAGTGGGAGATGATGTCTCTAGACATAATGCGGAGTGGGGCAGATTGGCCTCCTCTCTTTAATCCTGGATCATCAACTCATTTAGAGTGTCAGAAAAGGGAATAGTGGCAGAACTACAAGATCTGACACAGATAGAAATTATTATACTTTAATGACTTTTCATCTTAAAGGCAGAATTATATAGGGTAACAGATTAGCAAGAGAGTGTCTAGAAAATGTATAAGATATTTTTTTACAGACTGCACAGATACTACATAGGTAGAGAACAGATACTTTAATCATTGGTTGAAGTGCTAATCTATATGTAAATAACTTTTTTTTTTCTTTTTCTTTTTTTTTTTTAAAGTCTTAATATCAAAAGCAATTTCTTGAGTGGAGGAAGAAGTGAATGAAAATATATTCTGATTTTAATAATGAAGTTTTCTATTTTGTATATTTGTGGCAAAAGTGTGTGGTGTAATTGATGATTGTGTCATTGATCAAGGACATTCACTTCACTGAAATATGTACAATGTAATATCTTTCTATATAATTTCTATTTATCACCATGGGGATTACATACAGAATCAAAGGATTTAAAATTAAATAATAAAGGTCCAAAACTCTGATTGGCTAAGTATTACGTGATTAATATGATGTTCAAGATTAGTGGATATTCAATTGCCATGTGCATTTTTACAATCATTTTTTAGACTCCTGCTAAATCATTTGTATTTTAGAGGTATATGAAAATGTTTTGGTCATGTTTCACATTAATTATGCAATGATGAGAAATTGCTAATCATATTCAAAAGAAAAACGATCATGCTTTCTTTTCTTTTTTTTTAATAGAAGCAACTTATTTAATTAGTAAAGTACCTTAAATAAGGACCTGCATTTTTAAGAAAAAAATCTTTTTAGATGTTAAATTTTCTGTTAGCATTTAAAAACTTTTTCCATAGGATATCATTCTTATCATACTTATTTTGTATTTTTGAAGTGAAATTGAAACAAATTGGCTGTGCTTGTTTTAACACTTCAGATTCAAGCCTCTACTGAGGATTTGTTTTTTGGGGTTTTTTTTTGGTTTTTTTTTTTTTTTTTTTTTTAGATTTTCAGTACCAATTTTTTTATTTTTATTTTTATTGTTTTTAGTTGATTCTTGTTATCAGTTGACATCCTACAATTGTTTCAACTGGGATTATTCATAGACAATTCAATGAGTTAATTTCCCTTTCATTGATTTATTTATTTTTTATTGCTCATGTTCTTTTATTTGTAATGTGATTGTCTTAAGTGTACCTTCTCCAGTCATCATTAGGTAACATGATGGACTGAGAATAAATCTAATTTATGTACTGGTATTTTCAGTGTGCTGCTATTTAGTGCTTACATGTAAGAAGCGAGGGGGCAATGATTTTTACTATTTTGTAGGAACAATGGGACAAAGGGGTTTAAAATCTGGGTCATTATCCCAAGGGGACCTTAATTATGATGTCTGGAAAGCATGTTGATTGAAATAGTATAAATAGAAATTCCAAAATAATGGCCCTATTAAGAAACCAGAATATAGCGCAATTATTAATAATGCTTCTTTTCTCACAAATAAAAACCATGAAAATTTTGATTAGCTTACAGGAAAATGTTTTCTTGTTTCTGCTTTCCTGACCTTATTGGTCAGTATTCTACTTCCTTGAAATTCTTGTTTGACTTGTCAGGGTAGGTGGGTGGAGAAACAGACTCTGTGCAGTGTGTGTGTGTGTGTGCCAATGGCTATGTGGGTGGCATAGAAAGGGCATGTTACTAAGGTCAAAGTAGTAGTACTAAGTATCAGCACAATTGTTTAGACTTTACCAGAGCATACTGGATGGAAGCTGTAGCCATTTTGGAAATATTTCTATTGAATTAGATTTAAATTGAATCTAAAACAATAAGACAGTGAAAAATAATTTTTTTAGAAAGCTGTAAATTAATGCTGCCATGTTTTGAAAATGTTACATAAATAATTAAACTTAGAATTCTGAGCATAATGATTTTTAATAAACCTTTCTTGTTAGTCATTTGAATTAATGAAGACTAACTTTGAAAACTTGACTCAATTTGAGAATCAGTCAGAGTAAAGATTCATTGTATGCTTGAAATTTGGTTCTTATGAAGTCAATTTGCTCTCCAAGTAAATTTTGTTTATCTCAAAGTACACATCTTGGAAGTAAAAGTATTTTTCAAGTTTTGTATTGTTGAAATGATAAAAATTTTCAATATTAAGTTTTTATATACTGACAAAAACATGAATTTTTATAGAAATTGGGGAAAATGTTTTTAACAATTTATCACTTTCCAAAGTTTTCACTGAAAAAGAAAACATTTGTTAAGTGTTTTAATTTAAAAAAAAAAAGAAAAAGATACTCTTGAACTTTTAAATTTCTTGAAAATAAGTCAATTTTTTGTAGGGTTTAGATGATACAAAGGAAAAGTAGGCTCTCTTTGATTATGATCAAGAAAAAAAATTGTTTTCTTCTCTAAATTAGTCTGTTTTTCCTTTTATCTTTTTTGTCCACTTGTTGCATATGAGGTATCCTCAAAAAGTTTTCATATCTAATTCTTATTATGTATATATTTTTTACAAAATTATAAAATCTGCATATACTTTCTATCTTATACTGTTGCTGAATATTAAGGGTAATTTAAATATTTTTCTTTGTTCAATGTGATTTTTAATTTTATTTATTGATTATGGGCAAAATAAGATCTGTCAACTTTATTTTTTTTTATAAAGCTTTCTTTTAGCCATTTGTCTCTTGGAGCTGGTATATTTTTGTGTAATGACATATCCACAGAATGTAAACCAGTTAAGGACATTTTTCACTATCTCCGTATTTTCCTGAATCCTTCTCCAATTGAGTGCTTGAGTAGAAATATCCAGGACATTTTTCATTAAATATTTTGACAGGGTTCAAATATTTGATTCCAGTAGAGATAGCTAATTCTATTGAAATAATTGGCCAGTGAAATTTTATATAAGTTTTCTGCAACATTTGAAAAAAATTTGAAACCTCATTTTGGGCACATGAGGTTAAAAAAAATTTTTTTCAACTATATTTTATATCAAATTTTTATTTACTGGTGACAGCTGGGGTAGGGTCTGTGATGTAAACCAGCAAGTAAATTTCTGCTGCTATGATTTCTCTCATTTTCCTTGCAAAATATTTTGAGTTGATTTGAAGAAGTTGAGTCAACATATTTGGTAGATATTTCATCTTCCATGTTGATGAGAATCTGTCTTAATAACACTTTAAAATGATCAGTAGTAAATAGATTGGCTTCAAAACCTAATGAAATGCAACACCATTGTTTGTTGATGTCAATACTTAAGAGTATTGATTAAACTTTGAAAATAATTGAAATATTGAGCATGTGTATATCAGAATTATGAAGAAAAGGTTAGTGACAATGATCATGATTAGTTACTTATATAACTTTTCTTATAATTTTTCATTATCTTTTCCTTTTGCTATCACTACAATATAGGATTTAATTAGTGAATCCTTACTAATTTTATATTTTTTTCAAAGTGTTCTGTCATAGTGATAGCTAAACTTAATAGATATATCTAATTTAAATACAACTGCATTCTTTGAAAATATTGATTTCTACTTAATTGATTAGATTATATTTTTGATTTTTTTACTTGTGAAAATTTGTAATATGCTTTTTGATATTAACTCTTTCCCCACCAAGTCTAGAAATAGTTAAAAACAATGCAATGATTATTATCAAATTGGTAATTTGGACAGATATAATTCTACATTTTAAGACAATTTTGCAAATGCTTTTTTATATATCCAAACATGTTTATATATGTTAGTCAAAGCAAAGTGTTAAATAGTAGTGGCAAGTCTTTTATGTTCAAGTCTGATAGGCAACTTTGTTTAGTCTTATGCCTGAAAACATCCATTACATTATGATCCAGATGTTTACTTTATTCAATTCTAGCTGTACTATTTGCATGGTTTATGGCCATATCATGTTGAAACCCCAGTTTAGCAATGTCAAGCTTGGTCTTTATCTAGATGGGTGACCGCTTGGGAATACCAGGTGCTGTAAGCTTGGATGTGTGGTTGGTGTAATAGATAACGGCTTGGAATTGGAAATCAGAGAGTTGGGTTCCAATTCCAGTCGGGTTTGTTATTTACTTATGTGTAAATATAAGGTATGACTCCACCTCCCCCCACAGCTATGGGGTAATTAGTAGTACTTGTATCAGTAAATCATTATCTCCAAAAAAATTCTTTAAAATATTTTCTGCCTTTAAATAACCTGCAAAAGGTTGATAAGCAGTAAAAAACTAATTAATGTACTATTTGCATTTTAATATTTTTCATATTAGTATCTTTTGTTATATACCTTACTATTTTGACCAGCTTTCACATTTTGGTTGTTATATTCCTGTTTCAGCCATTGTTTCTTCCGGTGCTCTTCAAGGCTCTATCATTATACTTGCTAATGTTCTCTGAATTTTGAACCAAACTCTTTATTCAATAAATGGTGGTTGGTTGTTTTCATTCCACTTTCCATGCTTAGGGATTATTTTTTTTATTAGTTAATCTTCATCAGTATTATTTGCATTTGTCCAGGTGCATATGAGAGTGTGTGTGTATATCACCAAATGTAATAGCTGCTGCTTGACAATGTGTGTGTCTTCGAATATATCAGTGGACTGCTTAAAAGGGGTGGAGAAAAAAGGGTATATGCTTTTATATGTATCAGGATGGTTTAGCTGTCTAAAGTCATCAGTCAATTGTGCAAATGTTGGATTCATCTGTGCATATGTTATGATGGCTGCACCATTGAAAAATGGACAAAATGAATTTCATTGATTTTGGTTGATTTTCCATCTAATTATATACACATCTACAAATTCACTTCAAAAAGGCTGCTCTGCTCATTGGCTTGCAACCTAATATCCTGGTTGTGAAAGCTTTCTGATTGGTTGGTCAAAATATGGCATTGTAACCTGGTGATTCTGATTATACATCCATTTTTAGAGATAGTGAAATTTTGGTTTTCTTATTTAGTTTTATATATTTCTGTATCGCCACAGATCTACTCTTGTAGAATAAAGTGTTCAGTTCAAAATTTAAAAAAGCTTACTGAATATGACACACCTGAAAAAGACTGCTGAGTACAATGGCTTAAATGTGAATATAACAACGAAGATGAATGTACTGATTCAAACAGTAAAGCATATAATGATAATTCTTCATCGCAAAAATGCTGATACAATTTTTGTATTGATATTAAATGTTTGTTGAACTGTTAACTTTTAATCAATTCAGATTCATGGAGTTCCTTGTAAATGATTGAAGTATTTAGCAGTAGGTTGCAAAACTATGTTAACCAATTCTTTACTTACTACTGTTTAGCATTTTGGTGCTTGTTACACTGGCTGATATTGACAGTTCATCACTTTGACTCTTGTACTTCTGATTGTTTTCACTGAGAGGAGCACCACCTTCATTTTGCTCACTGCTTTGGGTTATTAACATTCTTATTTTATTAATATCAATTCATTATGATATTTCCGAATGAATCGAGCAAAAAGAATATATTTCTTTTCACTAAATTTATAATATGATATTTGCTATTGATCCATTGTTTCCTTGAAGCAGTTTCATTATTGGAGAATCTATGAGGTTTCAAGTTAAATACTAATGTAAAAATACTCTACCAGAATCTTCTGAGGATACAAGCAAAAGTAAATTCTACTTTGAGGTGTTTTAGATGTAATTAAAAAAAAAACAACAGTTTTGCTTATAATTATGAATTCAGTAGTCAGTTTTTGTTGCTTAATGACACGTATTAAAATTCATATTTTCATACTGAAAAATTCTTGGTCTAATTCAATTCCAAAACAATCTGAACAAATGATCAACAGAATTCATTTTAAATTCTTTGTTTTTGGGGGTTAAGAACTTTTCAGCACCCCGCTTTGTAAGTAAAATAAGCTGACCTTAGAATATCTTTGGTTTCTTTTAGTTAATATTATTACCTATTCAGTTGCAGCCAGTAGCAAAGTGCAATTCCAATCTGCTTCAAGCTAAGTACTATTATACAATAAAATTAGTACTTGAATTCTCTTTGTAGAATAGTCATTGTTTAATTATTGGATGTGATCCATAGATGACTGTAGAAAATCTAAAACATACAAAAAATAGTAAAAAGAAAAATCTACATTATTTGGACTATTGTTCTCATCTTTGTCACCATATTTATTACAATATTTCAGCCGTTGTATGCTCTGGCCTTCTTCAGATGGTTGGAATGTCGAACTGAATCCTTTATTTCGCTCACTGGGATATACTGTTCTAGTTCCACGTGCCATGTTTAATGGATGTCAGTTGTCAGTTATCTCCTGTTAATTCGCCTCTCCAAGTTCGCCACTGCCTTAACTGGGTATTGAACTTACACTCTTTGGGTCCTGTCACTGGATCTAACTAATGCCTTTATCCATTGTGCCATGTATCCCCAATGTGGTGGAGAACTTGGAGAGGGTAATTAACAGGAGATAACTGATAACTGACATCCATTAGACATGGCATGTGGAACTAGAACAGTCTACCCCAGTGAGCGAAATAAAGGGTTCAGTTCGATATTCCAACCACCTGAAGAAGGCCGGAGCATACAGTGGCTGAAATGTTGTAATAAATATGGCAACAAAGATGAGGACAGTAGTCCAAATAATGTACATAATACCTCATCTCAGAAATGTAGACAAAAAAAGTCTGTCATTATATTAAAGCAGTATGTGTGAGGGCCTTTAAATAATGAAAATATTAGCGTTTGTAAATTGTCATTGCTTAGAAATAATATATTGATTTGAATTGGGAAGTTCCTGATCATTTGGCCTTTAAGCTTCAGCATTTGCTGTCTTGTAAAATCTACAACAAATATCACTATTCAATACTGTTGCATTAATCAAACTGATGTCAAGATCAAGGCTATTTTTCATTTTGGTTACTTATACAAATTTTATGGATTTTTGTTTTCTTTTACAAATTGAAAGTTATTGTTTTTTTTTTTTGTTTTTTTAACAAGAGATTTCACATAGAGAAAATTTTTATTAACACTTAGCAAGAATTTGAGGTAAGATATTAGGATTTCAATTCTAATGAGCAGAATATGGATCATTCTCATGAGATTATCTTGGAGAAAGAAAAAAAATTTTCATTTTATTACAGTATATTTACATATAAAAAAAATTCTATATGTTCAGTATCATGGATGCATATTATTAAATTTTAATTAAAAAAAACTGAGAATTTATTAAAATGTGGCATGGGCTGATATAGTAATGTAAGCTTCTGTAACACTAAATGTACTTGTTTAGTTTAAATACCACTTTTTGATAAGATACAAATTTGCTTCCAAATATTTTCACTTAGGTTTTTATTTGTATGTAAATTTTTTAATATTTTCATATATACTTGCTTAAATGCTGCCTTTGGCAACCTCTACTCAATATAAAGTAATAGAATTTATATTAAAATTATTTGTAATACTAATTATCATTAAGCAGAAGTAGTGTCACTGGTATGACATGATGAATGATAGGGAGAAGGTCGACAAGTTAAAGATTTTCCTTGCTTATTCCTCTTATGAAAACTTAATGAAACAACTCTGTAATTAGCAGTTATTTTGTGTTATTTTTCTAGGACTGTGAGTGTACTATATATATATATATATATATATATATATATATATATATATATATATATAAAAAAGAAAGAACAGTAAGATATATAATCCAGTGTTCTTATAGATATTTTATTTTTACAAAATAGTGCTCAACCATATTTTAAATCAATTAATTTATAATATATATATATATATATATATAAACATAGAGTCAACAGGCGCGACAGTCTGTTTCATGCTAGATGCAATCGTCAGGCCACGATTGCATCTAACATGAAACACTGTCGCCTCTAAGTGTTGACTTCTATGTTTACTTTTATATTTACACACGCTCTATCTCTGATATTGAGCACTTTATCCCATAAATATAGCACTGTAAGACTATATTTCTTTATATATATGATTACTCAGATATCAGTTGTTCAATTGAACTAGAAATTGCATTATTCTCCAAAATGACACTTTTTAATCATATTGTGCAATAAAAATTGTGATACAATGTACTGTTTTTGCTGTATTACAGTAAAAACAAATGTGCAGGCAGATCATTATAGTTATGCACATGCATAAAAACTTCTTTGTAACAGTACTTATCTAAGGAAGACCATCTCAGGGAGTGAGCAGGTGAGATCATTAGTAGTTGGTTTGATCATCACTAGGTGTCCCATACTTGTGGTGTTGTGCTAAAACTAAGCTATGCTTAGTGTATATCAATCTTCTAAAGTAGTGAGACTTAGCATTGTTGCTTTTAAATTTACTTTTTGAAACTTAGCTGTTGTCTCCAGTTTAAAGATTGTTAGGATGTATTTTCATGAACATAAGTGCTTATCAAAGTCAATAGTTTGCACACCATCTGTTGTCATTGTTGCTTGTTATTGTAATTGAAAGCATCTAAATTGCTTAAATAAAATTTGAAAGCAAGCAGCCAACAAATATATAGCAAGAATTAAATGTATTTTTTGTGACATTGTTACTTATGCACTTGCTCTATCTCAGAATATACACTTGTCTTTACTGAAACCATTTGAAGGTGAAATGTATATTTCCAATTTCATTGACAAACATGAGTATCAAGTAGTTTTATGCATAAATATAAAAGCCTTCTTGCCTACTGACTGTTGTATATTCTCTTGTTCTTTGTTTGATGTTATGCAATTTCAGAGGCATTATAGCCCAACTATATTATTGATTGGTAGCATGTTGAAAAACGAAATTACTCATTTGTCATATCAGATAGTTTAAGAAGCACACAACGTTGCTTAACTGGGTTCAAGAAAGAATAAGTGCTACTAACCTGATAGCCTAGCATAGCTGTGGGTCTTTAACAATGTTAGGTATTACAGGATAAGACCCTCCACCTGCTTCAGGCTTTAACTTTATAAGATTAACTGACCACAACTAAGTACCTAGAAATCAGATAAAAGCTAAAAAATACTCTTATGAAACTTGATTCATTGATTAATTAGAGGCTTCAAAGAAATTTTCTCAATAGCTACCAAAGAATATCTTTGGATTTTTTTTTTTTTTTTTTTTTTTAAAGCAACATTGTGTTGTGTTGGGTGACTCTTGTAATCTCCTTAGCTGGTTGTAGCCATTCATAAGCTGACCAGTCAGTTGAGATTGATGGCCTTGTCCATTCCAGTTTCTCTCAGACTGGCTTGTACTACTAGAGAATGGCTCCTCCATTGTTAGAATTTAGAACTGGAAGCGATTGCATTTATAGTTTGTGTCTTTATAGTAACTTAGGTGTGGAATCCACTTATTGCTCATATTACTTTGAACCGTCATGTCCAGTAGTCAAGGCACTGGGCTGTAGGCCTTGATGTCTATGGGTTTATTGGCTTCTATATCACAATTCTCTGTCTTAACTAATCTTCCTAAGTGACTAGCATTGACCTGTAAGTAAAGACTACTCTTTGGTGCCAAATAAAAAAGAGGAAGTTCATAATAAATGGGTGGTTGGGAAATGATTGCCGTTCACTCATTTTTAATCTTATGTTTATATAGTTTATAGTTGAAATGAATCTAACACACAAGATATTTCATTAAAATATTTCCTCTCACTGTACATTTCAAAATAAAATTTCCCAGCAAGTTTTTTTTTACTATTGAGTAGAGTGACCATGAATAGTAAAACATTAATGAGTGGGTGGGTGAGTCTCCTCATAGGCTGGAAGGAAGACATTTATTTGGTGCTTTATTGTACTTTGACCTGACACTTCATGCTCAAAACATTGATGATATTTAGTATAGGGTTGATGATGCTCATTTTGGCCTATTGCTATACTAAATTTAATTCAAGGAGGTCATTTTTTGTTGAGTTGTTCTTGACATTGGTATTACAGGCTGAGATCTTTTCTGTTAATTCAACCCAAATAAATTTATCAAAAATCAGGATGATATTCAAGGAATTTTTTACAATTAAAAAAATAAAATAAAAAATCTGTTTTTGGTTTGTCTACCAGGTTGAGCTCAAATGCTGACCCTACACTTAGAAATAGTGCACCTGAGTTGCCTACATTTGGTGTAGTAGAAAAAGTCAACCCAACTGGAGTGCAATGGAAAGGGCTCCCTCTGGGAGAATTTGGTGTGAATTTTACTAAATATAAATTCTTTTTATTTTGGGATGAATTAACAGAAAATATCCACATGCTGTAAAGATAATGGTTCAATTTTTACTATGATTATTTTGATTAACTGTTGAGACTTGACTAATGCATGGAATAATAATGCAACACAAAATGTACTTAGAACAAAATGTATTGAAACAAGAAAGTGTACACAATATTTACATATAGTCTTTTGTATATTCCTGGGAAGACCGTTCCTGGAGAATGTGTTGTCGGAGTCGGGCAGAGTTTCTGGATTGAATCTCTTGATTCCTCTCCCGTCTTCCCGGTACCAACCATATTTATATGGTCGGTACTCCACTATGCAAATTAGGTGGATCCTACCACAACATTAACAAAAACAAAATTAAAGTCCAGTGTTAGATAAAGCTTGTTTCTATTGGTCATTAATCTGTAATCAACTAAAACTGAGTTGTTTTGTCATTTGATATTCTGCCAAATCTAGCTAACAGTATTCTGACTTGCACAAAGCTTCTTTTGACTATTGCCTATTGATAACAAGAAACTGACTTTGAGACATTGTTTTCTGGCTCAGTCAGTTTGATGGCTGCAGTTACTGTGGTGGTGACTACTGCTTAATTAAACCTTGTACTACTTACTGCTTAGTAGGTTTGAATAGACTGTCCAGCAGGCAGCTGCTGTTTTGTAGCTTACTTATTGCACCGTTTCTGAGCTTCTGATGTTTCATATTGCTGACAGTGTGTTTATTGGATTGTTAGGGAGACTCACCAGCTGACATGTTTTTGTGCACTTATTTAAACCTTCATGAGATTTAATGCATTTGTTGTGTATTGTCAAGGTTACCTGATATTTCCCAGGTTGAAATAACCTCCAATATCATCATTGACAGCAAATATTTTGACTGATATATATCAATATATTATTATAAAAATGATTTAATTAAACAAATTAAAAAAAAAATGAAGTCTCCTAAAGTTGTTAAATTTTAAAATTCTTTAAAGATGGAATAGAAAATAATAAAAATATAATGGAGAAATAAAATGTTCATTTGAGTTTAATGTCTTTATGATTTAAAATTTCAATGTATTTTGAGTAATTGTAACAGTCAAAAATTCATCTATATTTCAATAAGTCTACATTTTAAACATAACAAAACCTATTCATCTTTACCTTTTTTATAGAATATTTTGTAAATTGACACTTTTTCAGTAATAGTTGTTTCATTAATAGTGAGGGTAAATGAAATATTTTATATATATATTAGTAATAATTTTTTTCTTGTTTTTAAGTTATTCCTATAAATTCTAAAATGATTTATCATGTATTTAGTGGTAGTCTAAATGGTGTATAAATGCTATTTTTAATCCTTTTTACATATATGAGTGAGAGAGAGATTTACAAAGATTTTAAACCTCTAAAGAGATTTTCTTTCTCTTAAACTTTACCTTAAATTCAACAAATGTTTTCTTTGATCACAACAATTACACATGTAGAATTTTAATTTAATATTATAAAATATATATTCATGCATACATATGTTCATATACAGTGGTATCCTTAATGCTGAAACATCCCTGCTTATATCTAGATATAGCCTAATTATTTTCTAGATGAACCTATAAATAAATATGTGGGGTGGTGGTTAGATTATGAAAACTTGCAGAATCTTAAATCAAATGTAAAAAAAATTTCTAGTATGATTATAAAAATGATAAACCTTTTATTGAGCTCACTGCAACATCTCTGTTCTGCTGAAGCTTCTTTCTGCTTCTGGCTCTTAGTTTAATCAAATTAAAACCATTGATTTAGTGTTGCAAAAAAAAACTTTTTTGATTGGCTTGAAATGTGGCAAGGATGTCGTACAGACATTTGGTTCATGTAAAAAATCTTGGCTTGGCTGTGCATGCTGGATCTTGGTGTTTTCCATGACAACTATTGAGGTCAGATTGAACTTTGGCACCAAGTTAGACATAAAATAAGGTCAGAAATTTTGCTGAATCACAGAAATCATCTATGATTTCATATGCTAGTATTCTTTCTACTCTAAGATAGTCATTACTTACAATGAATTTGTTCTTTTTTCTGCTGGGACTCCAATGTCATGGGTTATCTTTATCAGTGACAATTCAAAGTTGTTGGATGTATGTATAAAAAACAGTTCCATCCAGAAATACCATTTTTTGTAGCAGTTTGTGGTATATCTCTGTTGTATATACATACCTTAGGTCTCAAACCCAAGCTAAGCTTCTCAATTGGTATGCTTTAGTATTATAAAATTCTACCAACCAAAGTATTACCCTAAGAACTCTAGTTATGTTCTTAAATAGCTCTATCAAATTGAGACTTTCATATAGATGTCCTGCATGGCATCCAACCCATTCAGAAATATATAACCTGTCAATTGTATATAACCATTTTCTCAGATCAATGATTAAAATTGGTTTTGAGTTAATGAACTCTATAGGTTTTAGTTTTCATCAGATTTTATGGACTGGTGATACAAAATCACAAAGAACTATACCAAATAACAGAAATTACATTACTTTCAACAGCAAAAATCCCCCCAAAACAACTAAAATGAATAGTACTTGTAACTCAAATAGAAAATTAAAATGTTGACGTTCCACACTACAAAGAAAAGATTAAGAAGGAAGTCCATGTCAGTATTGGAAAGAGTGATCACAATGGACTTGAGAAACCTACTTTTTCTGAAAAATTGTTTTAATAGACAGATTTTATAAATTTCAACTGAAAGTACCACTAGTGGTTTGGTCAATGAATGGCGAATTTTTCCATATAAGGAAACAGCTAATATTGTGATTACCATTTGGATAAACATATCTTTAATAACGACTGGTTGATTTGGATTTTCTTATTTCATCAGGTAGCTTTTCCACTATGGATATGGATGTATTGCCTTGATTCAGAATGTGTTGGAATCTCAATTTCAGTTGCCCACTTGATTTTTCTGTCCTTTTCTTGGGTTCAGTTGGCTTGCCCTTTGAAATTTTTCCAGTGAGCCTCTCTGTGGATTTGACAAATATTGCTGTGATCTGGGCTGTATTGATCACTTTTGATCCCTATTTGATCATTCTTCTGACAATAGATATTTTCTCTTCTATTCAAAAAAAATATTGCTTCATATTCTGCTGTTGCATTATTATTGGCTGATCCACTTTTACAGTTTAATTTTTACTATTGAGTACCAATCATTTATATATGATTATTAACATTGTGTTAAATTTATCTTCTGCTCATCCACCAATATTCACAAAACACCCGGCCAATATTTAGAAACAGTTTGCTAGTTTTAATGGAATTATCTGTAGATTTGATTTCAGTTCATAGCATTTTTATCGGAATTTAAGTTTGGTAAAATTTTCATATGGCTTGCATCTGATAGTTTAAAAAAATCTTTGTCAGCAGTGTTAGCCTTAACAAGATGATTAGGATAATTAGGCTAATAATCACCTGAACTTTGGCCAATGATTTTATTTTTATTTGTAATATATCTTTATGAGACTCAGATTATTTAATGTAAATTGGCTTGAGCTACTTTTGAGTAAATGCAGATTTTGATTTTGGAGTTTACCCCCCCCCCCCATTCTTAACTTCATTAATCATAGCATTCAAATTATTATTAACTGAACAGCAATTATCCAGTTGGATTGAATTTATCTTTAACAATTCATCTACTTGTTAATGATCTTTAAATCTTTCCATGCAAACATGGTGGCTTATTAATTAGGATGATTTTTATTTGATAGAAAATTTACAAGCATTATTTATATTTTGAGGAATCAAGAAAAATAACATGATAAATTTATATTATACTGAATGAGAGATCAGTATAAAGTTTGAATGCTAATAAAACATAGCACTCACTTTACAACCAAACTAACCTGGTGATAATAATCATAGTAAAATCTTACATACTAATGATGGTTCATAGAAGTAGTTTTTTTCTATATGTATATATATATATATATACATTTTTGTTATTTTTAATATTTAATAACAAAATGTATCCATCTGATGTAATTTATACATTTTTGTTTGTTCAACCAATTAAAATTCTTTCTCAAATAAACCTTTACATCTTCTTACATTATACATAATAAAATTGATCCTACACTTGATGTACATTCCATATATTAATGCCATAATCAACAAACCATGTAAGTTATCAGACTTACATTTAGGAGGGCATAAAGTGATTATTTTAACAAGTGATATCAAAGTAAACCCCGTCTTCATATACATTTAATATATTGATCGCAATAAGTACAATGCCTGCTCAAATTTTCAAATGTCAATAAAAATGTAGTACACAAATACAAAAAAAAAATATCCTTATATGGTCTCTCTTGAATTGCATGTGGAATCTGGCACTCTAATCAAGAGGCTTGTCCTGCTTAAAAAAGAGCCACACTTGCTATGACTGTACATTACAGTTTTGCATTGAATTTGGCCATCGATTTATATTCACTTTCCAAGTCTTTTGGTTAGCACTGTCACTAAAAGGTCCTGAGCTGATCATTGCTCAGCTTGTAAATTCTAGCTTTGGAGTTTTTTCAGCTTAACTACTTCCATTACTTGAGTCTTACTTTCACTCTGTCGTTGCCAAAGCAATCAAGGGGTTCTTATTGAGCAAGGTTGCCATTGACTAGATACAGAGGTTTAGTGAATTACAATGGTTTATCCTTGTACAGTCAATAAAAGACTCTGTCCTTTTTTTAACTGGAAAACAGCAATATAGAAGGTTCCTCAGAGTTGGTTACATTTTGGTTTAACTATTCTTTTTTAATGTTGTATTAAATTAAATGCAAAAGAGAAAGGAATGAAGAAATATCCATGAAAAATTTCCGAGCAATTTCTCACTTTGCAATTTCAAATCATTGTATACTCTTTCTTTTATTAAGTGTTTAATCATAACAATTTCAATATTTAAAAATTTACACTCCAAAATAAAGTTATTGCTAATAAAATCTCAATAAATTCACCTGTACAACATTATGAAAAATGATGTATTAGTTTCTGTTAACTTCATATGCAGAGTTAATGAACTGTGTCTGTCTGTCTGTCTCTTTCTCTGTATGTTTACATGTACATATATTATATGATGCATTTTTATAAAATTGCAATTGCAACAAAGATGACCAAAACCAATCATACTTGCTTACTTAAAAATTTTTTTTACTTGCCATCACATTTTTTTTTCATCAGCTCAGGGATTCATTCTTACTTTTGTTACTATGTAACCCAATTCTACTTGGCCCATATTACTTAAAAAAAGGATGAACACAAACTAATCTACATTTGCACTATAGATACCATAAAGGATTCTGCACTCCAATTTATTGTCACTTAGATCTGCATTTTCAAAACTTTGTATAATATCTGTTGTGATTAAAAATAAATACAAATTAAACCCATGATGAATTTTAAAGAGATTAATTAACAACTATCATAACCCAAGCTGATTATAAAATGAGATTGTAGACTTATTTTATTGGTCATGTGCAATAGAAATGTGCTTATTTGGCTGATTAAGTTTGAAGAAAAATTTATCCAGTTGATTATACAGACATACACATATTTTGCTGCATATCAGATGTGCTGACTTACCAGATACAATCTAAATTGTGTTAGGAAAAAAATGGAGATGATAGATTCCATGCTTGACCTTTAATGTGGAGAATGAAGTATAAATTATTTTAGGGTTTTATATATATATATATATATATATATATATATATATATATACATACACACACGTGTGTGCATGCATGCAAGTAATTCATCTTATACTCTTTAAAGTAAGGTATAAAATATATAAATTTAAAAAAAATCTGTCTGGTCTTTTTTTTTTTTTTTTAATTCAATTACAAAAACATGCTTACCATTTATGTTTTCCACTAATACTGAATATGTCTTATTTTCTTTTTTCTTTATCTTTACAGCCAGACCCCTCATCAGATAACAGCATGGAAGCAACTGAAGAGGAGAATGTTAGTGTAGATACCAGAGATATTGACTTGTCTCTACTTCGTAAGTCCTTACAAGCCAGAGGCAAAACAATTGACCAGTTGGTAAATTGTATCTACTATGGGACAACTGAAGTGCGGCAATACATACTCAATGAATCCGATGTCATCATTGAGTGCAAGGCTTGCCGTAACCTTTTCCGCGCCTTGCCAAACTTTGTAGCACATAAAAGGATTTACTGTATAGACTCTCACCTCAAAGTTACCATTCCACTGCTCAAAGATCCTGAAGAGGTGATATCTGTTAATCCTGAACCACCAGATGATGCACAAAAGTTTGTGGAAGAGTCGATTAGTTTGGCTAAGAAGAATCTCCAACATGGGCGTGATATGTCTGCCGATGTTGAGCTCAATGGTGATAGCGACAATTCCAACATGGTAGTATCTGAAACTCAGTTCTATGAGAGGATCTGCAATAAGCTTGAGAAACAAAAACCTGACCCTACCGTTGGAGTTAGGTTTGAGCCCCTTGAGGGGACAGATGTGGCTGTCAGGGTGGTGCCAGTGGCTAAAGAACATGTTTCTCAACAAAATGGTATCACCATAGTGCAAAAACGGAAAGCAGGTAGCATTCCCATGAAGATTCAAACGGCACCTAAGATGGATATACAGACCAAACGGGAGATCAAGATGAAGGCTGACTTTAAACATTTGCGTTGCTTAGAATGTAATCGTACTATGTCTTCACGCCGATATCTCATTGAACACATCCTCAACTTGCACAGTGACAAGCGACGCTATTACTCCTGCCCATACTGCAAAGTGACATTCCGTTATTTTCATTGTGTTGTGCGCCATCTACGACGGGTTCACGAGTGTAGCAAAGACGTGATTGACAACATGCGTGAGAAATTGCGCAACTCTAGTTGGATAGAGAACTCTCCAGTTAAACCTACCAACAAAGTGGCACAATCCTCTTCATCTTCTCAACAGGCAAAAATAGAAAAAGTTAACAAAGTTTCTCCCAAAAATAAACATGAACATCATGGCAAGGTGCCAAAACTAAAAGTAAAGTTATTTGGCCACAAAACCACTCTGAGTAAATCTAGTAATGCTCATAGTAGTAGTAGTAATAATAATAGCTCTAAAAGCACTATGAGTAAGAATCTTAATAAAAATGGAGGTCATAATAGTAATACTATTAATGTTTCTGCTCTTGTTGAACCAATCCCTAATCTTGCCATTATCAAACAAGAAGTTCTCTCAGACGAAGAATCACAGTCGTCAACCAAATCGACTAAAGATTCAAGCAGCCTACAAAAAGATTCTGATATTAAGGATATGACTGGCAAGCACCGGCCTCCATCTCTAGCACAAAAGAAACGAATGGCTATATTGATGGACAAGAAAAACTTGACCTGCTTGCAATGTCATCGTGGATTCTCTCGCATGTCTGGCCTGGTACGTCATGTGGCTCACCACCTTGGCTGGAAGAGATTCAAGTGTAGGCTATGTATGTATTCTGGTTATGACAGATATGTTTGTAAATCTCACATTGAGCGGAATCACCTTGGTAAAGTGCCCGGCCTCACTCGAAAAGTGATGGACTACTATATTGTCGATTTAGAAGAATGTAAAATAGCTAATCAAGATGGTAGCAAGGGGAAGAAGCCGAGCTCAAAGTCTAACTCGGGAGGTGAAAAGAAATCAATTCTCTCATTGTCCTCTGCAGGCTCCTTTGACAGCATGGTCAAGCCAGTCACTGTAAATGCTAACAGTAGTGCTAACTTGTCCAGTGTGGCTACAGTGAGGCTGTCCCCTTTGTCTAATGAACAAATCAAGCTAAGCAAAGGTTGTGCTACGTCTTCTGATAAGTCCCAGAAACCCTTGAAAGGATCAGATCTCAAAAAGAAGCTGCTCTCAATGGTGGACTACCGAACACTTAAGTGTTTAGAGTGTAACAGGACATGGAACAAACGATCTCACCTACTACGGCATGCTGCTCACCACATTGGCTGGAAGCGGTTTAAATGTAAACTCTGTGTATTCTCTGGCTATGATCGCTACATGTGCAAGTCCCACCTGAAGCGTTGTCACTTGGGTAAGATCCATGGACTTACTGTGAAAGTTCTTGACTATTACATAGTGGATATGATGGAAGAGGAAAATGGAGAAGTGTGAACCAAATAAGGAACTAGAAATAACTTCTTTTTTTTTTTTAATATGTCTCATATTCTGGATGGCTTTGTTAAAATTTTTGACAATGTAAATTTTTTTTTTCATGTCTAGTGTAAACAAAATAACACTATATAAGTGCAGATAAATGTTTCTTTTTTTTTTTTTTTTTTTTTTTTTTTTTAAATAACAGCAAGAAATAATTTCTCTTGCATTTTATGACTTTTTCCAATCTGTCAAATGTACAGGAGTTGTCAATTTTATTCTCGTCTTGGCTTTAGGCAATTTTCAGTATTGTTTTATGCTCTTTCTATTAAATTTTTTAATGAACTTCAAGACTAATGTTATTGAAAGAAAATTTAAAAGCTATTTTAATGATATGAGACATAGAAAATGGCCTTTTTTCCAGTGAGAGAAAGAAAGAGCAATAGAAAATAATACTAAAAAGTTTTCAGTGACAAAAACAAAAGAGTACATTTTTGTTTTTTCATTTTTTTTTTAAATTTTATTGTGCATTAAAGAGAAAGCAAGAAAACCAGAGCCACCTGAATTTGTGATTTTTAAAGAGTTCATCGAAATTAACATAGAGATGTGTATTTATCTACTTGTAATATACAATGTATCATTTATGTTTTACCTATGCTGAGTGTAAATGTACTCCTATATTTAAATATGCAAACCTGAAATTAAAATGAAATGAAAAACTTGAAAACAATCAACAGAATATTTGGTTGGGATCCAGTAACTTTTTTTCTTTTTTTTTTTTAAATTTTTAATGGCAGTCAATCTATTTTTCACATATTTGTTTGACTTATGCTTCAAAAACTAAATTTGAAGAAATCTATTAATTCCAAGGTTGGTATCATTAAACAATGTCTAAGCTGAACCAAAAGCAACTTCTATCAGTGAGCAGTATTTTTTTTTTTTTTTTTTTTTTTCAATTATTTTTATTTAGAATTTGAAAAAAAAATATTTTTGGCAAAATAGAGGGAGGAAACTGCTGTGAGATTAAAATGAGTAATGATTATTATTCAAGTATTTCTTCAGAATATCATTCTTATTTTATTGTTCTCAGTGCTTTTTTTTTAATAAGCAACAAATGAATTACAAGTTACTTGATGTGATTTCTCAAAGAAAACTAAGTGAAAACATTTAAAAGATAGCAATGAGAACAACAAAAATGGAATATTAGTATAAAAATTCTTGGACATGACACTAATAAGTTTGTCCTTTTTATTAATAATCATTATTATATGACATCTATATATTTGTATGTACACAAGCTATTTTAAGAAATAATTCAGAATTGTTGCATTCTGTATAATTTTAAATATTTTTTTATTGCTGATTTGAAGCAGAGGCATTGAAATTGTTAGCAAGCTAAAATTAAATGTCAGAAAAGCAGTGAGTATTAAAAAATTATTTTCCTGTAATTTCAACTCTGACATAATTTTTAAAAGTTCCTTTTTGGTGTGTTTATCAAAAACTAATAGAACTGATGTTTCACTTCAACTGAAGATGAGCAAATAACACAAAACAGAAAATATTTATATTTGAGAATATCACGATTTAGGTTGAAATTATGTCTTCAAATATAATTCAAATTTTCCTCTGTATTCTTGGAAAATGACAGCTCATTAGTTTCACTTTGCAAGAAAATAACATTGCATAATATAATATAGGGTTTTTTAAGTGATGTAATTTAAGGACTTGTACACTAAATTAAAAAAAAATTTTTTTTTTTTTTTTTTTTTTTTTTTCTCAACGTCATTTTTAGTTTTCCAAATCAACCTGCATTCCATTTGCCTGTTGGAATTATTTGTAATATATTTATTTTTATTATAAATATAGTGTAATTAATGAGAGAAAATTTTAAGAACTTTTGAGAAGTTTTTAAATTTAGATGTTTTGATCTTGTTACTTGCCTTGTCATGATCACAGAGATGACAATGGAAGCAAAAGAGCTGTACAGACTTAAAACTTTTCTCAGTGACTATGTATTATAGTAGTACTCCAGGAAAATATTAAACAAAAATACATTTTAGCAAATATTCTATGTAATATGATTTTCAGTTTAAAATTATCCTCAAATGAGACATTAAAAGTTGCATTCTGTATTCATTAAGTGATTGTCAAAAAATGGCATTTTTCAGATGAAATGTATATGACTAATTTGTAAATCTATCTACGACATCCAAGACCTAATAAAAATCAAATATCTTGCCAAAATGTGATATTTAGAATTCAATGAAACGGTTTTATTACTGTTGGTGTTGGCAAAATGATTGGCTTTAATTCAAACTTAGCTGTAGTCATGTAGATCTTAGGATAAATCTGATAGCTCTTATGTCTTAATTTTGCTTCTTCTGTAAACAGCTTAAAGAGTTTAGCATTTTAGTAGTTATACAGAAATTAAGCAAGTTTTTCTAATACTATCCATTACTGTCAATTTTATAAGCAAAAAATTTACAATTGTCTTGGTGAATAATTAACTACTGCAAATTATACAAGGTGTTTGATTTGAAATTTAATAAAAAATGTGATGCCTCTAAACTAAGATTGACAATTTGGAATTATTACAATAATTTTCTTTATTTTTTCTTTGTATTAAAATAATGTAAGTCAATGCTTTGTATAATATATGCACACACACATACAGAATAAATATCTTACATTATGCATTAAATGTATGTCTGTGTGTGTGTCTGCAGTGCTAGATCAAATCTATGAGAATTTTTTTATGAACTTTATAGGATTTTTTAAAATCCAATTTTGATATTTTGAATGGTTGAGTTTTTGACTCAACTGATTAGATCACCTCAAACATTTCCTGGTTTTACAATGTAAAAAATGCAAATTTGTAATCCATTTGATTTTAGGCAGTTAAATAGATTTACAAGCAGTTTTTTTAAGACTAATATTCTATTGAAATCTCTTATTGAGATAGATATAGATAAGGGTATACAGGAAATATGTTGTTGCTGTTACAATGGTAGGGAGATTGAAAGATTATATTGAGAAATTTCTGAATATGTGATAAGAAAATGATAACTGCAAAAAGAGAAAGCCAATTATTTTTTTATAATGCTTTGATGTTAACAATATTGTTTTAAACAAAAACTTGGTGTATGTATTTGTATTCATGTAAAAAAAAATGCTGATAATTTAAGTTTTGTGGTAATTTATTCTTGCTATTATTTTACTGGAAATTTTTTTAAATAGTTATTGGATCTGATGAAAATTAAACCCCCTCCACACTTTTTTTACCGTTTTTTTATCAAATTGGACAAGTTAATCTTAGAGCTATTTATAGTTATTACTGTTAAGCTTATTTAAACTAAACTCATGGGATCTCTCTATGTGAAGCTATTTTCATGTTTGAACAGATTTTTCATCCTGCTGATTTATCACTGCATATACTGAGAATCAAAATGAATGCAACTTAATTATTGTGAACAATTTTTCTTTGCTTCTTTCAGATCAATGAACTATTGGTTGGGATAAAAATTATAGTATTTGAAAAATAAAAATTTAAAATTTTTTATTTAACTAAGATACCTACACATGTCCGTGTTCTGGGAGCACTTTAATGTGATGTAATGGTTAGCAGGGTTCTCTCGCTAGATCAGTGACGACTGAATAGTGAGTTCAATCCTCACTGGGTGTCCCATACTTTTAGCCTTGTATCATATCTAAACTACACTTAGAAAATCATGTCAGTGTTCTAGTATTTTATTAATAGATATGTAGTCAACTTTAAATTGACAATTCTTATAATTCTAAAAACTTAAATGATGGATTTTCTCTTTTATTACTTCAATTACATACTTTCAAAAGGGATTCATTTAAATATTTTAAAATGTCATGAAAGTAAATGGCTGTATTTTAGATATCATGTATGAAAATTTTTAAAATAAGGAATTTTTATTGTTTTAAACTGACTTAATTGTTATAGTTATATTAACAAAAACAAATTAGATTTACTTAGAACTATATAATTATGTTGTGCATTGTCATCTATAGAAGGAGAAAAAAACATTTGCATGTTGAAAGACATTTTTTTAAATGAATGAAGAGTCTGTTATAGTGATTAAACTAATCTTGCATGAATTTGGCCTGTTTTATCCTGTTAAAAAGAAAAGCAATATGCTTTGTTTATCAATTATTATTATTATTATGAATAATTTAATAGTAATTCTATTTTTTTGTGATGTTTCAAATTGCTTATTCACTTGTAATACTGCCAATAAAATGTCTGCATGTGTTTGTAGATACTTAATTCCACCAAAATCAGACTTGCGTCATCTGATCTCTTATATAATACAATAGTTTTTTGAAGTTCAGTTTAAAGCTTATAGATTCAACGAAAGAATATATTAATTTTAGTTTTAAAAAGTAATGGTGTCTTTTTTTTTTTTTTTTTTTTTTCCAAAACTGCAAAATAGTTACAACTTTTGAATATGCTTGTTTTGGCAAATTAAGTCAAATTTGTATTCATCTGCATTTTACTTATGAAGGCATTTGTAATTCATAGTGAAAGTATAAATCATACAGTTAATCTAGAAATTCTGGATCTGACAGGAAAATGTGTTTTGTGTGTTCATTCCCAAACTACCAAATATTAGACTTTGATTCAGTAATGTAGTGTGTTTATTGGAAGGGGTAACCTCTAAGTATATATCAGTATTTCTGAAATTCTTTTGTTCATTAGTTTTATCTCTTCATTATTTTTCTCTGAATTGTAGACTGTAAAAGTAGGATTTTGTTCTTGAATATCACCAGTTTTTCATTTATTGCTATATCTAATGATGACAACAAGAAATATTAGGTATGTGCTATAGTTTCCAGTGTTTTCTTTTTAAACTCTACATTGAATACGTGGTTTGTTGTGTCAGAAACCTACCACCCCTCTTGAAGATGAACTTGTCTGCGTCTGTGAACAAAGACTTTAAATAGTGGCATGAGTTGACATGGAAAAGACAGATAGACAGAGAAGTTCTTAGCTGAGCTAGTTATTGACTACTCAGGCGATTTCTGTACCTTTTTACCAACCTATTATAACCCTTTTTATTGTTACGTGTTATTTGGCATTTGTCTCTACTAACCCCAAATCAACATCATAACATGGTTGGAATTTTATTTATACATAATTTTTTTTTTTTATGGAAAAAAATGCCTAATTTAAAAAAAAAATTCAATTTTGCATTTAGCCTCTACTTTTCAAAAAGACTGCACTGAACTTTGGCCTATACCCAGTGTACACATAGTATGTTATTGTGCTCAAGATGCTTAATGCATTTGAACTACTTCTACACTTAAATGTTTGATCATTAAGCAAGATTAATATTTGCAATATTTAATTATTGAAAAATTTGAATGCTTTTGTAGAGTAGAATTTTTGATCATGTGGAAGGATAAAAAAAATTTTATCATAGATTTATTACTTTGCAGGTTAGTTTTAATTTTATCAGTTTTTTTTTTCCTTCTTGCTGATGAAATAGTTTCTTTAATATTTCAATGCTTTTGCATTTCTTTAATATTCACTTAAGTATATAACCTGATATAAACAGCTAGTTTTGATGATTACTAAAATCTTGGGAATTTACGAGTAAAAATGGAAATATATCTGAACCCTCTTAACTTTACGCACTGATTTATTCAGACTAGTGTCCCCATGTTGCAAGATACAAATACTAGTCCAACTAAATCATGGATAATAAGAATTGCACATCTTCATTTTATTTTAAACCTGTTTGAGAATTATGTAGACTCGTTAAACTTCTTATACCAATTTGGGATAAAACTAAAAAAAAATAAAGCTCTTAACTGAAAGAAATATGCTTCAATTAAAAACATTAGTTTTAACTTGTTAATCTCTTATTGCTTAATTAAACCAACCATCACTTAATTTTAGTATATTTTGATGTAATAGTTTGTTAGAGCTAATTAAATCATTAAAATGAGTGTCCCTTCTGTATAATGTTTGATGACCCGATGCAGTTCACATATTGCAATAAATGTAGAGATGGAATATTATATCAACATTTGTTCATGCTGCAGATAGGTGGCACTTTAACTAATTAGACTTCATGTAAAGTATTTCAATTTTGGCTAAGTCTTTTCTATTCCAATTGTTTTTTTTTTTTTATTTTATACAATGAATTCCAAATGCACTAATATATCTAATACTTGTATGAGTGTGCAGTTATGAGGTTTTTGTATTACCCTAAACAATGTACCAACTAAATGTTCTTCCTCCTAAGTATTCTTTTTGCTTGATGTCCTCTCTTAAAATTTATTGGCTGTCTCTTTTCCCTTCTGTCCACCTCAAATCAACAAAGAATTCCTATACACACTCATTAAATTAAAATACATGCTTACCCTCCCCACGCCACAAACACTTTTTTTTTTTTTTTTTTTTTTTTTTTTTAAGTTTTACTTGGAGTTTACCCCAACTGTAAATTGTTTTGGGTGTTATAGAGAATGGCAATATACAAAATGCATGCTTCATTAAAAATGACTGACATGATACACTTTCTTTTTCAGTTTTTATTATGTTTCTTCAGTCTGTGCACAAGAAATTTACCTTTTAAGTGTAATGTATGTAGAAATTGCCCAAATGTTTGAAATTTTGACATACATTAAATATAAAGGGTAGATTTCTTTTGTATGTACACATTCATTCTTGATTTCAGTATTGCTGTTACATCTTGTCTGGTGCTTCTGCTATGTTATTTGTCCTGACCTGGCATCTTAGCTTCAGTCCCTTTCCCACTGACATAATGTAGCTTCTTTGAACCCTTTCTATAAATACTTTCATGGTAATTTTTCTGAACTTTTTGCCATAGTCCCTAGACTTTATGAATTTAAGCACAGTACTAGCGGCAAGGTCTCATCATTTAACTGTTAAAATAGCTAGATGTAACCATAAATTTTGTTGGTTAGTTTTCCTTCCTGCTGATTAAATAGTTTCTTTAATATTTCAATGTTTTTGCATTTCTTTAATATTCACTTAAGTATATAACTTGATATAAACAGCTAGTTTTGATGATTACTAAAATCTTGGGAATTTATGAGTAAAAATGGGAATATACCTGAACCTTCTTTTACTCTGTTTCTTCTCTTGCAATTCTCACTTGTGAAACTCTCTTCTGGCTTCTTGCTTCCCAGTCAACTTTGATCTTCAAAAATTTAAATGCAATCTCAATCGTTATCTTCTGTCTTAATTCTTGTTCTTTTATTATCTTCTCCTTAATAGTTTTTCTCTAACACTCAGTAACCCCTTGTGTCTTAGTGGCTTTATTGCCTTGCGGGGGGGGGGGTTAATTAAAAAAGGGAACAATAAAAAGCTGAAAAGAGTACATCTTGTCAGTTATTTTTAATGAAGTGTCCATTAGAGAGGGATTGCTTCTCAAATACACAACTAATATATATTACAAGTATATATACTGGGATTGGTTTGTTTGATTGCTTTTAAGATATTCACTGATGGTTAATATATGTAAGTAATCTTTGTTAAGCATTTCATTATTGTAAAATAACTTAATAATGTCTAATATTAATGAAGGAGTCACTATACTATATATAACTCTACATGCACATACATTTTGTCCATTGATGTGTTACTGTATAACTTTTTTTTATGCATAAAATTATTTTGTTTTTGCTGATAATGAACATATTGAAACACAGAGATGAGGATGTTGTCCTGGACCATTGACTGAGTAAAAACAATGCCTCCCCATATAAATATGGAAACTTGATGGCTGATAAAGTCTCCTTGTTGCTGTACATTTGTATTATTCAGTTGGATTCTCCTTTTTCATTACAATTAATTTTTTTCCTGATGCTCTCATGCTTGCCAAGAGTACAAAAGCAACAATATTAAAAGTTGAAATTTTTGAGTTTCTTACAAAATCAGCTAAAAATATATTTTAATTGAAAAAAAAAAATTTTTTTTCTTCATATGCATATAAATTTATAACACCCCCCCTCTCCTTCCCTACTTTGCTCTAGACTTGTTAGATCACTGGAAGTTCTTTTAACAGCATCTAAATTAATATTAGTCTTCATATATTTTTGAGATAAGTATCTTGATGCAAGTGATTAAAAATATTTCTTTTAAGAACTCACACATGTCTAATCCTAGTAATAGGCTGCTGGCCTTTGGACAAGTCTTTGACATCCGATGTCTCATTTAGTCAGAGCATTACTGTACTCAGTTGTATAAATATCTACTTTTAATATATTTTCCCATGATTCTCTTTTAATGTATAGCTACAATAAGGCAGGGAAACCTTGTGAAAAGTAGTCAGAGAAAAAAACAAAAAAACAAAAAACAAAACGGATTAAACCCTACTGAGTTGATGAAATCAATTCCCTTGGTAAGATAGTTTTGTTTATCATTCCACCCCTAAATCAGAATTATAATCCTAAACTGGGATGTTTTTCTTTTTTTTCTTCAATGTTCAAATTCAATCATATTGAGAAAAGTAAAAAAAAAAAAAAATTTAGGTGATTTTTTTTTTTTTATAGAAATGTATCCTAAATAGGTTTAGTAGCAAAAAATAAACATTCATCCAAAAGGAGTCTGTTAAAGCAAAAAATTGAAACAATTTTATTTTGTAATTTGTATTTTTGTTTCTGTCATTTTTAAAAAAAAAACAAACATTTTTCTTGTAAATCATCTGCAATACAATTTCTAAAGTAAAAATCTAAAGAACATTACACTGTATGTATTCTTTTCCTCTAATTTTTTATTTGTGTGCTGACAATTATAAAAGTAATTCATTTGCTATAGTTAATGTTATTTTTACCTTTTAAATATAAGTATCTATATGTAATTATCTACTAATTAAGCCTGATATTTTCTTTGCTTGTCTCTTGTATTCAATTTCTGGAGTATCACTTAACCAACAGCTTTTGTTTATTTTGTTATTTCCTAATCAAAGTTATTGGTTATGGTAGAAATTCCATAGATTTTTTTGAATGCAACAATTAGATAACTATAACCATTGTTTTGTGCTCAGTATTCAAATAGTTATTTTGAAAAGCATTTCAATTACAGACCACTTATGAAAATAGTGAGTAATCTTTTCAAAATATGATAGCATTTTGACATTGATTTTTTTTTTTTTTTTTTTATCAGATCATAAAATATTTTAATTTTGTGGAAACTAACCTTTTTAAAAATGTGATTTTTTTTTTTTTTTTTTTCACATTTACTTTTCTCTGATTTTGGTTTTATATTTATAATATTTATAACCCAAGTGAATTCCTGTTTTTAAACTGATCACTCAAGAATAAAAAAAATTGCTCCTCTGTTTGGAATCTAATTAAGCTTTGGGTTGATTATCAAGGCAGATTACATTTGCATGTATACAGATGTAGATTTTAAAATATTAAAAAAAATGAAAAAGAAAAAATAAGCAAAAGATAACATGTAACTAAAAAAAAAAAAAAACTTGCAATAAGTTGTTAAAACAAAATTAATATATATATATGAGGAATCTGCAAGGTATATATCCTCACTGTATATGTATGTTGTCATATTTGAAATATTTTTTTCCAGATTTATTTTTCAGTGGTTGAATATATTGCAGAATATTTCAAATTAGAAAAATAAAGTGAATATTAGAATATTGTATTTTCCATTATTTTCATGGATTTTCAGAAGTTTCAGTTACATTATTATTATTATTATTATTTTCAAAAATATTTCTTCCATTGGCTTATGTTTATTTTATTTTTAATTTACCTTAAATTTTCATGTTTTATTTTTAAATTTATGTAACTCTGATTTTTCAGATTTAGTCTTCTTAAAGAAGATTTTTTTTTTTTTTTTTAATGAAAAAAATAAAGTTAGTGAAAACTATATAATCTTTTTGTCTAGGTTATTTTTAAGTTGTTTTTTTTTTAAATAATTTTTCCCTACGTGTGTGTGTGTGTGTGAGAGTTACACAGTAAAATGGCTCCAATTGTTTCAATGCATCTATATTCATATATAAGCATCTGTGAAAACCAAAGTATTCAGTAATAGGATTTGGAACTTGTGCCAAATTTATTTTTTCTTTGTCTAGCTAACCTAATATGTCTTCATTACAAATTTTACCAAAGGAAGAGTTTAATCATAATCTTGGGAATTCAGTTATATTTTTTTTTTTTATCCAGGCAATATTGGGTATCCTTACCTTAACTTAGAATCTATTCCATCAGCTTATGTAAGCTTATTAAAAATAAGTCACTTCAATTATATATTGTTTTTCAAATTCTAGTTATTTACAATAAAAATAATTGTCATTTGTGGTTTCAAATCAGTCTGGTGGTAAAAATAAGTATCATATGATAAATCATAATAAGTACTTATTAAGTTGACCAGTTAGGAAAGTTTAGTTTGACTATAATATATATATATATTAGTTGAATGGAGCAAGCAAGGAATGTCAGTTAAGCCTTTTGGCAAGTCCCTCCTGCTGTTAAATAAGACTACAACCTACCATCAATAAAGTCTTTCAATGACTGCAAGTCTTTGAACCCTAAAGTCATTTTAGCCACATGAAGTGACTCTACTTCTACACAATAACAAGTGAACTCCTGTTCATTTCAAACTCTATACTGCTAACACCATAAACTCTGCTGGCTATCTCTTGTATTTCTACCTTCTTTCCATGAAAATGACTAATGATCAAAAGTACTTGAAACATTATACACAATTTTGGCAAGTTCCTTTACAAGTTTTAATCTTAAATCTTCTGGATTATTAAGCACAGTCTCCTTTGTTTAAGTGTATTTTATTAAATATAATAGAAAACAATAATTGTCAAGAGTACACAGAACATTACACACAATTATGGCAAGTTCCTTTATAAGTTTCCAACTAACATCAAACAACTTTCAAAAGTTTTGGAGTTTCACCTGGTGTTAGCAAACAGTTCTATTCAATAAAGCATATTTGAATGAAGAGTTGTTGGCTAAATATACTATATTTAATGTTATATCTACAGGGTGTGTAAGGTATTTAAAGACAGATTTATGTTTATACAAAACCAGATTTATAACTTTATTACTGAAAAATATCGACATAAAAATACATTATCTTTTTTGTAATTTTATTGAATGAAGCCACCTTCAGCTTCAATAACTGCTTCTATGTGAGGTCAAAATTGTCAACATGCTTGAATTAAATGGCCCTGGTTCATATTAGACATTACTGTATGTCTGTGGCTTTCAAAGAATCTTTGGTGTTATGGCAGTGTTCATTGACTTCTCTCTCAACAATGCTCCACATGTAGTAGTCCACTGGATTGAGATCTGGGGAGTTAGGAGCCCAAATATTTGGGGATATGTAATCATGAAAATTTTCAACCATCCATTCTTGAATTATTTGAGCCTTGTTTTATGTTGCAGAGTCCTTCCATTGTGTCCACTGTCTATCCAGGGCTTAACATCTGTTTCCAGAACATCAATCTTAAGGCAGCAGATTTAACTTTTAAGGCCTTCTTGAAAAAAGTGATGAGGCCTCATGTCTTTCATTGCTGACAACCCCCAAAACCATGACAGTTATTGTTTTTTTTTTTTTTTTTTCTGTGAAATTCTGATCACATGGAAATTTTTCATTTGCATGTAGAATTTTAAGTTTGTTTAAGAGTCTTTTAGATCTCAAGATTTTTTTTTTTTTTTTTTTTTTTTTTTTAATAAATTGACCTTTCCTCATCAATGATGTCTTTGTGACAACATTTCTGCTGGATAAATTTGGGTGTTCTGATGATGTCAGTCTTTGGAAATCTTTTTTACGCTTTGATAATTGTGATACATTCGGTCTTTAACTCCTACTTCCTACTCCCATCTTCGGTCTCTAACTCCTACCGAAATTTGTATATGAAAGATCTAGCAACTTCTAAAAATCAAGATATCTCTAAATCGCTATACTCAGCCTTTAAAGTCACAATTATTGCATGTCTTTTCATCTCTTGAGTAAACTGAGTGTTTGCCATATTATTTTTTGAATTAAAATAAAAGATACAAAGTTTATTAAAATGCAGCAATAACCAAAAAAATGGTATGTCCTCAGATACCTTACATACCCTGTGTGTGTGTGTGTCTATATAAAAGAATGGGTATTTTATTAATCTGACAGATTTTTATCACTTTAAAAATTATTTTTTGTGGATACTCATATTTGTGTATGCTCTCCATTTATTAAATGGTATATTTATTTTTGTCTACAGGCCTGAATGTTGCAGAAATCCTATTAAAGATTTCTCGAACATTTAGACTGGTAGTCGAAAATAAATATACTAATAAATAAATGGAATATTTACTCAAATACAATTATCCACAAAAATTACATTTAAAGTGATATATATGATTAATATAAAATTTGTCATTTAGTTGATTGATGTTATATGCAGCATCCTTACTATAGATTTTTATCAATAAACATGTTTTGTAATTGTTTGGTCCACTCATCAGGAGGTTCTCAGCAATTGACTATATAAAGGGCTGATCCAAAAATATTGGGATTGGCACTATAAAACAAAAACTACAATGCATATCAATTCGGCATTTAATCTACTTTGAAGTAGATTCGTTCTGAAGCCACATGCTTTATCCAGCACCGTTTCCATTGATGGAAGTCCTTTTTTTGTGATAGCGAGCAGCTGCCTAGTTGCATGACATCTTGAAATCTTGTGCTTTTCAAGTGTTATTTGATTTTTAGAAAAGGAAAAATTGCAAGGGATCTAGGGAATGTGGTGGTTGTTGGACCTGAGGAATGTTCTTGGCCTAAAACTGATGCACAATCAATGATCACTGATAGAAATACTGATGTTTGGTGAGATAACCACACTCTACTCGTTTTCTTTCCAAGCACTGCTATTAATAATGGAAGTGAGTGACAACATTATAACTTGGTGTGCATGTGCAACAGCCTTCAAGGTCAATCTGTGTCAGGCAGCTTCACTCTGTATACTTTAGTTTGATTGTCATAACAACAGTCCTAATACTCTTTGATTGGACCTTGTGTGTTTTTATATATATTTAGGCAACAATCCATTCAAATATGTTTTATTAAATAAAAAAAACAAACTAAGCTTTTGTTACTTGACACTAAATTCTGTTTCATATGTCGTGTGAACCCATGTTCACTTTAAACTGACCACAATATAAACAACATGCTGGCTATTTCTGGACATACAATCTTCTTTCCTTGAAAACACTGATAGGATGGTCAATTGATGTCAAGTACTGGATCTTAAACTAATTTTGCTTAAAGTTCCTTTACAAATTTCCACCTGAAATAAATTGACTAATTTGACACCAAATGGGTAAATAGATATTCTGTCTGATGTACTTAATAAACATGTTTGAATAATCTATATATTGTACATACACAAGAATGCTGAAAACTTCTCAGCCTGACTTATTTCTCAAAAGTTTAGCAAACCAGGTTTTTTTTTCTCTTTTGTTAGTTAGACAATTTTTTCTATCCCTGCCTACTCCCATATATGAGTATCTGCCCTGAATAATCTTTCAATGGTTGTGATTATTTTTTATTAAAAAAAAATGTAAGGAAATAAAATAACTGACAGCTACACACTATTTCAATACTTAATGGTTTCTTAATTGTCATTTTTATTTTGCAATATTGATTATTTTGCATGCTGGTAGAATTCGAGTCTAAGTCTACTAGATTTTTAAAGATTCATGATTTCTTGTTTGTGAGCTTTAAGAAATCATGAAAATTCAGTCTCCATGCTGCAATATATCTCTATGTGTATATACAGGGTGCGATGGGTAAATTGTCGCCGTTTTATATTTTTAATTTTGCACATATGCATTGTTTTTGATTTTGTTTCAGTTGGGTACTGTCTGGGGAAAAAGAGCACCATGATGCAATTCATTCCACCAGAAATTTGGAAACAACATGCTGTACTGCTTGGCATTTATGACGGAAGCTCCAATACGAACATTTCAAAGTGTTTTGAGTGTCAATCTGATGACAGTGCAGAAGATCTGAAAAGAGTTGGATGAGTCTAATGGTGATTACGAAGGTATGGCAGCTCGGAAAACTCACTTTGATTGTTCTGATAAGAAAAGAACTGCTGAATTTGTTGGTGAGGGCGTCAGACTTAATGCTGAGGCCTATATCACATGCTGGGTTTAGAGGGTGGCTGCCTGAAATGGCCAGAACACCTTACTAGAGTTAAACTTCAGTTATTTTTGGGAAAGTTATGACATGGTGATCATCTGAAGCACCAACCAAGATGTATTTTAAGGACACTTTTAAAAATAATTTTAGTGATAATGATAGGAAATGACAGAAAATTGAAGATCTGTGTTGCAGAAGTTGGTAAATGATGGTTGTAAGGGATTTAAGGAAAAGAGGGTTAATTCTGTAATTTTGAAACAGGCTCTTAATTAGTGGGACATAATCTCAGTCCTAGATAAGCTTCAGCCTGAGCATACATGCTACACCTGTGGTAAGGTCTTCTTATCCAAAGCAGGACTTGATAGCTGTCTAAGATCTCAATATGGTAAGCAATCCCAAACAGACTAGGCTGACAGCTATCCACAATGACTGACAGGAAATTTATGTCAGTTTTGTGACAAAGTATCTGGGTCAGCAGCAGCAGCAGGTCCGAAGAGTCACAGGAGAGTGCATAAGGATGAGATAAACTTTGACCAAACAAGTTTTGGCTGTCATAGACATATGAGAAAAACCTGCAGAAGTGAAGCTGGTCTTTTGAGTCACTTACATGCTCACTATAAGCAATGTAAAACGGAAGAGGAGATGGCCTTCTATCAACAAGTGTCAGTCTCCCCCACTTCTCTCTCTCTCTCTATCTATCTATATATATATAAAAATATAGTGATTTACTAAGTGTAGCTGAAAAATAATTTATTTAATGTTGGTTGTTGTTTTGCATTTTTTTATTTTTTATATTATTAATAGCTTTTTGAATTTTGTTTTTTACAAGACACACACACACACACATACATACATACATATATATAAATATATATATATATATATATGGAGAGAGAGATCCCTGTGCAACAACTACCAAAACTAAGCTACACTTAGTAAATCACTATATATATATATATATATATATATATATATATAGGTGTGTGTCTTGTAAAAAACAAAATTCAAGAAGCTATTAATAATATAAAAAATAAAAAAATGCAAAACAACAACCAACATTAAATAAAATATTTTTCACCATAGGTTATCATATATAGAAGTGTGTGCATATATATAAATATATAAAAATCATATAAATCTATGATAGATGCTTTTCAATTTGACCATTGCAGATGATGTCATCTTTAACTGATTTAAATTCTAATTCTAAGAATTTAAAAATAATGGAATTTTATCTAAGATCTTGCTGAACATACTGATCACTCACATTTCTTGATAAGTATTGTAGTGACAGTGGAAAGTACTTTAATGTATAAAAATGAACTTTGGACAGTTTAATATTTATTATCCTGGTGTAAAACACCTCAGTCGGAAGATGGAAAGACAATATAAAAAGTTAAATAGACCTTGTTGGTATTACTTAATAAAATTTGGATGAATTCTTACTGCTTAAATACACCTCACACACACACATGATCAGGGTGTATCAAAAATACTTTTACAAACTTTGCAAGTGGGTTCCTCACACCAAAACAAGGACAAAAATCCATATAAACATGTCTACAAATAGTTTGTTTTTGAGTTATTAAGTTTAAAGAAAGTTTACAGTAGATGGTGTTGTGTTGCCATGTAAGCTAGGTTATATTTGTCATTCGTGTACATTTATGACGAGTATGTCTTCAATGTTTAATGTGTGTAGTAGTGAGTTAACTGAGAAGTGTCCTGTTTAACAATGGCACGATATTCATATTGTGAGCAGGCAGATATGATTTTTACAGATGACCGGTATGAATGGTAATGGATATGAGGCTGCATGGCTGTATCAGATTGCGTTTCCAGACCAAAGACAGTCAAGTCATTCAACCTTTGCTGCTGTTTATTGTCACATATGCCTGACCATGAAGAACACATTCTACAGGCTGTCAGAGACAATCCAGATATCATCACACGCAAGTGACCCGAGGTTATCATACATCTCATAGTATCTCATAGAGGGTACTTCAAGTGCAGCTCTTGTAGCCATATCATTTGCAGGGTCTTTTGCTCTCTGATCACCAACCAGAGGAGAATATTTGCTGATGGTTTATTGCACAAACTGCCGATCCCTTGTCCCTTCACTCTTGTTTAGTGATGAGGCAACATTTAGAAGAAAAGGAATAACAAATTTACACAACCAAAATTTGTGGGTGGATCAGAATTCACATGGTACAATACAGGCTAGACACCAGCATCAGTTTATGATTAATGTGTGGGTTGGAATTGTAGGTGACTGTCTGGTAGGTCCATATGTTCTCTCAGTATGTCTTACAGGAGCTGTCTACAGGGACTTTATTTTGAACATACTTCCAGACTAGAGGATGTACCCCTGCTAATATGAAGGCACATGTGGTTCATGCATAATTGGGCTCCAGCACATCTTAGTCACACTGTTCGCAATGCACTGACTGATATCTACCATGAAAGATGGATAAGTAGCTGAAGACTGATTCCGAGGCCTGCATGTTGCCCTGACCTCAACCTGTGTTGAGGTACAACAATGATCTTTTGGACATATATTTATTTTACCTTGTTTTGGTGTCAGGAACCTGCCTCCATGTTTGTAAAAGTATTTTTGGATTGTATCTTGGATTGTACATTTAACAGTGTCTACCGTAAACTTTAAACTTAATAACTCAAAATTGAAGGATTTGCAAACTTTTGTTCTTGTTTTGGTGTGAGGAACCCACCCCCAAAGTTTTCAAAAGTATTTTTTGATACATCCTGTATATTACAATATTAAAATTAAAACTGATTTAAGACTGACCAATCAATGATTCAAGTTTTGTTATTGTCAACATATATATATATATATATATATATATTTCATTGAATATGACAGACAAGGTGCTTTTATTTATTTTTCTATACAATTTCTCATGCGATCTAATAATTTTTCTCTTTTCAGATGAGAAATTATATAAAAACTGTCCAAATGTTCTTTTTTTCTGAGCACATTCGGCTTTACATTTAGCCATTTTCAAGGATGAAATATTTTAACTGTTAAATAAGAAATAGTTTGTTGCATGTATGTATTTATATAATATTTTCATTTTTCAAAACACAGTCAAGATATTGTGTACATGAAATGAAAATGGCTAAATGTGTAGCTGAAAGCGCTATAGATCACATGAGAAATTGTATAAAAAACTAAATAAAAGCACCTTGTCTGTCGTATACAATGAAATATATATAAATGTGTTGACAATAACAAAACTTGAATTGCTGATTGGTGAGTCTTAAATCAGTTTTAATTTCCTATTGTTATATTTATCTAAAAAAAAATTTTTTAAATCTAAAAATATTTTCTGGCTTTAAATAACCTGCAGAGAGTTGATAAGCTATAGGAAACAAATCAATCAATTCATTTCCTTCCTACATATATATATTTCCATCAACAAAAACATTACTTTAGTTCAATGAAGTCATAAATCAGCTTTTTTTTCACTTTGTAATTCATTTGCCTATATTTATAATTTCATGGTTAAAATTTTTCAATACACACATACTACAGTCTGATCCTGGGTGGATTACAGATTGGTCATAAATAATCCATAATTTTTTTTATAGACATTTTCCAACTGAAATATCATATATTCTATTTTTATAGATAATACAAAGTTGTTTTCCTATTTTTGGAGATTTATATTTCAGTATAGTACAAAATTAAAGAAACAAGACAAGAAGACATGATTTTATTTCAACTCCTAAGTTAATGTTTCTTGTATCTTTTCTTGTATTCTTTTTCAAGTGGCCATACTTCTCAAAAAAAAACAATTTTGGTTTAAATGTAGATTTTCAAGAAAGTACCTATTGTTTAGGCCCAGTGATTATATTTGTGGCACTATTTAAGCAGACAAGTCTGCATAAAAAATAAGGAAAATTTTAGGGCAAAATAATTTTTGTAAAATAGCATTCTTTAAACTTTCTTTAGGCCGTAATATAAAGAGGACACCCCTTCTAAATCAATAACAAAACAATGTTTTTCAATTATGACATGTGTCGCGGCCTAAGGAAAGTCTAAAGAATGCTATTTTATAAAAATTATTTCCTCCAAAAAATTTTCCCTAGTTTTTATGAGAGGATCAGTTTACTTAATTAGTGCCATTTTCCCTTACAAAAAAAAAAACTTTCAAAGTTGATTTTTCAAAAGTCATCAGCTACACTCTAATAGAAACTAATACTAAATCTGGAGTGTTAAGGAGTAAACAATCCTGCATTTCCCTGTTATAAAGCTTTAATATGTTTAGAATTTCCTATCATATTTTCAAGTGGCCAGACTTGTCAACAAAATAATTTTCATTTAAATGTAGATTTTCTAGAAAGTGTCTGTTGTTTATGCTCAGTTATTATATCTGTACATGAACACAGGCCATTATATATTTGATGCATTATAATTTTTGTACATGTGAGAAGGAAAGTTAGATTCAGGACAAAACTAAAATCCTTTAACTATAGTACAGTATTTTTTTCTTGCATGATTCTCTTGAGAATTTTGCATTCTTTATTATCTATAAGTGATGTGGGATTGTTGTAACAAGATATCACCAAGTTTGAATTCTGGGCTAGTCTTTTGTGTTGACTTTCACACTAATACCCTTGGGAAAAATATGAATCTGTCTCTTCTTTCTGCAATTAGGAGTTAAATAGCAGAGTAGACGGGACTCTCTAGCCTTGGGTGGCAATTAATCTATAAGAAAGAAAATTTTGTATTTTAAACTATAGTGAAGACAACAGGAAAACACTTCACTATTTTTCCCAATAAATCATGGCAATTTACAGATAATAAAGAAAAAGGAATCTGTGGAGATCCATGATCACCTATGTTTGATGAGATATGGTATTTTTAAAAATGAAAAAAATATTTGTGTTTAAATTTAAAAAAAAAAAAAAATCTTTGAAGTTCACTTAACATGATAGTTTTAATTTGTTTAGAATATTCTATGTAATAAGAAATGCAGGAGTGTTGACTTGTCAGTCGTCCAGAGCAAGTATTAACTCCTATTAAACTGTGGCTGATTCAGCGATCAGCGTATAATATGACTTTTGAAAAATCAACTTTGTAAGTTTCTCCAAATTGTCACAAGGAAAATGGTACTACTTAAATAGATTGGCCCACTATTAAAAAGATAGGGAAAATTTTTCTAAGAAAATAATTTCTATAGATTAGCATTATTTAGATCTTTTTTAGACTGTGACACTTGTCAGAATTGAAATATTGATTTGTTATCAATTTAGAATGGGTGTCCTGTTTATAATATCAATACAGTGTCAAACTGATCACTGATTTTATAAAAGTCAGGGATCAGTTTGACACTGTATCAATATTGTAAACAAGACATTGAACTTCTCCCAAGGATGCTAAGGGAATATGAACAGCCTCATCCAAAATTTGAACATGGTTTACTGATTCCATTTTTTGTCTCAGTGAGTCATCTAGCAGTTATTTACAAATTTTAAGTTTGTGCAAACATCATTGATATCTGTATATTTTTAAAATTTTCTGAATTTTTAAACCTTTTTAACATTTTATTTTTAAACTTTTTTTTTGTATGGGATTTTTTGGAAGCACAAACATTTGAGGCTCATATTTATTTATATTAAACTAAGAATAAATGGATACATAATTTTATTTATGTAAATTTTTTTCTTTACTTAAAAATGTATGTATTCATTTGTTAAGAAAAAGAGAACTCCTTTTGTAACCTCATCTCTAAAAAGTCTGTTTTTGTGCGCAAAACATCTAAAAACTTTGTAAAAGTCAGGGATCAAATTGATGCTATTGCTATTATAAACAGGACCTTCTTTCTAAATCAATAAAGATCAACATTTTTTTTATTCTGACAAGTGTTGTGTCCTAAAGAACTTTAAAAGAATGCTAATCTACAGAAATTATTTCCTAAAAGATTTTCCTTAATTTTTTATGAGTAGACCAATCTATTTAAGTAGTATTGGGAAAAATTATGAAATTAATCCTTTTGCTTGGATTTGAAATTCCTTGTACCTGTGTTTACTGAGAACCACTCCACAAAATGACTTTTTGTACTACTTGTGAAATTCATGCTGTTCCAGATTTGTCAGACTGGATTACTTTTGAAAGATCAGTGCTGAATTTTGCTACTTGTGATTTTTGGGGGTAATTTAAAATAAGCTGAGCTAGCTTGGGCTAATAATAATAAGAAAGTCAATTCAAAATTTAGTTAGGTTTCTTTCTTTCTTTACATGTAACCCAATCTAAGAATCTTGCACTAATCAGACAGAATGAAAATTTTGTCTGTCAAGCAATTTAAAAACATGAAGAAATTAACTCTGCTCAAGATGTTAATTAACATTTGAGCAACAAACAGGAGTTAGGATTAAGATATATGCTGGCTCTCTATCAAACTTGATGATGTGTAAGATCTTTACTGTCTGAATAGTATTTATGGGAGAATGGTTTGCCTGGATGCTTGCTCAGCTACTCCTTTGATTGCAATATGCCTAAGACAAGACATTTTTTTAAAGCTATTTGATAATGGGACATGTATAGAGATTTGTAACTTTTCCCAAGGATGCTGAGGGAACATGAACAACCTCATCCAAAATTTGAACATGGTTTGCTGATTCCTTTTTTTGTCTCAATAACCATTATGCTACCTCCTAATTAATATATCAATATCTGTCTTCAGAACAATATGAATGTAAACTTAACCATGGGAAATTTTCTGCATTTTCACATAATTCTCAAAATTTTAAATTTTGGAAAAAGAGGTAAATATACATTAAAATAATGGTGTTTCTACAGAAACATATCTTTCCAATCAATAAACATTTTTCAAAATTGTTTTTTGCATATATATTACTACTAGCTTAAAAGCCACCCTATTAATCTAGCTCCAGCAAAGGGCTCTTGATTAGGCCTTCATCACAATAGGTAGGGAGGAGTAGATGTGATAGGCATCAATAAACTACAGAAGAACTTAAAATTGATTTCTGCATTTAAGTATTGCAAAAATATTTAAGCCTACCTTTTAAAAGTTCAACGATATTTCTTCTGCTGCCACTTAATTTAAAGATATATACATAAGTCCTTACTTTCCTTCAAAGCAATTATTTTTATTTCATTGAACTTTAAGTAAAATTTCTGCACTTAAAAAAATATATTAGTTTTCAATTTTCTTTAAAATTTCCGTTTGATATTTCCAGAAAAAATTGGAATGCATGTGATATCCTTAAAGCATTGGAATTATTTAAATTTATCTGTCTGTTTTATAATTTCTGAAAAGTAACAATTTTATATCCATATTAAAGCTAGGCCTATGATAAGATAAGAAAAAGAAAAAAACGATTGGTTCACTTATTTATTCAATTTTTTTCACTAACAGTTCACAGACGTGAAAAATCAAAATCAAAGAACTGATACCAAAGTCTGGTCTTCTTACATAGATGCGAAAAAAACTGTGGATTCACTAAATTCACTTAATCCAACCCCACATTAAGCCCTTTAAAAAATTTTTCACACCTTTTGCTCATTTCTTGTAAGTGGGGTTTATCCCCACCAGCTGACAGTGTTTTTTTTTCCATTGTTTTCAGCCAGCCATATCAAAGACAAATTGGCTTCATTTGAACTCTATCTTCTTCTTTATTGCTGCTTTTTTTTTTTGCAAAAATTATTGGAATTATGCTATTGTTGTTTTCACTGTTTTTTTTATTGTTTTAAATTTTTATACAAAACAAAAAACAGTATGAAATTCTGGGCTTATAATTGTGGGGATTACTCCACCTTGTCTGCCAGGATTTTGCTAAGTAGCATTGTTCAGGACTATAAAAGGAAGGATATAAACTCTCTTTCTCCTTTTACTCTAGAATGTGATATGTATATAACATCTCAACTCCTCTGGAAACATTTATTTTCCAGGTGGCTGAAGTCTAAATTTCAACCCAGCCACCCCTCATAACACACACATTTTCTAACAGCCAACCATATAAATGTTTTTTCTTCTTTTGTTTTTGTTATCTTTATACTATTCAAAGTAGTTTTTGCTTTTGTTATCTATACTATTCTTTCTTGTTTTTAATTGGTGTCAACCCATGCAAGGCAGTGAAGTCACTAAGACACAAGGGGTTAGAGGGTGTGGAAGAATTAGGAACAGAAACATTAATAATGAGCAGAAAGAAAAAAGTAATCAGAAGCCCAGTATAGTGATTAACATTGCATTTAAATTTATGCAGATTAAAGTTGGCTGGAAAGCATGGAGCTAGAACAGACTTCCACAAGTGAGAAGTGCAAGAAATTTATTTTATTTATATAAAATATATGCATAAAACCTTTCATATGTGGAATTCATTTCTTTGAAAATGTTGAATTCCTCTACTTTGCAAGTTCTCACCAACATCTGCACCAAAATTTCATAAAGTCTCAAGAAAGTTTGTTAAAATTGACAGTATTTTGAATAGGGATAAATCCATGCAATAGCTGAAAGACTAATTTTTCTTGCCAGAATTCATTTTACATATTTATAAGTCAACCATTCATCCATGCTTTGGACATTGCTGCAACATTTGATCTCATGCTCCTGCTACATTTTTAGAGATTCTTGGTAAAATCTAAATAAGAATCTGCTGTATTATTGGTCCTGACCTGACATCTTGGCTTTAGTCCTTTTCCTGCTGCCATAATGAAGCTTCCCTGTACCTTTTCAATAAATATTTTCATGGTAATTGTTCTGATGAACTTTCCTCTATTATATTTAGACTTTCTGAATTTAAATGCATTACTAGATTGGCAGCTAGGTCTCATCCTTTTACAGTTGAAATGGCTAGATGCAGCCATATTCTACACTAATAGTTTTTTCTATAGCACTTCTTTCTTGTGGAATGCTCTTCTGGCTCCATGTTTTCCAGCCAACTTTGATCATCAAAAATTTAAATGCAATATCAATCTTTATCTCCTGTCTTCTTAATTCCTGTTCTTTTATTGTTCTCTCTCTTTAATAATGTTTTCTTTTCCTGATATTCTCTCACATTCAGTAATCCCTTGTATCTTTATTGCCTTGCTTGGGGTGAAATGACTAAAAAGCGTAAACTGTTGTCACTACAATCTTTAACATTGTCCAACTCAAAGGTTTAACTGCTTTCTGCTACATAATACACAATAATTAGGTTTACTATATATCCTATCAAGCAGGCAGGGTGGAGTAATGGATAGTGGCTTGGATTGAGGAATCAGAGAGCTGAGTTTGAATTTCATTCGAATCCATTACATTCACTTATGTGCTAATACCCTTGGGAAAGGTATGAATCCTCTTCTTCTCCACCCAGCTATGGGTAAATTGCAGGACAGACTGGATTCTATAGCCTTGGATGGCAACTGGTCTACTGCAGAAAGAAATGGCAACCTACTGGGGGAAAAAATCTTCCTCGTCAGTCATGTATTGAAAGATACATGATCGCCTAAGCGTGTATTATGCATGGCACATAACTGACTGATATCCTATCAAAATGCTTTCTCATTGGTTGTGTTTATACCAATGTGCAACTTTATTTTTGTCTACAAGACAAAGATTAAAGTTTTAACATTTATACTGGAAAAGAATAACAATTAATGTCTCTTAATACCAAGAAATATGGTAGTTTTTTTTATCTTTTATTTGCATCTTCTACTTAAAAATAATTTACTTTCACATTTCGCATTAATGTTTTGGTTCATTGAAGTTAAAGTTTGTATAACTTAAAAGTTCATGCTCCTTAATCTGTATTGATCTTCTCTTCATTCTTTGAAAATTTATTAAATGAATGTGGGATTGAGGGGGTGAGACAAATAGCATCCCAATTCTAAATTTCTTCTCTATTTTTGTTGCTTAACTCCTTTGACAATCATATGTTCATGTGATGTAGATCACATCGATATTTATTTTTTCAACTGACAGTGTTTTATAAATTTGTCTAATATGAGAACTGGAAGTCTTTTTGAAATTGTGGCAAACAAGCAAAAAGAAAAGTTTTATCTGTTAAGCTGTATCAGTAGTACATTTACAAACCTTTTTTGCTTCAGAGCTTATTTCATGTACACATCTAAAGAACATATCTGACTCCATAATATTATTAATACTTCCATTACTATTAATATACTTATACATCTTTACAAAACTTATGTAGCCTGCTGTTGATTGATATATATATATATATTAATTAATGAATATCAAACATTTAAAATACCATAGGTTCTAATCTTTATTTCATGAAAGTTATAAAAATATCTTTCAAACCTGCAAATCAAATATAAACGGACAAAATTACCCCAGACTGAAGGCTATTTTTAGAGCTTTCATGAAATAAAGATTATTACTTATGGTATTTTAAGTGTTTGATATTCATTAATTAATAATTTTGCTCTGTCTTGGACATAGAGCTCTCTTTGGATCCTTATCCTCTTGGAAATTCCATATGGATTACCAATTTAATTTATATATATATATGTATGTGTGGATGAGTGTTTAGAATGTTTGCTTTCTGACCATGAGACCTCAGTTGGAATCTCACCATGGTTGATTTGTCAGGAAGGTGACTTCTTGAAGTTATTGATCTGCAGGAGGTATTCTCAGCAAACAGCACCTTTGGAAAGTACCTGAAGACCATACTATGGGTTGACTCAAACCTTGTGAGTAAAATTTGGTAGATGGAACCCTTTGGAAGCTATTGATGGTTGTGCTAGCATAAATTCATAAGTCATCATGACTGAGAGTTTGAGCATGCTGGCCTTGTTCAGACTGTTGATAATGCGAGATAATGTGCTCTCTCCCAGAAACTGTAACTAAGGTCCGCTCAGCATAGTTGCTGTATAAACTACAGGTGGGCTCACAAATGTGCTTGAGCAGGCATCTGCAACAGTGATTAGCTAGATCCACTAGTAGATGGGGATCCTTGGATGTGAGTGGCCATCCATCCATATAAATTTTCAAGACACTAGGAAATGTTGGTTCTTAGTGTTTGTTTTTGCCAACTAACTAGTGCTTAGTGCAATTTTCAAACAAGTGTAGTGATTGCAATATGACCTGTTTTCTGATGTATTTGTATTATATATGGTGAGTTGGGTAAATACCATCAAAGTAATAGATCACAGAATGAGTTGAAAGAGAAAAAAAATAGGAAATAAAATTAAGGTGCAAATGAAAAACATTAGAAGTTAAATAAAACACAGAATGAAGAGAAAAGAAATAAAAAAAACTGAAGAATATGACCTAAAATTTTTCTTACTGCTAAAGTGAACAGTAAAAAGGAAAATTTGTAGATTCTGTTATCAGAAAGATTTGAGGAGCTGACTGCTAGAATTTTAGGAAAGTCTACCTACACAAAAAACACAAGAAATACCTCCAGGAAAAAATTTATTTACCATGACATCTACTAAATATATATTCATATAAATATATCTATATAGTGAAAGGATAGCCTCAGGATAGTCAGAATCAACTTCTAGACTTTATTTATATTTAATGTAAGAGTATATATAAAATATTGGTAGAGTAACTACATTGCTCTCTCTTTCATTCTCTCTCTCTCTTTATATATTTATATATTAATTTAAACATTATTTTTAGTGGATACATTTAAATTAGTAAAAATAAAAATGTTGGATTAAAAATAAATTCATTAATTCTTTAGAAATTGATATATATATATATATATATGAAGAAATATAGTTTTAAGGTGTGCTATATTTATGGGATAAAGTGCTCAATATCAGGGATAGTGCGTATGTAAATATAAATGTAAAAGTGAACATTGAATTCAACACTCAGAGGCAACAGGCTGTTTCATGCTAGATGTAATCATCAGGCCACGGATGTTGGATTTTTTTCTTGACTATATATATGGGTCAGTGGTGCATTGTGGGTAATCCATTCTGGCAGTTATTTTGGCAGGAGTAGCTTGTTTATTTATTTATTTGGGTTAATTTATTTTGCTTGTTTTTATTTTCATTTTTTATTTTATATATTTATTTATTCTTTTTGGTTTTCAATGTTTTATTAACATAGTAAAAAATTGGTGGAGATTTGTTTAAGTCACTTATTCAATAGTTTGTTTTGGTCTGGGAAGATAAAGCTATTTATTTGTCAAATTTTTGGATTGATTGCCAGAGTCTATTCTGCTATTTTTATATTTTTTCTTCTATTTTTATTATTTAGTTTAATTTTAATTAAACTTGACAACGAACCTTGGTTATAATAATTAATGCCTTAAAGTTAGGTTTAGACTAAAATAGAAATTATTCTAACTAAATTAATATTAAATTTTACTATAAAATTGAAAATTATCAGTTTTAAATTTTAAATTTAATCTGTATTAAGTTTAAAATATCATAAAATTATTTGAAGAAGAAACTGAGGAAAAAATATGTTTTGTTATTTATTTTGTTCAAAATTCAGTTAGAATAAATGTTAAAGGTTCATTGTCAAGTTTTTTGAATTCTCATATACTTGTATTTTGATTGGTCATTGCAGCTTATGTAACAGCATTTCCTCTAGCAAGGGGTGTTTGGTCAATTTGAACTTTTTAAAACCCTTTATTCGACATTCAGCACCATCATTTGATAAAACACCAGAAGTGTTAAAACAAAATGGCTATTTTTGTAGTGATTTATGTTATAATTTTCGAATAAATTATATTTGCTCTACTCTGTATTGAGCACTCTTTTAAGAATAATATTTTTGGTTATTGAAATTTATTCTACATACACCAATCTTATTCTTATATATATATATATATATATATATATATATATATATATATATATATATATATATATATTCAACACTCTCTCTCTACATATATATTTATATAATTAACACCACTCCCTAAGAACCAAATAATACACACACTTAACAGAGACACATCCCTTTTCCAATAAAACTGTCAAAATGACCAAGGGAATTCAGAGCAGCATGAATCCATCTAGCTCTTATCTAAAATAACAACTTAAAAGAGACTGTTTGACCAACACAAGGACTGACCAAAATTCATGTTAAAAAAATAAAAAAAACAAATGAAAACTACAGACAAAAGTTCATTTTCTCCATCATGTCATTTATTTCTGTAGTTCACTGCTACTAACAAGCAGAAATTTTTTTCTCCTGATGATGGCCATGTTGGCTGAAACTAGTCGAGGAATCTAACTGAAATAATAAAAATGAAAGAATATTTACAACCCAGTGTGTTTAATTTTTTAATATTTTTTATTGTTCAAAACATATATATATATATATATAATAAAACTGGCTTGAAGATTGAATTCAAGCACAAAACATATATATATATATATATATATATACCATGGTTTGACCAAGCTTTGTGAGTGAAATTGAGTATATGAAACTGCTTGGAAGTTATCAGTGGTTGTATTAGCATGAAGTCACAAGTTATTGTGACCAAGTTTTTGAGAATTTGGGTCTTGTTCAAACTACTGATCATATCAGATTGTGTGTTACCTCCCAGAAACTGTAGCTCATCATGGTTGTAGTATAAACCAACTGGTGAATTTTGTAGGTGTTAAACAAACACAAATATAATTGAGCAGGTGTCAAAAAATAAATAGTTAAAAATAATAATAAAGGCAAAAAGAAAAATACAATAAAATCAAAAAGTTTCAAAATATATAATAATGGATAGTGGATATTTGGGGGGAGAGTAGTTACCAAAGTCAATCTCGTTCAACAATTTTCAATAGATATTTATTTTTATGTCTGCATGTATCCATTAGTTCATTTCTTTTATTCAATACATTTAGATTATCTATATTTTGTAATATGGTAAGTTTTTCGAAAAGGCAAAGATTATTTATTTCACCTGTACCATTATCTGATTTTATTTTATCCATATGAAAATGGACTTCTCCCTTACCTTGCAAGTAGTTCGTAAATGAAGAAGAGTTAGGTTAAGCAGTTTTACTTTGTGTCAGATAATTGTATGAAACCTTGAATAGCACTGAGTATTGAGAAACAAAAATATAATTATTTTTAGTGTTTGTATTTATATATATATATATATATATATATATATATATATATATATATATATATATATATGTGTGTGTGTGCATTCATTATAAATTTAATAAATATAATCTTTTCAAAATTCTGTTTCCAAAAACAAATAGAAAATGTAACAAAATAATTATGGACCCAGTTGGAATCTATCTATCTATCTATCTATCTATCTATCTATCTATATATATATATATATATATATATATGGGAGAAAATGATATATAAATTTTTATAGACCAGATATACTTGGCAGAGCTTCTATTATCACAATGTGGGATACTTAATAACGAAAGTGGTAAAAATATAAACAAAAAGAAACTAAATGAAATTGACTGGACTATATATCCCAACACGTATTAAAAAAAATCTAAAAGTTTAAAATTTCAGTGTCCTCTCTCCTTCCTGTGCATGTCCATATATATCAACATAAACATCACTCTGGTGCAATAAAGTCCTAAAGGATGAAACATGTCACACAAAAGTTTTTCCAACATTATCATTAATTTTCTTATGAATATATATATATATATATATATATATATATATATATATATTACTTAAAGATTTTTTTTCAGTGAATACTCAAATATAACTACTTACTAAACCTTTTTTGCCTATATACATGTGCATCTAGTCAAATATGAGTATCCTCTAAAATAATGTAATAAAAATCTGTCAGATTAATAAATAAAAAATTCATCCATTTCTTTACAAATTGCTTTGTTTACATTAGGATACAAAACTGAGCAGATATGTCTATTTCAAGAGTCAGAGAAAAATCTGTTTAAAGGCTCTATTCAAATTTGCTTGGTCATTGATGCACTCTGTGGCTAAAAGGTCAAAGCACGTCAGATCTAATGAGGATTTCCTTTAATGGACTGCAGGTTCACATCCTGCCGGAGAGTGCATATTTTTGTCTTATAAGATTTCTCAAATATTCAGGCTGGGAGATGAAAATAAATAAATATACTGTTTAATAAATAAATGGAGCGTCTCCTAAAATACAAATATCCACTAAAAATAACGTTTAAGTAATAAAAATCTGTTGGATTAATAAATAAAAATCCATCCCTTTCTATATATCTAATTATATATATATATATATATATATATATATATATAATAATAATAATGGACTCTCCCTGTTGGTTTCGATGTATGAGGATCTGACAGCTTATTGATTCAGTTATGAAATTTTGTGCGATAATCTTAAGTGGCATTTAAGAACCGCTAGTGATTTACAAAGGAGGCCACATATGGAGCAAATGTGAGGATTATATATATGGGTTCACCTATCATTGACTTAACACCCCTCCCCATTATTTTAAACAGGAGTAGAGGTTTATCCCTTGTTTTCTGTTTAGGATTGGGTTTCTGATTTCTTCTAAAGTCTACTTCAGCACTATACTCCTAACATTTGTTGTTTCCTTTGCTAATATAACTCCACAGAGTAACCCTCTACCTTGAGTGGCTCTTGGGCCTTGTATTGGGTGAATATTAGTGAAAAATAGATATATACACACATACACGTGTGTATATATATATATATATATATATATATATGAATAAACAAGGGTTGCTGAAAAGTTACTGGCCCTACCCACTTACCAAAATCAATATTTCAATGGCCATATACACCAGTATACTGATTTTGCAAAGTAGTTCAGGTTGAGAACTTTTCAACACTCATTTGGTCTGAAGGTCAGATTTATGCATTAAACTGGCTGTCACTGTACAATGTTGATTCCTATGTCCAGGCTTTCTATATCTATAAATGCTCCATCTCCCATACTGAGCACTCTCCTTTATAAATATATAAACAACATTAAACAATGTGTGTGTGTTTGTGTATGTCTATGTGTGCCTGTAACTGTATCTGTGTGTGCACGTGTGCATTTACAAAGATATAAATGGTACACATTTCTGTTGTTGCTATAGAGATTAAGTAGTTAGCTGCAGGCTATAGATTTGATTTCTTGTGCTATGTTGTATAAACCCTTTCTCAACTCTTTGCACTTGTCTTGTCACTGGCCAATGCTGGCTATTGTAGTGAGGAAATGACTGGTTTACGGAGGCTGCTTGTTATGGTTGCCTAACTTTGTTGCAGATTCTTTTAAGCATCATCTTGTTGATCATTGTGCTGTGGATTTTAGAAGCAGCATTCTTATTGATCATGCTGTGGGTAGTAGAACTCTCAGTGGATCATTTGGTTCTAGGGTAACCTATTTAAGTATTGGGAGGAGGAGGAAGATGAGGAGGAGAAGCACTGAAAGCAGACAAGATGTTCATCTTGACAAAAGAAAATAGATTTTATTCAGTAGTTGCAAAATGCAGTTGTCTCAATGGATATGAGTTCAAGAAAGCAAAACTGTAATGCAAAATTGCAGCTTAAAGCGGTGAGTTTGATTGGTTGAGATGTGAAGTGAGGCAATTTTGCAGCTTGCAATACAATTGGTGGCATTTGCATAGCAAGGGTTCTCAGCACCTGAGATGAAATACAGCTTTGGTACCTCCAATTAACCCTGAAATGTTTCGTGCCTTTATTTCCCTTTGAATGACAATAAAAAAAAAAAATGGATTACTACTTTACCCAGGCTAATACTAAAGTCCCAATATAATAATTGTAAAACTGGGACTAATTGAATTAGACTAGATTAGATGTACTAGACTAGATTAGATGTATTAAGTATATTTACATGATTTGTATATCTTTTTGATATGTCATCCAATTATGTTCTTTTTCAATATAACAGAGTAAGACAATGTTATATCACTAGTTCAGAGTTTTCAAACTCACTTGGAAAGTCATTTCTTTGTGGTAGTATCAATGGTTTATCCAACAAAACAGAAAAAAATCTTGTAGATTTACTTGGATTTTTGTTTTTTACATCTTAACTTTGCTGGTTATTTAAAGCCAGAAAATATTTTAGATCGTAAGTGTTAACTATGCTGACTCTTGTTGTCCTACCTAGGATTGAACTCACCATCCATGGCTACTAAATTTGTGAAGATATTAGACTCCTGCTTCTCAGTTTAATGTATGTATTTTAAGCAGTGGCCATAGCTTGCCTCCCTTCCTGACAAAGTGGATTTAATCTTTAGGTATTATTTAAGTCTGGAAATTTCTCCTCAGGGGGAAATATTCTATTGTTTGATGAAGTGCTCAGTTTATTGAACAAGATTTTGTTTTCACAGTAAGAATTTTTTTGAGATAATAGTGATTTTAGTGATACAAGTGTTACTAATTAACCTATAACCAGGAGGAGAAGAGATGGAAATCATACCTTTCCCACTGGAATTTGCATATAAGTGAAAATAATGAACCCAACTGGAATTTGAACTTGGCTCTCCAATTAACAATTCTTAGCTATTATCCATTACACCACCCACACATCCAAGCTTACAGTGCCTTGTATTCCCAAATGGTCACCCATCTAGGTACTGATCAGGCTCAACGTTGCTTAACTTTTGTAATCACACAGGAACCAGTTTTTCAACATGATGTGGATGCAAGCCTCATGTTTTGGGGAAAAGAAAACTGAAAGCAAATCTCTTTTTGATGTTGTAGAATTTAATCAAATGAGACCAAGATCTACAGTATGCTATCTTCATCCGATTTGTTTTCATGGCAGAATAGCCAGAAGAGAAACGTTTCTCAAAGCAATATTGGAGATTTACTTAGGTTTATATTAAAAAATATATATTTTAAGAAACTTCTATTTATGGTTACATTAAGCTATATATGAACTTTTCTTGTTAGATGAAAATTTGCACCTGGGAAAGACTGCCTCATCTTTCTTCTACCTTGTTATGCCTCTGATTTGTGCGTGGGTTTGAAGCATAGTGGGCCATTATAAGGTAGCCAGTTTTGTTTTCAGAAGTATTTTTTTTTTCCTTTGCTGGTAGACTCTATTGATGGTGCTTTGTTTTAGTTAAGTGACTGTCCAGATTAGGATTCTTAACACCAAAAACCTGCTTACTTGGATTATAAAGGATTAAGAAATTTACTGACTCATGAGTTGGGGGTGTGATATTGATAAATGAAAGATATTTTTGTATCGGCAATTGATTGATGGAGACAAAACTGGTTAAGCTGGCACAAAATGCTTTCTGCTATCAAAGTTCAGCATAGAGAATATGCACAGCTGTTCATCTGTATTGCTCAAAGCCACCACAATTTAGTTCAAAGAGACTGCACAAGTTTATGTATATATGGAATTAAGACATCATGAATCATCTGTTCATGTAACTGGGTTCCATATCATCTGACTTCTTGGCAGCCAATAATCAGATAGCAGATTGATAAATGGAACCCATTTGTTAATTAATTTCATCCCTCATCTATTTGCTGGGAAACTTGCCAGTACTCTATCTTAATATAACTACTTCCAAAGTAATTAATAAAGTTATGACATTCATAAAGCATAATTTTTGTAATCCCATTTATATTAAGATTTCTGTTTGTCAAAAGTTGCCAAAGAAATTTTAAGCAAACCAGATGGTTTCTTTTAGACCAATTTAGAACTTTAGAATGTTTATTCAATGCTTTCTGCATCCAAATATACCTTCTTAATTCAATATTTACCTCGTCTTATTCTAACCCAATAATCAATGTTCTGAGATGCTTGGAATAACAAATAATACTTAATTCTACTAGTAAACCATAATACTTAATTCTACTAGTAAACCTGAAGTTATTTTCAGGTTTGAATTTGGACAATGTATGGTAGTGAATACTGGACAATTTTCTTACAGATGAAGAGGAGACTTGAAGAAACAGAGATGTGGTTCTACATAATAATAATGGCAATATTAGCCATTTCCTTAAAAGAAATATTCAGTATTTATTAACTGACAATCAGTGTTGCTTTTAGTTGAAATTCATAAAATCTTTCTTTGAAAACAATTTTTCAGGAAAATAGGTTTTTCAAATCCAGTAGGTGTTATTAATCTTTTCATTATTGATGGGTGTACCTCCTTCCTAACAATTTGTTTGAAGTAAGGTGAAATGTCAACATTTTGATTATGTCATTATTTTCACTTTGGGTTACATGTGGTATCCATTTTAGCTGTTGCTGCTGTTGACAATCTTCAAGTGATATGGTTTTTATTATTTGGTACGGGTCTTTGGGATTTTGTAGTGTCAGTCCACAATGTTTGAAGAAGGATGATCTTTGCAAAGACCCATGGTTTTCACTAACTCAAAGCCATTTTTAACAATTGATTTTAGAAAGCAGTTGTATACAGCTGACAGATATTTCTGAATGGGTTTGGTATGAGTTCAAAAATTGATGTGGCAGTTCATTTCCACAATGAAGTAAACAAATCTGAAGACCAAACTTGATGATCCAGGAGCAGAAAGAAATGTAGAAATCATGATTCACATGTTCAATGTCACAAATCTCAATACACATAAACAGTCAGAAATCAAGCACACTGGCCGATGGATGAGGTAGCAAAATAAATGAAAATTGTTTTCACCCAATTTGAGAACACCAACTGCTTTTATCAATGGAATAATTTTTTCATTGGCCGGGAGAGGAGAGATAATATTAGTATATCCAAGCTACATTTATGGCAACACCTGCGACTGACATATTTCTATTTTGGACAGAACATGTGTCCTTTTTCTTGGTAAGTAACTTTCTTTTTTGCCATATTTTCTGACGTAGAATACATGTGACATGCTGTCACTTGGTTTGATGAGGTAATTTGTCATTTTCTTTGAGATATAAATATCTGTTGTACATGGCATCCATATGAAAGTTTCGATCTGAGGAAGATATTTAAGAATATCACTCAAGTTTTCAGGTTAATGTTTTGGTTTTGTAAATTTGTTATAGCTAATCCATACTCTGTGGTATATGATGTATTTGGTATTTACTAATTCTACATCCTGAATTTTTTCCCCAAGGTATTAGTGCATGAACGAACACAATGGACTAGGCTGGAATTTGAAGTTGGTTCAGTGATTCCACTTTCCTTGCCAATAAATGTTACTCACACACCCATGCTGTTATTTTACATTTGTTATTGATTTTCTTGTCACATTTGTAAATACTTATCATCACAAGTTCATTAAAAAGTTAAAAATCTTAATTTCGATTGTAAACTGAGAAGTAAGGTAGGCTGAATACTTTTAAACTCAGTATTGCTGCCACACCTGGTCTGGTGATTCTGTTATGTATCTAGAGATTCTTGACAAAATTCCAAAAAGAATTTGCAATTTTAAAAGTCTTGACCTGGCATCATAGCTTCAATCACTTTCTTACAACCATAACATAACTTCTCTGTATTTCTTCTATAAATATTTTCATGGCAATTATTCTAATGAGCTTTTCTTTTTGGAACATCCATCTCACAAATTTAACTGTAATACTAGATTGGCAATTAGGTCTCATCATTTTACTTTTGAGATATACTGCAGCCATAGCAATAGTGGTGTATCTAGGGTAAGATAGTCTGATGAACAGAAGATGTAAGCTATAAATTGATCCATGCAGTGATGTTTTAAAAGAAAAAAAAAACTAGTGAAAAAATTCAACAATGACAATGCTTCATCTAAGAAATTCAAATGATTTTCTACTCCTCTTATACTAATTTCAAACTGTTTAATCATCACTGGGAAACTCACTACTATGACCTTGTGCCAAACTATGCTCTGCTGAGTAAATAACTGAGTTATTTTTGCAGTTGAGCTGATTAGATGTTTTTGATTAATTTGTTTTTTATGGCTTATCAACCCTTTGACGGTTATTTAAAACAAAAAGATATTTTAGATTGAAAGAATTATTCTTTTTTTGTATGAGTAAATATTGCAGTAACAATTTTTACAGAATAACAATGATTTTTCTAGTTACAAATCCTACTTAACTCATAGCTAGGGGAAGGTGATGAATTCATACCTTTCCCACAGGTATTTGAGCATAAGTTATAGGATCTTGAATAGACCATTTGCGAAGCGAATACAGAAAATTGACTTGTCATTGAATTAAGAATAAAGCCTTTTTGTTGGACTTTCATAAATAAAAGAAAAAATAAAACTTTTCTTTGCTATTCATTCATTGATTCAACTTATTTAATGTTTTAATTTACTTCTCATCAACATGTAATTTTTTTAAAGTCAATCTAACAATGCATAATATTCTAACATGAGAGAATACAAATGCAGACACACACAAAACAGAAAGAATGCACACACCCTTTTATATTCTTTTATAATATATGTATATTAAATATATTAAAATGATATGACTATATTATTTATATTCAATGAAGAACAATATGGGAAACTAACCAAGATTACTGACACAATCTGTGAAAGGAGAGTGCAGTTTAGTTGCCATTGATGAAAAAGTAAACAATAAGTGTGCATCAGCTTATAATATGGGATCCAAATTATATGGAAAGGTCAATGGGTAGACCAGCAAGAACCTTTATTGGTCAATACATAGATGACACTGGAATCAGAAAAGAAGAAGTGGGTAGAGCTATAGATGACAGAAATGTTTGGAAAGAAGTGGTCAGAAGTGTGTGCATGACGATGATCAGATAAATTTTAGAGATTTATAGTCTTATTAATATTTACTATATTTTCTGTATTTATGAACATTTACTGCATTTTTGAATATTTACTATGTTTATTGCATTTATAAATATTTGCTATAATTACAGTATTTATGAAAATTTTGTTATATTTACTGCATTTATAAATATTTGCTATATTTACTGTATTTATGAATATTTGCTATATTTATTGTATTTATAAATATTTGCTATATTTACTGTATTTATGAATATTTGTTCTATTTGCTGTATTTATAAATATTTGCTATATTTACTGGATTTATGAATATCTACTATATTTACTGAATTTATGAAAATTTAGTTAAAAATGCTAATTTTGTCTTGAAGGTTTAACATTACATTTTCATAAAATTCAATGTAATTTTGTTTTCTTACCTAACATTATAATTCTTTGAAAAATCCTTTCCATATAGATCTAATGCATACTTAAAAACCCACAGACATAAAAAAGAAAATTGCCACACATGCTCGTATACAGAGAATAGAAAGTATACAAACAAAGAAATATACATATATGTTATACACTGATAAAAAATACATCCACATGTAAAAAGAACTTAACAATTATATCTGTCCTGGATCTTGGATTCTAGACCTGACCCATCCTTCAGTTTACACATTGAGCCTGTTTTAGGAAGTAAGTTCTTATAAGATGAGTATTGCAAGCTACATTTTGATATCTTTACTTATAGCTAGGAAGGTACTAATTAAATAAAAATAGGGATACATTTGGAAATGGGATAATTTTTGTAGATTAACATTTATTAGAGCTTCCTCAAGACATGACATTTGCCAGAATAAAAAAAAATTGATTTTTATCCTTTTAAAAGGAGTCCCTATTCATAATATAAAAACATAAATTGGGATAAAAAAGGATATTGCAGTTATCAGTGATGCAAGCTGTTTCAAACTTGATATTTGTAAATAAAAACTAAGTACAGATAAATCTTTAAAAAGTCAAAGATCTATTTGATACTGTTCATATTATGGAGAGGACTCTTCTTCTAAAAGGATAAAAATCAATATTTTTTTGATTCTGATAAATGTTGGGGACAAAGGAATGTTTAATGAATACTAATGTATAAAAATTATCCCCTCCCACTGTAAAAAAACAAATAAATTCTCCTGTTTTTTACAAGTGGATCAGTGTTTCTAGAAGTGAAATAGATTCCACTCTTGGTTTTCAATTCAGAATAGTCCTTCTAGACTAAATATGGCAAGTTTAGTCTGCATTGTTATTTTACCCTTAACTGAGGGTGGGGAAAAAGAGATGGCTTCATGACTTTCCCAGAATCATTCATGCATAGTAAACAAACTTTTTCAGCTGGAATTTAAGTACCATTTGCAGATTCTATTTTCTGTGGTGCCCTTAGGCCATCCATACCTCCACAAGTATGTACATACCTACAGAAAAAAATATATATAAACACATATGAACTCATTCTGAAAATGATACATACAAATAAGTAGAGAAAAATGTAATAGACATAAAAGAATTTCCATAAAAAAATGATACCCATGTTACATCAGTTTAAGTTTTTAATTGTCATCAAATTGTTATATAAGCAAAACTTGGTCACCTGATAGTTGAGTTAAATTAAGTTTATGCAGTTGACAACAGATATATTGGTGTCCAGACATTATATCCATATTGTCAGTTGTTAGGTTACAGATATTGGGTGGTACAAGTTAATTTTCTTGTAACTGAACTATACTGGAGTTTATATATTAGCTGAATATAGTGCATCTGTTTGATGTTAAGATTAACCCTAACCCTACCCTGAGTAGTTACTCTTTGGTACACAACGTTCTTGAATTTATTGTTTTTTCTTAATACTGACTTAGTATCAACATTATACTTTTGAACAAATACCCTTTGGAAAGGTATGAATCACTTTCTTCATCCCTAGATAAAAGTTAAATAGCAAGACAGATAGATCTCTCTTGGCATGGTTTGCAAACTATCTAGGAGAAAGATAACTTTGAATTTCAAAACAGTTATGTATCCCTAGCAAGGTGTATGCTATAAAGCTGTTTAAAAGATTATGGAAATCACAATTAACTCTAGTGTGGGGTTGTTGATGCCATGATTGATTGATTTGAGTTGTTTTTTTTATGGATTATCAACCTTTTGCAGGATATTTTTTTATTCAGTTAACCCCAAGCAAGGTGATAATGCCACTAAGATGCAAAGAGCTACTGGGAGTAAAAGAGAATCAAAAGACTTTAGAAGGAACTTGAAATGCAATACTAAGCAGCAAAAAAGAGATAAATCTCTACTCCTCATCAAAAGACCAGATAGGAGTGTCAACCAGACAAATCTATCTACTCCTATTGAGGAAAAAAAAATAAATAGTAAATAAAATTTCAGAGTTTAGGCGGAGACATTAGAAGTATAGAGCTGAAGTAAACCTTAGAAAGACCCAGAAACCCAATCTTAAAGAGGAAACAAGAGATAAATCTCTACTTCTGTTCAAAAGATGAAGGAGGCATGTGAACTGGATGATAGTTATTATTTACTATAAATGGTGAACAGACTGTCAAAACTTTAACAAAATTAACAAGATGTTATAAGCAAATCAGAAATTCTTATTAATATAATCAAATTCTTGCTGGCATATAAACCAGAAAATATTTTTAGATTGTAAGAATTTTCTTGGAGATAATGATTTACAAGTCTTACTAATTAACCCATAGCTGGGAGGAGAAGAGGTGGATTCATATCTTCCCAAAAGGTATTTTCACATAAGTGAATATAACAAACCCAACTGGAATTGGAACTCAGCTCTCCAATTTCCAATTCTGAACAGGTATCCATTGTACCACCTACACATCCAAGCTTATATCACTTACCAAGTGGTTAACCATCTAGGCACTGACCAGACTTGACATTGCTTAACTTTGGTGATTGTACAAGAACTAGTGTTTCAAAGTAAGCATTGTTGATGTTATGATCTTGACTGAGGTAGAATAAAAAAAATGGTTGTAAATGGCTGATTTGTGAATCTTGGCTATTATTATCTTTTAGAATGCTCACATAGAATTTGTAGATTCTATAGAAACTAGTAGGATGCATAGGATTATTTAGAATACAGAGTTCCCATAGACCATCATGTAGAAAAAGATTTGTACTCATTTTTGTACCTATTAGTATTTGTATTAGTTAAAGTAGAAGGAGGAGGATGTTAGCAATAGTCATAATCATAATAGCAGGGTAGTAACCTACCTATCCATATTGATTTTTTTGCCTAAAAATGTATATACGCACTCAGCAAATAACGCAGATGCATACTTTTGATTAAATAATAATAACTCCTTACTTCAGTAAAGAATAATAATTCCTCCTTACTACTGTAAATAATGATAACTTCTTATCTCAGAAATTCAGACACTTTTAACTATTAAAAAGTTTTCAAATTAACCATAGTGTTTCTAAGCTGCAAGGTTGCCATGGTAATTATTTTTTTTCCTTAAATTGTTTCTCAGTTGTTTTGAGGATGGTCTTACAGAGTGAAAAAAAAAAAAATTTAAAACACTCAACTGGTTTTCCAGAAATTGTATCTGACATTGGATATTTCATATCAGTCATTTACAGGGTGCGATGGATAAATTGTCGTCTAAATTGCACAAAAATGAAAATAACATTGACATCTCATTTTAACAGATATCTTCACCAAAAATACACAAAAATATTTTCAAATACTAAAGAGTAAATTTATTCAATAAAATTACCATTAGTAGAACCATGGCCTCCAGTTGACTTCAGAATCTCTTGCAGTTCTTCTGAATGGTCTCCTTGTTTAAGTTGGTGAATGCTGCCATAATCCTTGCCTTCAATTCATCTTTGGTGTTACAAGAAGTTTTGTTGGTCTCTCACTCAACTGTGCCTCACACATAATAATCAAGAGGGTTGAAGTCTGGTGGCCAAATGTAAGGGGTGATGTGTTTGCAGAAATTGTCTGACAGCGATGACTGGGTTCCCGTGCATGTGTGGCATGATGCAGAGACCTGTTGCCAGATATAGTGTCTTTCAGTAGCCATCCTCTTGACCCAGGGCAACACTACCTCCTCAAGGCACCTGGTGTAGGCCTCCATGTTGAGTCTGAGGCCATGTGGGAGGATGAATGGAAGCATAACGTCGCCGTCACTAGTGATCACTCTAAACAACTTCGTAATCACTATTAGACGCATCCAACTCTTTCTGAATCCTCTGCACTGTCCTCAGATTGATTCCCAAATGCTCTGAAATGTTTGTATTTGAGCTCTCAGCATGAATGCCAAGCTGTACAGCATGCTATTTGAAAATTTCTGGAGTGAATTGCATCATAGTGCTCTTTTTCTTACAGACAGTGTACAACTGACTCTGTGCAGTTGACAAAATCAAAAACAAAAAATGGGCAACAATTTACCCATTGCACATTGTATGTGATAAAGCTCCTCAAGGGACAAAATGTGTTGGTAAAGAAAAGTTTTTCTTTTTATATACTTATATATGTATTCACATTGAGGTCAACACTCAGCAGCAACAGTGTATTTTATGTTTAAACATAATCTTTAGGCAATATATATATATATATATATATATATATATATATATATATATATATATTAATAAATATACAAATTATTCCTCACTTGTTTTCATGCACAACACAATCTTCAAGTGCTGGTTAAAAACTGAGCGTTACATATTTTAAATTTTAATAAAAATAACTGCTTAATGCAATGCTGGTGCAGTCCATACATTATATAGGGATTACAGTTTCTTATTTTAAAATAAACAGGATTTCTTATATTACATCAAGCACTATTTTGTTAACATTCTTTTAAATATAAAATGAAAATTACGTCTATTTTAAGTGCAATATATATTTTTAAAATAAAAAAAAAATTATGTAGTGGTCAGTCTCTACCCAGCACCTGAAGATTGAGTTGTGTATAGAACTCAGTCGTACTACCAATGAGAAATAAGATGTATATATATATACTTAATAGCTGTGTTATATTACATTGAGCAATATTTTATTAACACCAGCACTCTAGGGTTTAGAATATACTGACTGTACTCTCTTTAGAGGGATGAGACACTCCCTACACCTGACAAAAGAGGCTACATTGTAGGTGGATGCTTGCAGAGTCAAGTATAAACCTGACCAATATTTACCTAAAGATTCAAGTATAATAGAAAACCGATTTCAACTTTAAATAATCCAGTAATATATAGTAAAATCTACCAACCTCATATATATATATATATATATATATATATATATATATATATATATATATATATATACACACACAATCTTTCTTATATACGCCCATATATTACTGAACTAAAACTTTATAGTACAAACACACAGATACAGAAATATTGATTTTTTTTTTTTGCTCAAGGTTTGTGCACTGATTTTGTGACCAGAAAGTTTTTAACACAGTTTTCGTTGACAGGTTGAAGACGTACATTAACATAATAGATGAAAGAAAAATTAAGTCACATCACTTAACGTGTATGTGTTATTTGTGATAAGTGTGAGTATTTTGTTAGCATTTTAATTAATATTGAATTTTTCTATATATTCAGTTTCTTTTTACTGTGTTGTTGGATTGGAATATCTACGTCTATGATCTGTCCAACTATCTTTTCTTTCTTTTTAACTACCAGAAAAGATTTTCTTCGTCAGATGATGGTGATTTGGTAATCTGAATCCCAGGATGAGTTAGCGTATTTATTTTATTCCATACAAAATAATCTGGATTGTTCTGGAGTCATATACAGAAGCAACAATTACTGTTGAATTTCAGAATGTTTTCTCAAAGCTTATTTGGATTTAGACCAGGGATCATCAAATGGGGTCAGAGCAATCACCTAGGGGTCAGTGAAGAGTTCCATGGGGTCAGTGATAGTGAAGGGGTTGAATGGGGGCTCGGTGTGCAAAATGACACTGAGCTAAATTTTAGTTAGTGTACATGTATTTTTGTATTCTTTGGTGTAGATGAAAGAAAGTCACTGAGCTTGATGATCAACAGAGTCAAAAGCCTTAGTTACATCTATTCAAGTAGCTTTTAACTTATTTTGATGAGACTTATTAAATGCTACATTGATTGTTCCAAGTTGATTTTCAGATAACAATCCCTTTTTTTAACCTCTAACTGTAAAATAGTGTTTATGATTATGAAGGTCATTTGGGCTGATTTCATCAATTTATATTATAAAATGCAATATAACTAATTAAAAATAATTTAATTAGTTAGTACAATTGTGCAGTTGGATATTAATAGTGGTTATGCATTTCTGTTCAATAGTATTGACTGTATTTAGGCTTGGTGTACTTAATATATTATTTGCTTGATTCATTGGGGTTTTTTAAACGTATTTTTGGGGGAAAATTCTGAATCTGATGACCCTGGGCAGGGAGGGGGGAGATTTTGAGCCTGATCCAAATTTCTTAACTTTTCATACATATTAATTAACATCTTAATTGCCAATATCAGTGCAAGTTTTAAGGTTCAAAGATATTTTAAATGGGGGGGGTGAGGAAAGAAGAGAAACAAAAGGGGGTCTCTTGTCAAAAAAGTTTGACAATCCCTGATTTAGATCAATAAGCCAGCAACATATTGGGGGTATATCTTGTAGATTTTAGGAAAAAATGGTGTCTTCAACTCTTGGAAATATAACCAGTTATTTCTAGATTGCCTACTCACCCTCACTCAACAAATTACAGTGAGTTGTGTGTATGTGGTGTTGGTGGAGGTCTAACAGTTAACAGCATAGAAAATGAAAACTGCAAGTCAAGTTCAAATTTCAGCTGAGACAGTTTGTATTCATGTTATTATTTGGGAAAAGGCATAAATCTTTATTTCCCCCACAGCTATGGGTAAAATAACAGGTCAGCCTGGGATCTCTCATTTTGGTTGGCAACCAGTCTTGGAGAAGGACTGTTCTGAATTTAAAACCCAGAGTGGAATTGATTACTCCCACTTCAAGCTATGAGTAAAGGTAGCAACAAACAAAGTATGGGATTTGCAATCCCACTCTGTAAAACCCACTTGATAAAACACAATCAGAATAGACCAGATCTTAGAACCTGGATTCCTAGATTGCAATGTCAGTACTTAATACAATTTGTTAGTAAAATTACCTTGCTTGTTACTAGTTGTAAAAGACTATTTCCTTGTATTTTCCCTGGAGCAGTTTTTCTTGATGAAAAATACGAAACCTTGGTACATCATTTGTGCATAACTTCATTAGTACTCACAAACATTAGTACTGACAATAACTTCATTAGTACTGACAAACATAGTGAATTGTCTAGAGTTTAATTTTGATATCCAATCAGATATAAAAACCTACCAAAAAACAATATCTTTATTTTTGTCCCTGATCTTTTTTGCTTCTTCTTTTTCTTGAGATAATTATTAAAATCTTTTACATTTGGTTTTCCTTTTATTGCACAATAAGTAACACAGTGTCTGATGATGACTTCACCACTAGGAATAAAGTTTTCAATCATTCGGGATTTGAATTTCATGTCTGACAATTTCACAAAGTCTGAATCTATTCAGTACAATCAATATATCAACAAGCAAAATCAAATTCTTTCAGTTTTTAATAAATCATGATCAAATGGTAATAGTAAAATTATCTGTTTCTATGCATAAAACATTTGGCATTCATTGGCCAAATGCTTAGCATTATTCATCATCATCATTAGAGTTGTTTTGACTTGAAGTCACACTGCAAATTAGCATGAGTTCTCATCTTCAGCATGGATGCTCACTTTTCAGTATACCTATCTGTTTAGGCCCATTTGCGTTTCTTCAAAACTCACAAAGCCAACGTGAAAGTTTCATTAAAATTTGACAATTATCAGATTTTTGCAAGAATTTAGAAATCAATGTGTTTTTCTTTGCAAAAAAATGCTTATATTTCCCATACTAATTTAAGGTCACCTGTTGATGCAAGAAAAACAAAATTTTTAGCCAAAATTCTATAAAGGATTAAAAAATATAATTTCATAATGAAAAAAAATAATTTGGTCTTTCCTCTTAATAGCATAAATATTTTGACAATAAAACTTTGTTTTTATTAAGTTTGGGGCATTTTTGCATCATGTAGACTCATTTTTTAGTGAATCTTTGGAGATACCTATTTCATAAGGATGTGTGTGTAGCATTGCGGTTATCAGCACTAAACATGAGATTGGTATGTCAGGTTCAAATTCCAGTCAAAGCTGGTTTGTTCTCTTTCACACAAATATCCTTCAATCTCTTCACTCTATCCCCACCAGCTAGAGGTTAATATTAGCACAGACTCTTTAGCTTTGATTGTTAACCAGTCTAGAAGAAAAACAACTCTAAATTCAAAACCAATTGAATGTGGGGACTTCAACCCATAAAAACCTATCTGCTATGGAAACCACAACAGTAACGCCTGGTATAATGATGCTGTGACCTTGTGTTATGTTTTGCATATCTCTCTGCATAGTAGCAGTCATAGTACAGTTCTCCATGTCCTGAATAGCAACTGGGTTTGCTAGGCATAGCTCCCCTATGTTCACTAGTTGTTCTCTATTTATACTGGTCTATCTGATTTGCATACGATTCTTCACCTTGTACTTTAACAGAGGAATCTACAGAGTTAATGTACATACCAACTAACCTTTGTAAATGAAGTGTCTATATTCCAAAATTTTAGGATCTTACTAGACATTTGGTATTTGAGAATTAATAGTACTATACAGGGCTGGTGCATACTACCCCAAAACCCTGCAACCAGGGAGCCAAAGCCTGATTGAGGGCTCCAGGGGAAATGCTTTGTGACCCTCGCTATCTTATCAACATTTGTTTTTTTCTACCTACATTTATATCCATTACAAATTAAACTAAGCACAACTGACTATTAAAGGATGAATAATTTTTTGCAGGTTTTGACATCATTCTGGGTTCTTTTTTTGTCCAAATGCTGAGTCTGACAAAAACACTTCATAAAATTCACTGTTTTTTATTGAAAATGTTGAATGTGCTACAATTCTTCAACTTTTTAACAAGAAAAATCTCAAGTTGATGCTAAAAAATTGCTGTGAAACATTATTGATTTATTTAAGATAAGAGAATCTATTATGACAGGTCTCTAAATGGTATTTAGATAACTTTGTATTTATTTTCAATTTTCTTAGTTGAATTATTCACCTATATTGCAAATGATCCATTATTGTACATAATTAGGTTACAATAAAATTTGTATTTTATATGAATAATACTTTATGAAAATATAGATGGATTAGAGCTGGAGGCCCCATATCATAGATCTGGAAGGCATATCATAGATTCAGTGGGGGCCCATTAGATCCTTGTACTGGCCCTGCTGGTCATTATTTAAAGAAATGAATAAAAATGAAAAGATTCAAAACTGACAAGTTTTTCCATTTCAATGAAGCAGATAGTAAACATTTCTTCTAGCTTCCCTTTCTTTCTTTCATATTATTATATACACTTTCCTTTTCCTCCCTAAAATATATATATATATATATATATATATATATATATATATATATATATATATATATATCCAAAATCACTGAAAAACAACCATACCACACACAAAATTCATATGACCAAAAGGACTATGACCAAAAGACAAAAAATAGAGCAACACATACCCTCAAAAGAACTTCTGTCATGGAAAATAACTGAAATTTATATGATGACAACCAAAATGTGTCTCTCACACACAGTGCTGCTGTGGCATTAAAAAAAATGCACCTTGTGTTCATTCATAGGTTTCACATTGTCAAGAATGATAAAACAGCACTGAATGCATAATAATGGATAATGTTTATTGTTTGGTCAAGATAACAATTGCTTAAATACATATGCCACAGTTTAAGTCACTTGAAATCGAAAAGGTCCTTCAGCTGTGAGTAGTGTCCCAGCATGAAAACCACTTTTATTTCAATACAGGCTTATACAGAAGGCCCAAAAGTGCTGCCCTCATAAAAATATGAAGGATGAATGAAATGCCCACTTCTAAGTACACTACTGGTATGAGCCATCTTTTTATCACAGTGGAGAATCTATGTTTTTTGTTTTGATGTTAATCTTTCTTACATTAAAAAGGAATATTGCATTTACTATAATGTTTTCTTTTATGTATTGTGTCCTTTCAGGATGTGGTCAATTATGGATCTCCATAACTTCCTATCCTTTGTAGCTTTTAACAAGATTTATCTTTTCACTATCCCCTCCTCTCTCTGTTCTGCCATCCATTTACACAAACTTATTAGATAAGTAACTCACTACTTTACTCTGTTTCTCTTGCCTTCACTATTTCCTCTGTGTGTTAAATTCTCTTTCTTCATTATATGTTCAAAACATTTCAACTGTCTTTGATTCTAAGTATAAGCATCATTTTTGATTCCAATCTTCTTAAAACTTCCTTATTATTCACATATTCAGTACATGGTATTCTCAGCAACCTTCTGTAGAACCACATTTTTGTCACCTCAAGTCACTTCTTCATCTTTCAGGAGATTGTCTTGCATTTACTCTCATATAGGAAAACTGATATTACATAACAATTCAGCACTCTTTACTTTGTTTCTAACAAAGTTTTCCTGTTTCTTAATACTTTGCTTTGCTCTTAGAATGCATCTTTTGCTATTTCAATATACCTTTAGATTTTCCAGGCTCTGTTAAAACACTTCTCAGATATTTAAATTTTCATACTTGAATATTTACACTTGTCTAAAGTAACTTTTATGTATTTTTGACATGGTTTTGTGGTTTGTGCTCTCTATAAGCCTTTAAATGTTTTTATTTATTGAAGAGCTAATATGGAATTCAGCCAGTGTTTTCTCTGAATTTGGTCAAATTAGACTGCATGGTGGAAGTTTGTTTTATTTCGATTATTAATAGGTTTATGGAATTTTTATTTAATATGTTAAAAATTCTCCAAATTTAGTCAAACATCAAAAGTGTGGTAGGACGTTTGTTTTCTACCACAAAAGCACCAAGTCATTAAGGTGATATTGATGCTGTATTTTCAGTATTGAACATCATGCATTAGTTAACCCAGATATGTTGTGCTAAGGATTTTTTTTTTTTTCACTGCTCATCAGTGTTTCTAACATGTGTTCAGAATCAATCATTGAGATAATGTTGCCAGGAAGAAAAAAAATGGCTGCAGAGACAAAGGCCTCAAGTAATGGTTGCATAAAATAAAAATAATTGTTAAATCTGGAAATGGAAAATAATTTGTGACATGCTTCAATATAAGTACATAAATAAAAGCATTATTTATACATATTGCACTAGTTAATTTGGAATAAGTTATGATATTCTATAGAAGAAATATATGTTAGGCTTTGTTGATCTGTTCTGTGAGTGAATTGGAGCAGGAGATAAAAGAATTTCTATCCATCAGGCTTTGTCTGTTGGGTTTTGTTGATCTGTTCTGTGAGAGGTTTGTAGCAAGGTTTTAAGAAATAATTAAGCAAATTTGGATCTTCATGCCTGCAAAATAATGGATTATCAAAAGGATGATTTTTTTCCATTGACACTGCTGTTATTTTAACTACCTTCACTCCTCAGCAATGTTTATTGTTTTTAAAAGTAACAATCAAAATTGTAATAAAACTTAAACATATGAGGAAAGTGAATTTATACATTTTTTGTTTTTGAGGATGTAGAACAAAAATATTAAACACTATTTATTTATTTATTAGATTGTTTATTTACAAGAATAATTTTATATTAGCAACATTCTAAAAATCAATACAATTGAAACTAATACAATGAATTATTTATCATTTAATAATTTATAAGTAAATAAATATGAAAACAATTTTTTATTTATAAACATGTACTAAATTATTAAAATATGTGAACAAACTATAAGGATTTACTTATTATTTATCCTTTTTTAAAGTTTGAATTGATTGGTAATTAGCCAATGTTTTGTCAACCAATCCAAAACCAATATAATAAATAAATAGTGTAAATAAAAAATCTAATAAATAGTATTTATTATTTTTGTTGTTAATTCTCAAGAACAAAAAAAAAATGTATAAATTCACTTTTATTAAAATTCTAATCTTTGCTTTTTAAAAAAATAAACATTGTCAAGGAGTGAAGGTAGTTAAAATAATATTGGTGTCAAGGGAAAAACCGTCTTTTTGACACTGTGTTTTTGTGGAGATTTGTTGATCAGTTCTGTTAGTGGATTAGAACAGGATTTAGAAAATAATTTGATTTGTTGAGCTTTGTCTATTGGCTTGTGTTGATCTGTTCTGAAGGTGGATTGGAGCAGGAGTTAGAAGCCATTTGAAAAGTGTTTGATAATATTGGCTGTCCTCTGTCCAGTATTGGTGTGAAGATTTTGCATTTTGCAGTTCTATAGGGCTGAGGTGTTTGACCCCCAAAAAGTGTTTTGATGTGTTTCAGTTTTCCATGGATTATTGGGGTTAGTGTGGGATTTGTTGGTCAGTCTTGTTGGGCATTATTTTGTTTTTTTCTCAATCTGTGTTGAGATATTAGGGTTGTTAGGTTGCCACTCTTTGTAGCTAACTCTGTTATATATAAGTTTTTTTTAATCAATTCACCTCAAGCAAGATGATAATGCCACAAAGATGCAAGAGGCTACTAGAAGTGAAAGAGAAGGAAAAGACTTTAGAAGTAACCAGAAACCCAATCCAAGCAGGAAACAAAGAATACTACCCCTGTTCAAAAGACTGGATACTATTGTGAACTGGATAACAGATGAACCTATCTACTCCTACTGAAAGAAAAAAAATAATAAGTAGTAAATCAAATTTCAGAGTTTAGACAGAGACGTTAGAAGTATAGAGTTGAAGTAGATTTTAGAACAAACTGGAAACCCAATCCTAAACAGGAAACAAGAGATAAACCTCTACTCTTGTTTAAAAGACCAGGAAGATTGTGAACCAGGCAATAGGTAAACCTATCTACTTTTTAGATACTATTGTGATGCTGACTGTATGGATGGAATGACTCAACTTCTAGAGAAGAGAATTAATCAACATGTGCCATCATTTATTAGAAAGGGTTGTCTAGAGAATTTGCATAGGACTACTAACACAGCTGGATCTACAATCATGGAATATCTTATAAAAATTCAAGTCTGTGCTGTATCCTTCTGCATGGATGTATTTTTAGTCCTGTGCAGATTGCATTTTAACTATCATCTGAAAATCCTGGAAACTATCTTTATTAAATAAAAAAAAACTATAGTAGTAGGCTAAGTATAACAAATAAGATAAAATAAAAATATTTTTTAAATCCACTGAAAAATATCACTTACTTATCATCTCCTTAGCACTTCATTAATATTAACACCAACATTCTTAAGGACAGATCAATCAGATAACTTAATTTCTGAAACCAGATATGTGTATAAGCAAAACAAAAGATCAAAGACCCTGTACCAAAGCGAAGGACAATCCAACTTGCACTGACCACATTCCCCAACCACTTACTGACCTTAATATAAAACCCAGGTAAAAAGGGCTTTGAAGTCAGTTCTCCCTACCCTTTTGCCAGAAAACAGGGCAGCCTGATCCACTCCTCTAATCCCCAATTAGCTAATCATGGTAACTGCTTACTACAAGGAAGGAGAAGTCTCACTCTATCTTGCTCTTGCTCTCACTCTTTTCCAATGTAGCAGAAGCTATAAACTCTCTCTCACAAAAAGGATACAATTTGTATTTATAAAAAAAGAAAATAAATATTCCAAACTAATGTTTGCTCAGCATTCATTCATTTTGAATGTGAAAACCAACATTTTGCATCAACTTTCTATTTTGTACTAACTACAATAGTTGTGTTTTTTCCTATTCTTGACTTTTTTTTTTATTAGATCCAAATTAATTTTTTTTATTGTTGCATGTAATAGGGGATGTGTGGGTGGGTATAATGGATAATGGCACAGAATGAGAAATCAGAGAATTGAGTTTGAATTCTATACGAGTTCATTGTTTTCACAAAAACCACCTGGGAAAGGTATGAATCCATCACTTTATCTCCTCCTAGTTACGACTTAAATAGCAGAACAGAGTTCTGTAGCCTGGACTGCACAACTCTGAATTAAAAAATGCATTTAGCACTGGTGAAGCACATAATATACAGCTAAGACAAAGTTTGTGAAGTTCATAATGACTTTTATGATCCTGACTACAGTTGGCCTTCCTTATTGCAACAATAAGATTTTGTACTATTAATAAGATTTTTGAGAAAAAATTAGTATATTTAAAAATAAATTGTAAAAATGTTCAACTTAAAAAAAAGAGAAAAAGCTTATTCAATAAAACTAGCCTCAGCCTAAAGAATGATGCTGATGCAATCTTGAAAGCAACTGCATGCCTGGATCAGTTGGTTATAATTCATGTTGGCTATTATGTTCATGATGGCAACTTTCAACTAGTCTGTGGTATTGTGGGGTTTGCTTATTGCTCTATTTCTCAGTGACTCACCAGACTTAGTACGTGAGGGGGATCAAATCAGAAGAGGTAGGAGGCCACATGTTAAGGGTGACAAGACTGAAAAATTTCAGTCAGCCAATCTTGCATTACATGTGCCATGTGGGAGAAAACACAGTTCTGCTAGAACATGTACGGCCATTTCCTGATCTAGAGCTTGACCAGCAACTCAGTGTAGGCAATTGTATTATCCCTGATGTTCTACAGGAAGTAGTGGGGTCGTATGACATGGACCTCATTGCACTCTCACAATAATTACAGACAACTTGTTATTCATCACCATGGGTGCCTCCATGGGGTCCACATAGCTGTCATTCCTTCTGTTCACTTGGCCACTTACAAGAAATTATCTCTCTGAGTTGGTGTGGTTGACAGCCGATGCCATGAACACAGTGTGCCTTTTCATTTCTTCTCTCATATTTGAAGCTATCATATTAATGCTCTCAGTAGAGAAATGAGAATGTTAGCTTGATGCTTGTCATATAACATTACATTAAGATGTCTTTCATTTATAGCTAGTAAAAAATGTGTTCTCAAATAGATACCTAACATGCCCCATATATATATATATATAAATATATATACATATATATGTATATATATGTGTGTGTATGTGTGCGTGTGTGTGTGTATATATATGAATAAAGACAAAAGGAAAACTTATCTTAGCCAATGCATTTCATCCACTGTGGGATTTTATTAAGGCAAATGCAGATGATAGAGTCCCGCAGAGGACAAAATGGGATTATCAAGTGTTGACCAAGACAAGTAAGTTTTCCTTTTGTCTTTCTTCATATTGTCTTTATACAGATATACACTATCTAAAATTTTTACACACACGCACACACACATACATATATATATATTCAGTTGTACTAATAATGTTCTTATTGAATGAAATATATATTTATATATTATATTTATATATTTTATTTTACATACTTTGTTTGGATATTTTATACCAGTCAATTTATCATACACACACGCACACACACATATATATAGTAGAGAAAGATTGTCCATATATGTTTCTTACAGAATGTAGGTATAGCATGCCCATGAAAGAAATTAAAAAAAACATACTAATAATAATAATAAAAAGAAGAAGAAGATAAAGAGGAATGTTCATTTTATATTATTAAGTCCTTAGACAAAATGGAAGCATGAGAAAACTATTAAAAATCATAATTTTCAAACATTCCTGTGTTCTTTCTCAATTAAAAACAAAATGAAGTTGGATGTTTTGGGGAAAAAGAAAGTTGTTTTGTGCATGTGTGGATTTATTTATTTTATTTCATTTTTTATATTTTATTTATATTTATTTTTATATATTAAAGCCTCATGAATGGACATTAGTGGACGGTTGTTCCATGGGTAGAGGATACAGGATTATTTCACTCAGTCTATATTGTTTTCCAATTTTGAACATTTTTATGCTTCCATTTTGTCTAATGGCCTAATAATATAAAATAAATATTATTATTATTATCATTATTATTATCATTATTATTATTATTATCATTATTATTATTATCATTATTATGTCTTTTTGAAGTTCTTTTGATGCATATAATTTAGATATAGATATATCTGCAAAGTCAATATTAATTAAAAAAAAAGAATAGAGGAAAACATTTTTACCGATACTTTTAATTCCTTGAGGAACTTTATTAAAGACATTTACCTTTTATAAAGTTCCTCAAAAAACAAAATGTATTGGAATAAAATGTTTCTCTCTTGTCATTTTTTTTTATATATATATATATATATATATATATATATATATATATATATATAAATCATTGAGACACAGAGTTACTGAGTGTGAAAGAATAAGAAGAAAGAGAAACATTATTAAGGAGTGAGAACAATAAAAGAAGAGGAATCAACATTGCATTTAAATATTTGAAGATCAAAATTGGCTGGAAAGCATGGAGCTAGAAGAGTGTTTCACAAGTGAGAAGTACAAGAGAAGAAACTGTTAGCATAGAACTTACAGTTGCATTTAGCCAATTCAACTGTAAATTGATGAGACCTTGTTGCTAACCTAGTACTTCACTTAAATACATAAAATTTAGGCACCATAGTGGAAAGTTCATCAGAGCAATTAACAGGGAAGCAGTGGCAGTGGGGAAAGTGTCCAAACCTGGGATGCCAGGTCAAGACCAATAACATTACAAATTCTTTTTTGGATTTTATCAAGAATCTCTAAGTATACAGCAGGAGCACTGGACCATGTGTGGCAGCAATATTCAAAGCATGGACAAATGGTAGACTTATAAATATATAAGACAGTGAAAAAATTGTCTAGCATGACACAGTGAACCAACTATCCTAGCAGAAGACCTAGCAAGTGATTGAATCTTTCCACTTCATGTCAGCAGAAAATGTTAACTTGAGAAGGTGCAATGGGTTACTATTCTAGAGGATAGCATCAACCATACTCATGGATGGTAGAAAGGAGTCTTCAGAGGATTAATAGAGAGAAGTTTCATTCTGGTGGTGTTAAAATTAACATGCCATTCCTTACCCCAGTTAACAGCAGAATGTAATTTATTTTTTAGATCAGCTGCCAATTTGACTTTATCAAACTGATCAGACTTACTATTAAGACAGGAGTAAATAGTTTTGCCATCAGCATAGATACTGATTTGAGAACTGATGCTATCAGGAAGGTCATTGATGAAAATTAGGAACAATGGATAAAGCCCTGGGGGATGCCTGAATTAATGCAAAATGATCTAGAAGCGTGGCCACTTAGGACAACTTTCATTTCACAGTTGAACTGAATCAGTTAAAAAATTCTTCCAGAATTAACATAACCTTTCAACTTGTGAAGAAGACCAGTATGCCAAACCCTATCAAATGCTTTTGAGATGTCCAAAGCAACTGCTCAAGCTTCATCATTCTTATTGTTGTATAAGAGTAAGTGTCATTGCCGACACTGTGGTTTGAAACTAGATCAGCAGTGAGTAACATTAAGTGGATCATGTGATCATAAAGAAAGTGGATAAATAGGAAGTAGTGTAATGACTATACAATCACTGTTCACTCTTCTTGTCTATCCACTATTTCTATACGTTCACTCTCTCTATTCTACTACAATATGGATTATGATTCTCTTCTAATCCTTATACTATTTGGTGATTACTGTTTGAACACATATTACTTGTGCAGATATTATTGGAAAGCATTACGACTAGTACCAGTGTCTACAAAGTCTCAAATATAACAAGCATTTTTGGAAGTAATAACAAGCTTAGCCTGACATAGCAAAAATGACAAGCGAAGCCATCCAACATCACAAAACTTATCTAAAGTTTAATAAACTTTCAGCAATAATCATTTATACATCAGCAGTTAACCTAGAAAAGCAAAAGCCATATTGCTTGTCTGAAAGAAGGCCCTGTGATGTGAGAGGGCTTAACCAATTCAGAGTTGATTAGGGTCTGTAGTAGTTCATCAAAAAGAGGTAGAAGGCTAATAGGCCAATAGTTAAAAGGATCAGATGGTTCACCTGAGTTCTTAAAGCCTGGAACAATAGAAGAAGATTTCAAACAAGCAGGAAAACAAGAGGCAACCAGGCATTTATTGAAGAACTTAGAGAGAACAGGAGCCAGTTCAGGAGCACATTTCTTAAGAACTACTACAGGGATGCCATCAGGAACACATGCTTTATGGGGCTCTAGATTAGAGATCATAGGAGAAAACATGGAAAAAGTTATATGTATATCATTCGACAGAGACTCAGTTCTAAGTGGAAAGTTAGGCAAGGATACTCCAGTTAAGTCAAGAGTAGAGTTTGAAGAGAATTTACGGGCAAAACATTTTGCTTTATCATCAGAAGATATTAACAACTTAAATTGAGTCAAGAAAGGAGGAATAGAAAACTTACTTTTATTTACTACACTATTACATAGCCACTAGTAATCATGCGAACTAAAGTTGTTAGAGGCTATACAGTACCTCATTCTATTAGCAAACAAAGACTTAGCCTATTCAAGGACATGTTTGTGGATACAAATAGCAATCTGTTGTAATTGGAACTGTCACACTGGTATAGTGATTCCTGTGGGCTCTAGCAGCTGAACACACTGGTGTGAAGCATGGGGAAAATTGTGATTTCATCTAGTATTTCCCAGAAGGTACAAAAGCATTGATGCTGGTTTTAACCCAAGAAGAAACCTCAGTGGCACAATTTTCAATAAGAAGGTTAAGAATATCAATCTGAGGATGTCCTTAAAAAAGTCATGAATTTAATCCCAATCAGTATGCTGGTGGCAGAAACAGGTCTTGTGAATAGGAAGTTCCTGTTTAATAGACAACTGAAAAGAAATATCAACAAATACTACAGCATGATCCAAATAGCCAAGAGGGCAGAGTTGTGATGCTCAACAAGAGCTATGAGAGGAGGTAAGGAAAAAATCGAGTAAGGTAGCATGTTGATCAGAATTATAAGGGAAACAAGTAGAGAATCCTGCATTTGTGTAAGAGACTGAGCAATGGAAAAATTGAAAATCTGATCACTGGCAGCATCAGTAACATTAGAATGCTTAAGTAACTTGCGATGTACATAAAAATCACCAAAGACAAAAATGTTCACAAATGAATGAAGAGAGAGCCATTTCTATACTGTCAGAATTTTTATCTAATATATTGCATTCCTGAAAAGAGTTCAGAGCAATGAAGGAAAAAGGGAGAGCTAACAGAATTCAACAATAATGAAAGTCAAAAGCACATGAAAGAATCATTTGGGGACTCAAGGGACAATTGCCTTGCCATTGGAAGATTTTCCCAGATATAAGCACCAAGGCCATGCATATGTATGCTAGAATATTTTCAGCAAAGAGGAAGATAGCCTGAAACAGAGAATTCATTGGTAGCCATAGAAGAATTTAAATTAGTTTCACAAAGAGTAAAGATATCTGGAGATCATTTCAAGAGTCTGGAGTGAGCTTAAGTCCCAATAGATGTTTAAGGCAAGAAGAAAGGATTCTACACTGAAGAAATTGTAATAGATACCATGAATATTAGAAAAAAAAAAGGTTGATATATATATATATATATATATATATATATATATATATATATATATATATATATATATATGTATAAAAGGTTGCATGTGACATAGTATCCTTTGTTATATATGACACAGTGTCCTTTGTGAGCCAAGGGGTCTGCTTCAAAAGAGAGTGTAGAAATTATGTATTTGAGGAAATCATTTTTCATAGTCAGATTCTTCCAAATTGGTGCCAGCCATAGTTTTTTTTAAATATAAAACATGTAACAAAAAGTATTTATTAAGAACATCCAGAAAAGTTTTCATTACCTCAGCTGATTACATATCAAGTTACTCAGTAAATTCTGACTGTTGAGAGTATAACTGAAACAGTAATTGTAGTTGGATTTTAACAACAATATACAAACAAGATTTCAATGGGGGTTATTTTATTGTTCCTGTTGTAATTGTTTTATTTATTCTTTTCCAATTAATCTGTTCACTCTAGAACTGTATAGTAACTGCTTGTTCAGGTACTACAATTCATAATAATGTTTTCTCCTTTGAATCCTATTAAAAACAAAGATGACCTTTTTTTATAGATTTAATGCAGGCTGAAATATTGAAGGATCTCCTTGATCACCCCATATTTTATTCATTTTTCATTGTCAGTGACAATGTGCTGTGTCCATTCAGGATATGGGTAATAATGGTTCTCCACAACTCTCTATCTCTTATGGCACTTAGTAACATTTCTTCTTTTGCCACCACTCCCACCCATCCCATTTCAACATCCATTCATACAAGCTATGTGGCCCACTATCTTCCCCTGTACCTTTTGCATTTGATATATCCTGTGAGTGTCAAACTCTTCAAGCTCTCCTTCCTCATTATGTGTCCAAGAAATTTCAGCTGTCTCTTTCTGATTCTAAGTGTCTTTTTCATTTCTGTTTTTTTAACACTTCTTTGTTCTTTATGCACTTTGTCCATAGTATTCTCACCATCCTTCTGTATAACCACATCTCTGTTGCCTCAAGTTTTCTTTTCATCTGTGAAGAAATTGCTCAGCATTCACTGCCATATAGGAAGACTGATATTACATTGTAGTTCAACATGTTTTAATTTCTTTATAAAGAAATTTTTCTGTTTTTACTTCAGTTAGTTGTTGGAAGGCATCTTTTGCTATTCCAATACATGCTTGTATTTCAGAGTCACATTTTCTATCCTCTGTTAAAATACTTCCCAAATATTCAAACTTCTGTGCTTGTTTGACATCTCCAATTTGGAATTGAAATCTTGCTGTCAACCAAGCATTCTATCTTCTTCCAAATGATACTCCATTCTTGTTTAACCTTATGACCTTATCTAGGAAGTACTGTAGATTTCCTTCAGTGTCAATGTCATCCGTGGGTTTTAGATTAAGATTGTTCCCACCAATAATAAATCCAGGTCTCCAGCTTCCTTAGGATAGCCTTGCTGTAGAGCAGCATTTTTTAAACTTTTTTAACCTTGTGCCACACTTGAAAGTGTTTTCATGTCTCGGGGAACTCCTGCATAAAAATGATTACATACCATTATTAATATCTATCAATTTTATATTTTATTATAATAATCAAAGATTTTCCAACAATATGGCATACGTGTATAGCAAAATTACGAATAAAAAATGAAACAAAACTACTCAGAAATGCATTAGACTATTTATTAGTGTTTCTGAATTAAGTATAAAATTTTATTGTAATAAGAAATAATGTTGGATTAAAATCCATTTAAAAATTACATATATGTTTATATATAAATATGTTTATATACACACACACACATGCATAAATATATATATATATATATATATATATATATATATATATATATATATATATACAGGAAGATTACTTAACTGTAAATATCAATTTTTGATGTTGTTTCCCAACTTCAAAGTTTCTTGGAATTATCCATTCTTTAAGGTGGTCTGTTGTTTGAATAATGATCTGTTTTTAATATTAATATTATTTTAATATTTTTAATATTGAGCACTGTATGAAAATATCTGCTTTACTTTAGAACTATTATATTCTTAAATCTTAAATGTTATATATATATATATATATATATATATATATATATATATATATTTTATTGTACATCATTTTCAACATATGAGGATGAAGCAGCTCCGTTTTTAGAACCAATAGACAGACTATTCAAACATATTTGATTATAGTGGAGAAGGCTTGTGCAGAACCAACCACACTTTCTGAAAGAACCGATTACAGAGAACTGGTGAACAATATGCCACAATGTCCCCAAACGATACTCTGCAGGTTTTGAATTCAGAGTTGTCCTTCTCCTATTATAGATATATATATATATATGTATATGTGATGCTACTACTAATAATAACAAAACAGCATTATATTTGATAAGAAGGAGCTTTCTACTATGTAATTTCAGCATAAAAGCTGTGCTTCATGACAAAATGACAGATGTACTGTTTCAGTAAAAAAAATTAGATTTAGAAAATGAATAAGAGCACAACTCTCAGTGTTTAGTGCTGAACAATTTTCAGCTGAAGATTGTCCAGTGGGAAACTGACAGTTACTATCATACTGTTTTGTGTCTAATTTATTTTTACTTATAAATTACTAATTATATTTTTATATTATTTATATATATTGAACTGAATTGTATTTTGATGAATATTGTCTATATATATGAAAAGGTTTATTAAACCAAATATCAGACGCCGACATTTATTATATATTTTAACTATATTTAAGGATTTTGTTTGTTTTTTCAAATATATATATATGTGTATTTATTATATATATATATATATATATATATATATATATATATATATATATATATGTATATATGTATATATATATATATGTATATATATATATATATATGTATATATATATATATGTATATATAAGCATCTTAAGATTATATAATAATTTAATAATACAAATACAACATAAAATATTACAATTTAATTAATAATACAAATACAACATAAAATATTACAATTTAATTAATAATATAACATAACATAACAGCTTCTATATAAACCATAAAAAAAATTTAATTTAATTTTGCAGAAAAATTTAATTCCGAAGAAAAAATTTACAACTGGAAGAAAAAATCTGCAGCTGAAAAAATGAAGAATGAAGATGTAAACAAAAGCAAAAATTCATGAATGTGCATGTGTAAAAGAATGTTAAATTCATTAATATGCATGTGTACAAAATGGAATAAGAAACAGATTGAAAAAGACGTGGAACAAATTAAAAAAATTGGAAGTCATTTAAAACTGGAACCTCCTGAAGAATGGAAATTTTACCAAGAAACTTTGAAGCCGGGAAAAATGATATGTTAAAGTTAAGCAATCCTTTTAAATAATATTATCTATCTATCTATCTATCTATCTATCTATCTATCTATCTATCTGTGTGTGTGTGTGTGTGTGTGTATATATATATATATATATATATATATATGAATAAAAAGCAACAGGAAAAACTATTTTTTAGCCGATTTTTCATCCTCTGATGGACTTTATCAAAGCAGAAGATGAAACATGTCAGAATAAGACTATATATATATATATATATATATATATATATATATATATATATAAAATGTTTGTGTCTTTCTTAGTTGTCAGTTGATAAATTTGATTCATATAGCAAGGCTAACAAATTCAAATGGCCAGTAGATGTAGTGCCTTAAGCATGAAATGCTTCAATGGAATTCTACACATTGGAAATCTCTCTCCTTTTATGAATGAGTGTCGTTCTTGCATAAATTACTCGTTACTATATCAAATAAATTATTAGTGTATAGTTTGAATTATAAGAATTTACACTGTAGATCTCATGGTATTCATTTCAGAGGTCTAAACCTTGGGGCAGAAAATAATGCAATACTAATGCTCCAGTCAAATTATGTCTGCTTCACACCCACAATTGAACAGCAGTTTTTTATTTAAATTGTATAGACCTAATGAAGCAAGAATAAAAATAAAAACTATGTATTTTATTTTTAAGTAGATGTAAATGTGTGATTATATATATATATATATATATATATATATATAAGTATGGACACATATATATGTATACATTGAGGGAGATATTTATAATTTATAAATATCTAAAATTACAAAACTAAGTAATTCGTATGGGTAGACCCAAGGAGGATGATATCCAGAGAGCTCAATGTAAATTCAGAGCAAATGAATTTGAATAAAAACAGACCACTTTAAGGTTCCATGTTATAAATTATTTCACCACGGCCCTTTTAAAGGGCTCTGGATCATCAGACTTTACTTCCAAAGGTTGAAATGAAAAATGAAAAGAAATTTACACATTTCTGATGGGCTGTATTAAGCATATGTAAATTAACGAAGTGAGGAAGTGAGCGGGGAGAGAAGACATGAGTGTGTTAGATGTACCATTTCAATTCTTTATCCTTAAGCTCACTTGGTGTGGGCCAGACGACACTTAACTTAACGTATGTTATCTCTAGATATAGATGGGTAAGGGGTGAAGAAGAAACCCACATAAAAGGAAAAAGATACAATAAAATGAGAGAATGTTTCACTCAATTTAAGAAATTGACACTGTTATTTCGCATTACTTTAAAGGATATATTTGGGGGTTAAAGTTTGATATAAATCTAAATGTCTAAACAATCTACGAAGAATTTAATTTGATTTTTGTTGGAGTTTTGGCTATTTTCTATGAAATAGTCAATTGGAAAAAAATTCATAGAAAGTGCATTGAAAGGATAAATTCCTTTTACATCTAGTAATCTTTTTTATTTGCTTAAACTTTTTTCTTGTTGATTATTAAGTTGACATCTTTCCGTTTGACTTTTGTTCATAAATTAAACCCGTGACTGTTTTTAGATATTCCAATTTAAATAATTCTTTCATCAATGATGATTATTAAAGGGTAATATATTTCAATTTAAATTAAATTATCAATTTAAAATTTACCTCCGTATTATTTAAACTTATTTCCAATTGGAAAATGTTAGAGGAGAAATTTGGATAAAACATTACTAACAGAAAATTAGGTATTTCTTTTATAATATTCCATATATCCATACACAAACATACCTCTACACATATCCGAACATCCATCTATATCCACATACATATCCCTATATACATATAAATCCACATATACACATACACACAAAACTATATGTATATACATACACATATACACCTGTAGAAAAACACATACACACATATATATACATACATATATACATACATATCCACACATACACATCTATACTTACATATATACACACACACACATATATATATATATATATATATATATATATATATACATATATACACACACATATAAAAACATACAAATACCTATACATGTACATCTATACATACACACATTACACATACACACACATATATATATACACATATACACATATACACATACACATATACACACATATACACACACACACACACACACACACACACACACACATATATATGTATATACATATACACACATACACCCACATATGCATGCATTCAAAGAACATATCAGTATCATACGTAATTACATTATTATATCTATATTCTCCCATATTATATATACGAATACACAAAATCCTATAATTATACATACATATACATATATTACCTGCCATCCCATATCTATGGCAAGACATACAAGTACCCATCTAATTATGCACACCCACATTCACATATACATATATATATAAAAAAAAAGAAAAGAAAAAGAGAACCTGCATGCCTCTCTTTCCATATAAAAACATATACATGTACATATTAAAGACATATCAGTGTTCAAGTACAATACAATACAATATATATATATATATGTGTGTGTGTGTGTGTGTGTGTGTGTGTGTGAGAGAGAGAGAGAGAAATCAAAAGTGCTCAATATCTTGGATAGAACATGTGCTGCAAAACGTTTATTTATTGTGATGGATGGTTACAAGAAGGGAGATGGGATGTGCATATTTTATTACCACAATTCCTATCTCTTAATATTAAATCAACAATAATATATAAACTTCTATTTTTCATGACACAAGTACCATTCATGATCTCTGTAGTAATATTTACATGTAGACTAACAATGTACTTATGGGATCACCTCTCAGTCCCACTTTATCTAATCTCCACATGGTTCACTTAGAAAAGAAAAACTTTAACGATTTTATCAAGCCTATGATTCATGCTTGATATATTGATAACATTAATTTTAACAACAAAAAAAAACAAGGCAAAATAAAAACTTAAAGAAACCTTTGAGGAAAATTGCTGTATAATTTACTTAAGTACAGGTTGAACCAGAAGTGATCACTTTGTAGGGGAGTTATAGCTCTGAGTAAATAATTATAAAAACCTCATAACATTTATATATGCAAAAATACTCATAGCTGTGGAAACAGCAAAATTTATTATCTGGTTGTTATGTGGTGTTAGAGATATGAGAAACAGTAATACTGATTAAAATTGTGAGTTTGGGGTCAAATGTAGATCAAATATGAATTGAAATCTGACAGAAGGATAAAGTAAAGAATAAGCAAATGTATGCAGTCTTTCTCATATGTTTTTTTTTTTTATAGATGTGTATAATGAGTGTCCAGATAATTTAGTTGGAAAAATACAAGAAGTTTCTGGGGTTTTCTTACCTTGAATTTTTGTTGAGAGCTAAAAGATAACTATTATGGCTTGAAAGGAAATGAAATTTTCATTGATGCACATGTTAATGATCTGTCCGTGTAAATTGCTTGTCCAGTAGTGAGAATGTCATGTGTTTATGTGTAGTGGAGAAAAAGTGGGGTCAATTCTCATTGGTATAGAATGAGTGAATTAATAATAATTATAATTGTTATTATTATTTTATTATAATTATTTTTGACACTATAATTAATTTTTTTTTATGGACATGACACCATGACAGTATAATTAATTTTTTAGTATTTATGTGTTTTTTTGGACATGACAACTTCTATGGACAACAACGAACTGAAGAATTAAGGAAGCTCAACTTCCTTTTGATTTCCACAACTGTACAAAGAAGGATCGAGTGTAAATTAAAAAAAGGCAAAAGAGTTTTTCAACCAATCACAGTGACTCTTGTTTTCTAAAATACAGGCTCTATAGTTTCTAATATAAGGGTTGAGAAAATTTAATTCATGGCAGATAAGTGTTGACAGATAAATTACTCCATGCCATTGTGAACTAACAATCCACACCAATGAAGCATCTAAAGAAATTACTTTAAAAATAAGCAAACTTTTCTTAACATGAACTCACAATAACTTGCTTTTTCTTCATCAAAATGTCTTATAAATCTTCATTTCTATATTAGAAGACAGATACTTCAGTTTCTATTTATTAAATGTTATTGTTTATTAAATGTCTGTCTCTTTTCTCTTCACATGGCCAGTGAACACTCCCAATTTGTGTTTACAGCTATGAGGTAAAATGAATAACATGGTTAGAGGCAGGAGTTTCCCCCAGCATGTGAGAAATAACATTTTTTTACCATGTCTCATGCAAATAAAATTTGTGGAAAGTATCATAATGGAGTCAGACATTTAAGCACCTACCTTTCTGCAACACTTATGAACTTAGCATTAGTAATAAAATCTCTTTTCTTAATGTTTTAATAAACTCTAACAGTCACAATTTTACTATTTTACTACATAAAAAATCTACAAGTAAAAATACTTGTCTACTAAATTACTAAAGTGAATGGCATCACATATATAAAATTATTAATCATGTGCACTATTGTTTCATTAGATGGTAAAAATCACTTTACTAATATTCTTGTCAAAAGAAACTATTAAGATAATAATACAAACTGTATATAAACATTCTATACTCCTACTTCACAATATTAAATCAAGAATTTTATAGGATATAAAATCCTATATTTTACAACTAATAGGTAAAGCACAAATAAGTAAGAAACACCCACACATAAATAAGATCAGAATCACTAAAAAAAAAACTTTTGTACAAATCAGTAAAAAAATAGCATCCATAATTAAATAAGTGGTTTCTGGAATTTGATTGGACAGTACAGTCATGTGCTATGTTTCCAACTACATCTGTACGTTTAACTCCAAATGAACTAGTCACCAGGTGCTATTCCACATAAACTGAAAATCTTTTGCTTGGAGCCAATCACATGATCAGGATAACTATATAAACACTGATTTTGGGAACAATAAAAACACACACAGCAAAGACACAGTCAGCAGCTGGATGTGGATCACCTGTCGATGACAAGTGGTTGGATCTGTAAACACCCAACCAAAATTCTCTCGTTACCTTGACAACATCTCAGTTAGTGACGACTACATGCCATTCAAAGGAATATCCACACAACTCAAAGAAATATTCATAGCCATGGAAAAAAGTAAGTCTGTTCATCTATCTATTTGTCCATGTCCTTTTGGAACCACCATAATCATATTTCACATATTAGCACTCACACACACAACGTTTCTACTAATGTCTTTCGCCCACATACACATGCATTCAGTCAACAGCCATGCATACACATCATTAAATTGTGCTTCAGATACATGCATATATATATACACACTTTATATAAACCAACAAGGCATATGACTTTATGAACTACCCTTTAACAAAATAGAAAATTTTGTTGAACATTTGGATTTTGATTTTTTTTTATAATCAGAACAAACATAATATTTACCATATAAGAACAAATGTCAATGTGTACATAAATATATGATTATTTCAATCTGATTTTCCTTGCCTATGTAAAAAAAATCATTTCTTCATGTTATGTTGTATTGTGGGCATGACACTCAGATTTTAATTTTTCACTTTTAGTCCAGGTAGACTGACCTTACAATTCTATGTTAACTTTTATCTTGCATGATGGTTTAATTATGAGATTACCTCTTGGTACTGCTTTAGCTAATTTCTACATGGCTATCTTAAAAAAAAAATTTTTAATTAGTTTGCCAAATCTATGACACATGTTCTTTATGAGACATGTGATTCATGAATAGTTCTTTAAATCTGATATTCCTTAAATTAAGGGACATTAAATCAAGTTTTTACTCTCTCTCTCTCTCTATCATCATTGTCATTGTCATAGCCATATTTTTTTGTCGATGGAGGACCAGGATTAATCTCACACATAGCTAGGTGGATCCTTTGTCCAAGGTTGCCATTTAAGGCTTGAGCTCCATTCTTGGTTTTATATATATATATATATATATATATATATATATATATATATATATGTGTGTGTGTGTGTGTGTTAGGGCATTGGCTGTTATAAGAAGCTCATCCACCATTTGATAGGTTTTGTTTTTTTGTCCTGTGGGAATGATATACCACCTTCCTCTCCAACAGAATCCCCACCCCAATCCATGCACCAGGTTGTACTGGGTCACATATTACCAATAGCAGGCCTAAACCTGACCTAACCTTAAATCTGTAAATATATATATATATATATATATATATATACACACAAGTTTCATTAAAGACAACTGACAAAGTACTGCAATAAAGCTTTTTATCAAATTTTTTAGAAAGTGTGTTCAACTTGTCCAGATATTGTATTTTATAAGTAATAAAAAAAGAAAAAGCCTACATCAATAATATCAACTAAAAACACAGCCACAGTGTGCTGACAATGTTTAGAAAATAAAAAAGCATTTCCATCACTCACATATTCAGTTAAAAATATAAAAACATCCTTGATAATGGCTAATAGAATAGCAGCAAGTGATAGCAGGAGATATAGAACATTTGGACAGTTTTCCTACATTTTATATCCAGAAAAGGAAACATATGAACAAAAGAAAAATTATATATATATATATATATATATATATATATATATATAAAAGTGAACATTGAAGTCAACACTTAGACAGTCTGTTTCATGCTAGATGCAATCATCAGGCCATATATATATATATATATATATATATATATATATATATATATAAAAAGATTACTTAACTTTTAAATATCAATTTTATCCCAGCTTCAAAGTTTCTTGGTAAAATTTCCAGTCTTTAAGGGTTATGGTTTAAAACCTTTTAAACCCAATACTCTGATCAAAGGAGAAACAATTTACTAAGATGAAAATATTTAGATCACAAGGTTATCAATAGTAAATTTGCACCCTGACTCTTACAACATTTTACCATTTCTGGCAGATCTATTATTCCAGTGTGGGTTAGTGTTATCTAATAACAAAAGTGATAGAAACAGAAAAAAAAGTAAAAGAATCTAAATGAAATCAGCTAGATTATTTAAATTCCTTGTTCATACACATGTGTAGTTGCACCACCATAACAAATTCACTCCAATGAATTCCTAAAGGAGGAAATGTGTCACCTGAAAATTTTTTTCCACTTTGTCATACATTATATATATATATATATATATATATATATATATATATATATATATAATGACTGGTTACTCATTTTCTGAGCACACCTGTCTACCTGGGCAGCTAGACACTTGCTTAGACAAATACAGATTTTCTTTATAATGTTTTTCGTGAGCCACACCCACCATGGACCAGATGCAGGCTGTAGTTTATCTAATATTGTGGCAAACTTTAGGTTGATATCAGGTTTGAATCTTCAGCTTTTCTTAATCTTATTTTGTGTCTTAAACTTCAGTTTTTACTTAGTTTCATTTTTTCTTATTGTTTTTTGAATCCTAATGTGTCACAGATATAGACATTATTTTTAACCATCTCATCCTAAGCAAGACAACAAAAACCACTAGGATGCAACAGATTACTGAGAGTGAAAGAAATTGAGAAGACAATAAAAGAACAGGATTTAAGGAGGCAGGAGATGATGACTGACATTAAATTTAAATTTTTGAAGATTGTAGTTAACAGTAAAACAGGGAGAGAGAAGAGAGATCCCTAAGTACAAATATGGGAGAAAAAACTATTAGCATAGAACTTACTGTTACAACTGGTAATTTCAACAGTGAAATTATGAGATATAGCAGCCAATCTAGTATTGTGCTTAAATTCATGAAGTCAAGCTACCAGTGAGGAAAGTCCATCAGAACAATTATGAAATATATTTTTTTTTAAAGCAATTCACCCCAAGCAAGGCGGGAGTTCCACTGGCACGCAAGGGGTTACAGAGGATTGAGAACAAGAGTAAAGAGGCATGTTTGGGGAAAGGATACAGAGAAGGACAGAGAATAAGCTCAGGGTGTCAGATGTCGATTGATATTACACTTGAATATTTGAAGATTATAGTCATTAGAGAAGCAAGTAAAAAAGATACAGAGAAGCTATGTTACTGTGATGGAAAAAGTGACTGAAGCTGAAATGCCAGGTCAAAAGACTCACTGTAAGTTGCTTCATTTTAGTTGTGTTTTTATAAATGGAAGTAGATAATTTCGAGGAAAGGATTCAGAAAGTGAAAGCTGGTTTAGCTGTTGGAAATTGAGACAAACACCTAAATTATAATTCAGTGAATCTGGGAATTTATTCTGGCTCTTATCCATTGGTAAATTCCATTGCTTGACATACGAAAAACAAAAGCAAATACTTTCATCAAAACAAACCCAGTGAACAAAATAATCTTTATTAATTTATATCAAAACTTGTGATGAAAACAAGGACAAATTCCAAGCAGTTTTTAAAAATACAACTTTACTTATTTGCTACAAGGAGAACTCAGAATTCAATCAAAGACCAGTTTTATGTTATATGGTAGGAATTTTCTTCCAAACAAGATGTGTTCATCTATTGCTTTTTCCTTTAACCTTTCCATAAACAGACAACACAATAAAAATGACCTTATTCCAATCTGATAAGAACTAAGCTACAACCAGTAATTGCTGCTCTATAGGTCAGGTGCTATTCTGGCAGCCATTTTGAGAATACACTATCAATGCAGAAAGAAATATTTATATGTCTGATTTTTCTAGAATGCTAAGTTTATTAAGAGCTACAAGGGACAGGAGGTTGTGGAGGCTCATGATCATCCATGGCACATAAGAAGAAAAAGAAGATTGCTGTATTATTCTTATTTAAGTATTGCTTCTTTGTTATTGCAGTGAAAAGCCTGTAATGGATTAAAATATTGTTTCACAAACTGATTTTATTTTCAAAACTGTCATTATTTTGTTATAATTTGAAAATATTTCTAAATTTTCACTTTCAAAACGACCAGAATGATCACCATGATGACTACTTTAAAAATAGTTTTGATTTTCAATATGCTGACAATTCTGCCTATCAAGTCTACATCATGATGCCCTGCAACACAACATTGATGTTACGTACAGAACCTATAGCAGTTTTGGCCTTATAATTAATGTTAAAAAAGCTGTTCTCTGCCAGTACATCATAATACTGATACTTCATTTTCAGCTTATCCATCCTCCTGTATGGCTCTGAATTCTGGACTCCATATAGAGCTCACATATGAACTCTTGAGACCTTCCATATCCGCAGACTTCAACACAACCTTGGATTGTCATGGTGAGATCAAATACCACATGTCAATATTCTCCAGCATACCAGCAGTAAAAGCATTAAGGCTCTTATCATCCAACAACAGCTCAGATGGATAGGTTATATTATCAGAATGTCCAAAGACCGTCTCCAAAAGAGGATCCTATATGGGGAACTCTGAAGGCCAGCATTATGTTAGAGGACAGAAAAAAGCATTTCAAAATGTGAAAGTAATGCTAAAACAATGTAGTTAATCCTATGAAATAGGAAGTTAGAGAAGTCAATTGCAACAATAAGACACTATGATATCAGGCTATGGAAAGATTTGAAACTAGCCAAATTCAAGACCAGAGATTTTGCTGGCAACAACGTCATGATTGCCTAGTGTGTGGGCCATTGACACCAGGTGTTGGCATTCAGTGTCTAACCTGTAAATGGCAAAATGCATCTCAGTTTGGGATTCACAGATATCAACATCAACGTAATATCATCAACCAATGATTTCTTCAGTTCTCATTCTTCTCAATTGGTGGAGCATCAACAGATTTCAAGAAAATATTGGGCAGCTTGAAAATACAACTTATTGGTTAGAATGTTAGTTTATTGAACCCAAGTTTATAACATTGTTCCCTAGTTTTGCATAAATATAATAATATAAACTAAAATAGATTTCATGATCATTAATTTGAGCTGGGTTTTTCTAAGCAGTTCTATTTCATACAGTGTAGTTTCAAGGCATAGGTTAATGATTACAGCATTGATTTGAAAATAAAAACCACATGGTAATACATGGGAAATGGTATACATTGTTATTTTTTTGTTGTGGAACTCTTCTACTAAAGAGATATATTTTCTATAAATTGTCAACCATTTTTCATTTATAGTTTGCTTGCATTAAAGTATAAATAAAAATGGCTTATAAAACTAGATTGCATTTACATTTTTCAATATAGCAAGTTACAGCAATGTAACAAAAGGATGATTTAGTCCTTTTCACTTATTCAGGTAAGATTATTAAGTATTTAATTATGACTTTATTTGATTTTACATTATTTTGTATTCTTAATTATATGAATTGTTTTTTCATTAATTTTAATTATGAACAAAAATTACTTATAAATCTAATTTGTTTTAATGTTGGAATATATGATAATTTGAGAGTGTGAGCATTAAAATTATTTTTAAAAAATTTACTATTAAAATTAACTTTATTATAAAACTTGGCGGAAGTAGATAAAAATAAAAAATGCAATATATAAATAATAAATTTTACAGATGAAAATTTAAAAAAATAATCAGGTAATATCCTAAAGACATGGTTTAATAAGAACATTGTAGTTATAAATGATTTATAATTACTTATGATAAAGTTTCTATTCATTAAGTTTTCAATAAATATATATTTTGATATGGTAGAGGAATTGACAGTATTTTAATCTTACTACATTGAGTTAATACTGAAAATAAATAGGAATAGCTACTAGATAGATTATACACAAAAAAAAAATATTCCAAAACAAGCAAAATGCTATGCTTTGCCTTAATGGGAAGACGTGAATTCAGTGTAAGTAATTTCTTATTTTTATTTTCATATTTAATTTTATTTATATTGTGGAAAGTTGAGGAGGTGGAAATTTGGCTGTTTCAAAATATTCAACATCTCCACAGAAAAAGGAAAAGAAGGAAGCAGATGAAATACAAATAAAAAAATTCATATTCCAGAATTGTTGAGCTTATCTTAGTAGGGTTAGTGAAAGGGTTTTGTGCCCACCAAATTTATGATACTGGACATCCCTCCTACTCTATGACATCTCAATTTTCATAAGCTAGTATTCATGTAAAATAAACATTTAATTGTAACCTAATTATGTGCAATAATGGATCCTATGCAATTCAACTAGAAAAATTGAAAATAAATACAATTTTTTGCTAAAAAGTTGAAGAATTCAATCTTATGGATAAAAAATAGTAAATTTGATATAGTGATTTTGGAGACTGAGCATGAGCAAAACAAATTCACAGATTTGGACAAAAAATCTAGGTATCTCCATGAGATCGCTAAAAAAAGAGCATAGCATGATGAAAAAGACGCCAAACTTGATGAAAACAAAATTTTATCATCTAAATGTTTATGTTATTATTAAGAGGAAAGATCAAAGTATTTTGCGGGTATTTTTTTACATTTTTTAATCGTTCCTAACATGTCCGAAAATTTCGTTAAAAATCTTGTTCTTTTTGAGTCAGCAAAATTGACCATTTTTTCCATTTTATAAAAAAACTGGAAATCTCACTTTGAATTTCTTTTAAAAATCAATTATCATTTTTTCAAAACTCATTTTAAGAAAATCAGAAATTATAATGTTTATTTAAAATATTTTGAAACAAGCTTAACTTAGATTCTGCACTGAAAAGATGTAACTTGAAAATAAAACAAAGCAGGTCATAAACTTTCACGTCACTTGACAGGTGATGAATGACATATTAACGGATTCCATGAAGATAATTTGTTCTACGGAAGAAGAAAAGTGAAATTATTTACATTTAAGTGAACAAATTATTTACATTGTTATTTTTAAGGAAAACTTTCAGCGATCTAATTTTTTGTTTTGTTTTTTGTACTTAGCTTTCACCTTTACATTTATGATGCTTTATGGAAAATATAAAGAAATTAAAATAAGACTGTTAAGAGTGAGATTAAATTTCATATTTCATAAGAAAGGTATCTAATTAATTTATAGGTACCTTTCTTATGAAATTTTATCAGAAGTGTACATAGAATACTATAATTTTATGTACATTTATTACATTTGACTGTGTTATTTGTATTTCAATTCATTTTATTATCAATTTTGATATTTCATCTATGGAAAAAGTGTCATAACTGAGATTAATATAAAAATAAGATCATATAAATTTCATAAGATGATACTGATACTTGTAGGTACCCTTCTCAGTTGAAATTGAAAAATCAAATTAACTTCTCCACACATGTTTCGCAAAAGTAAAGGCCTTAACAATGGAGAACAATGCTTAACTCAAATAACGCAACTTAATTGTGTTCTGGTTGGTCTTCTGTACTTTATAATTACAGCCCGATTATAAACACAAAACTACATTTCTTAATTACTGCGGATCTTCTGATTAGTCAAAACGATACAATTTACAATGCACTAAAAAAGATCTATCTCATAAGGAGACTTAGGAAATCTGATGCGACTTTTAACTAATTTTATAATATTTTAACAACTTAAATGTAAAAATCTATTATAATTAAGAAATAACAAATAATTGTATTAAAAATTCATTTTTCATCAAAAAAATGTTTTGCTTTCAGAAAATATTGTCCATATTCATAAAGAAAACTAAAAGCAAATAAAAGCATTTGAAATTAAATAATATCTTTGTTTTATTGAGTTTTGTATGTTACAATTCAGAGCTGATTTTCAGGTAGGTGGGATCCAATTAAAAACAAAAAAAAATATGATTTGTATTCCTCAAAGGCTTGTGCTTTTAACTATTGTAATCACTAAACCTGATGCGATCGAATTTCTAGCATTTCCATAAAATTATTTATGGTGGGGGTAACAAATATAAAAAAAGTATTTCTGCCATGACTTTAATAAAAGAAAAACATATTTATAATAATTATCATCATCTGCAAAAAGTTTCATTAACATTCAACAATTATTTTTATTTTTGCAAGATTTTCCATATTAATGTGTGTCACACAAAAAAAAACGTGCTAAAAATTGTATATGTTATTTTACTAGTTCTGGTGATACAAAGAGAAACAAGATTTTTTTAATCAAAATTTAGAATGTTCTAAAAGGAAGAAAAGATTTTTAAAAATAATTGGAATAAACTTTGATCTTTCCTCTTAATAATAATATAAACATTTAGACAATAAAATTTTGTTTTCATCAAATTTGGCATCTTTTTCATCATGCTATGCTCTTTTTTTAGCGATCTCATGGAGGTACTGACTGTAATCAATTTCAAACCAAATAAAAACTTTTTTATTGAAAATTTGACATTTCAGCTGTTGTGCACCACAGCCTTCTTCAGGAGATTGGAATTTCTAACTGAACCCTTTATTTCATCCACTAGGGTAGATTGTTCTAATTCCACGTGCCATGCCTCTTCTGGATGTCTCAGTATCAGTTATCTTGCTTTGTTTTTGTTCACCTTAACTATAGACAGGTATTGAACTTGCAACTCTTTGGGTCAAGTCATTGGATTCAACCAACAATCTATTCCGGTGGACAAAATAAAGGGTTCAGTTTGAAATTTCAATCACCTGAAGAAGTCTGGAGTGTACCAAGTAGCCAAAATATCATAAATATGGCAACAAAGATCAGGACAACAGTCCAAACAATGTAGATAGTGTAAATAATTACAATACCTCATCTCAAAAATATAGATAAAAATCAAATAATTTGATATTTTAAATACTGTATCCATCTTTATCTTTCTCTTTAAATTGAATTAATTAAATTTTATTTGAAGTTGGTTAGGGTATCATATTTTATTAATAATTTTCAATAAAAAAGTTTTTATTTGGTTTGAAATTGGTTTCTCATATGACTATTAACAAAACCTTATCATAAAAATCATTTGGTCTGCTCCAATAATCTAAGAAGGTAGTTTAACATATCTCTTTGTGGTCTTTTGTTCTTATTCTTTGCTGGAACTGAGATTTAATTTTCTTCAAATATTTTAGACTTGTAACATACCTAAAAAAAAAAATTCCTGTTGTCTTGGTTGCAAGTTTGATTTTCTATTTCTTTTTGAATTCCCACAGTTTAATTTCAAGTCTGAAAAACGTTGTGATGATAAAAACAGGAAAAAAGATTAAGATGCTCATCAAAAAATAATGTATGGAATAATTTCTTTCTTTCTAATTGTTGTTTTTAAACTGTCACATTCAGATGTCAGTTTGAATAGAAAACTAAGGAATATTGAAGAATTTGCTTAGATATTTCTGATTATATGGACAGTCATACTTCAAATTATATTTTATTCTGAAATATTTTTACTGTATTCTTTTTCTTTTTTGATTGGGATTAAGTAGTTTTGAATTTAAAGAAAGTAAAAAAAATGTTATACTTGTAATGTCTGATACAAATATGCGATTAAATTTTTAAGACATAAAATAATTGTTTATTCGCTTCTGGTGCCTCTCAAATTACTGTCAGCCAATCAAAGAGAATGTGGTTTCACATCAATTCTTCAAGTGTTCAATCTTCCTGCAAGAGTATGAGGGATTCTGCTATCTCCTTTGTTGGTTAGACATTTATATAACTTCCCAACATTCAGTTGTTATGTGTGTTTATATCTTAGTTCAACTGGATTCACTTTCTGTTTATGTTGGTACACCCATCCGTATCAATTGAGGTCCAATTCTGCATTTGGTGACTTTGAGGGCAACTTCTAGGTGAATCCTCAGGGCTTCTATATCTTTTTATTTTCTGTGGTCACACCAAGGTATTTCTTAGAGTAAACACAGTATATACTGGGGTTACCACAGATCAAGTCTTTTTCGATCAAGATTCTCAAGCTCGTCAGGTATATCATGCATTGCTCTTTCCCTCTATTTGACCTGTGAGTATCAGATTCTCCAGGCTCTCCTTCCTTATGTGAAACTTCAGCTGCCTCGTTCTGATGTTAAGTACATGCCTTCCCCTTGTTAGTAGCCTCTCTAAGACCTCATTGTTGCTCACATGCTTAGTCCATGATGTCCTTAGCATCCTTCTGCAGAACCAAATCTCCATTTCCTCGAGTCTCTTCTTCATCTTTGAGGAAATCGTCCAACATTCACTGCCATAAAGAAGAACAGATGTCATGTAACAGCACAATATTCTTTTCTTTGTTACGAAAAAATCCTGCTGTCTCACAATTAATTTGAGTTCTTATTCCACTATTCATGTCTAGTGATACCTCATCTTGTTCATATTTAGCAATGCTCACATATAGCTTGCCCTATTTTCTCTAAGGTTTAGACTGTACTGCCTGGCCCAGGGTTTGCTCTCACAATTACTATGTAATGTTTGTTTCAACACCCTCGGTGTCTTATCAAGTGATGATGTTGAAGATAAAATAAATGGTTTTAAAAGTTTCAGATTAATTAACGATCCTACACTAGGGGGGAACATTGTTACAAAAGCTAGAAAAACCAATCAAAAACCAAGTATAGAAAGATTCAAAAGCTTGACTACGAAATCATGTTATAATAGCGATTCAGATCTTTAAAATACAGGTAATATTAAAAATAATTTATACTAAACAATAATTATAAAATTATATGATAAAATTTAATATTAAAATTAAAAACTGGCAATTTTAAAATCCAAATTTAATCACTATTAAGTTTAAAAACTACAAATTATTGAGAAAAGAAAAAATACATATGTTATTCAATTTATTTCTTCGTTGAAATTACATTCGACAAGACGCTACAATATATCCGGTCATTTGACAATACATGTATATATATTTTTTATCCTAAAGTGTGTGAATGTGGTCTTAAACTCACGTGCAAAAACAACAAAAACATAATCAGATTATAATACATAAGCACCCAGACATATTTAGATATATATATACACACACACAAAAAAAAGACAAGACAGGAACATCTCTACAACCCTTTATGAAAAAAGGAAACGGGGAAACCAACACCTATACACACACACACAATTAAATGTGAATGCACTCTACATACACATAGACACCGATAAATACACGTACACACATCCACAGACAATGACCTAGACAATCAGATACCACAACCAATAAATATTTAAGACTTAAAGTATCATTAAATAAATGCTAACCACTTATTAAATTATCACTTAAGGGAGCAAATATACAAAGATAAAAATGGTTAAAAATAATATTATTTAATATATTAAAATGAAAATTCCAAAACCACCAATATCAATAAAAATATATTTTAATCATGTAAGTTGATAATAGTTTCATTATATATTAGGTGAAGAAAAACAGGATAAAGAAACCCACAGAAATAAATGTACAGTCATACGCATATACATATATATACACACGCGGCAGCAAACACAAATTAACACACATAAACATACACACATACATACATATACATACAGAAATACATACATATAAATATATAAACATAAACATATACGCACATATACATATCTATGATAACAAGTACACATACACACACATATACATATAAACATAAATACACACATATATACACACATTTTTATGCACACATACTCACATATATAAATATATGCCCAATATAGATACATGCACCAATACATATATGAACATATATACGCACATAGACTAACTACTGTGGCCATAATGACATATCAAAGTTTTCATACCTACACATACACACAAACAAGCTCATACATAATAGGTGTCAACACACATATATACATCCACAAACATACATAAATATATATACACATATATATAATCTATAAACACATACATTGGAAACCTTCAAAAACTTTAACAAGTTAGAACAAAAAAGAGTAGCAATGCCCCCCACCACCCGATGAGTGTAATAAGCATACATAAATTTAAAGATTGCATGATGGACTTTGACCATCTGTAATGAATAGTACCTAGAATATGCCATTCCACACTATTGAGAAGGGTTTAAATTTCTTTCCCTGGCCGGCACCACAACTCTCACTATCACAATTGGTGGGCAGGGCTGCTTGGGATCTCTTCCCTTTCTACTTTTTTTTAAATTTCTTTTTTTTTTTATTCTTTCTTACATTTATGTTTTTTTTTTATTTTTTTAAAAAGGTAAAAGAAAAGTTCCAACTCTTCTTATTGCATTCACATATTTCTAATCAGTTTCCAAAAAACATCATTAAATGCTGTGACTCCAACAATTAACATAACATTAATAAGCACATTATCAATACAGATATCTGTGTGTATGTTTGTGTGTGTACACACACACAGATATCAATACATACACACACACACACACACACACACAATGTTGGAGCAAAGATGTCAACACATTGGAAACATTCAAAAGCATTAACAAGTTAGAACAAAAAAAAGAGTAGCCTCCGAAAGTAACAAGCATACATACTGACTCATATTCTTGGTCATCTTCACTATCTTCATCCTGTTTTCTTTGAAAAATTTAACTATCACTTCATCAAAAAAATGCACAAATTCACTGTAAGGAATTTTCTGATATGAGGATAAATCAGTGCTGTTGTGAATATATATGAAATGAGAAAGCCAGAAATGTTGGCAAAAATTTTTGCATGACTATTTTTGTGGTCTTCTCACATCTTTTCCTCTCATTCAGAACTCCTTCTATGAAATCTTATAATTAAGCATGGGGATGATTCCAATAAGTCCAATGTTTCATTTATAGAAGTCGCATGCATAACATCCATTTATAAACTGTAAAATATTAGAAATTTACAGTAATTTAAAATGGCTGCAGACTTTTGCATGGCACGGTATTTATGCAACAATTTTTGTACAAATGTAAAGTTCATATTTCTTTTTTCTTTCTTGTACGTGATACATTACACCATCTAATTGAGAAATGACTGACTGGAAACTGCAAAACTGTTGCATAAGGATTATTTTATTTGATCTGTATAACAAAATGTATTTGTTCTTTCCCAACTTTACCTTCTTTTATTTACCAATCTAATGAAAAAATAAAAAAAATCTGTGTGTGTAGCATAGTAGTTGTTGGTGCAGGAAAGGGAATTGGTGAGTGGAGTTCTCCTCTCCTGAGTAACATTTTCTCAATTTCTTTCACTTTAAGTAATCCATTTCATTTTAGGTGCTTTATCACATTGTTTGAGATGAAATGATTAATAAAAAAAGTTATCCTATATTGTTCTGGCATTAGTTTAAATTGAAACCTTTTTTTTTCATATCCTTTAACTATAAATATAAGCTATAATTTGAAAAGTGAAAATTTAATTGACATATGTTTGAAGATGTTTTCATTTGGAATTAAGAAAATATGAACTTTACACAAAATGGCCACAATAAAAGGAACAAAAAAAAGAAGTCATCAGTTTAAACTGATGCAAGAAGAATATCTGTTTTTAAAAAAACTGAAACACTGACATGTGTGACAACAATACTTACCAAAGATTAAAAACACCTTTTCGATGCAGAATATTTGTGTGGAAAAAAAAAAAAAAGTATTTCTTTTTCTTTACAATACCTTAAATTCTAAATATGATCACCCATCCAATTATGACCAATGTCAATGCTGCTTACTTTCTGACATCAGGAAGTGAATAAGTATATAAAGTTTTCTGAATGCTACAGACAAACAGGTGTTTCATTACAAGATTTGTGTTTTCTGAATAGCTTATGTTTAATTATATTACTTTCGGCATTTGTTGCTAAGTGGTTCTGACACTTTGATTTAGCAGACAAGTACATTTGATTTTCACCTTGGTCAGGGTCTTTCAGTCCAAAATGGACACCAATGCTAACACTTCAGAAGCCAAGTAACTTGTAAGCACAAAATATCACACTCTTTGTCATTCTGAGAAATAGCAATACGGTCAAATTAAAAAGGTCAGAAACTGCAGTGTATATTATTTACATTTGAAGTAATGTTGTCTTTGTTGTTGTTATCACAGCATTTTGGTCTTCATCGGGCACTTATTGATCCAGATAATTTTCAGGTAATTTTCAAACTAAATCCTTTATTTATTTAATCTACGAGATTAGATTGTTTTCATTTCCATATCCTGTTTAGAGATATCTGTTTTTACCACACTGTTTAAGCTGTTACAGTTTGTGGTCTTCTCCAGGTGTCTGTCAATCTGGGTAACTGTTAGATTAAATAAAAAGTTCAGTTCAAAATTTCATGAAAGTTATCTGGATTGATATTCTCCTGATGAATACTAGAGGGCACAATGGCCAAAATGTTGTGATGACAACAACAAAGGTGAGGACAGTAGTCCACATATAAATTATGATAAGTCCTCATCCCAGAAATTCAACTAATGTATATTGTTCATTTTTTACTTTTTGTTTTTTAATGTTATATCCCTTCAATATGTAGGTGATTATGGCTCTCCACAGATTTCTTTTCTTTATTATCTGTGAATTGCTCTTCAAAAATATAATAATGCAATTTTTCATTGCTATTACTGGGAACAATCAGCCTGTATGCAGACAGAGTTTAGTGAATACACAAAAACAGAAAGGGGAGTAAAAACAAGGACATATTTTCTCACCGGAACTAATTAACCAATGCAGTGAGGCAATACTAAAAAAATAAAACGACTTACTAGGGCATAATTTTGGCAGCATAAGATATGTAAATAACTGGCAGACATGGAAAGAAGATTGAATGAACTCGTAGACAAGGAAAGTGAGAAATATTAACTCTAAGGCAGAATGCATTGTTGCCAGTAAAAGAGACTGTATAAGATATGAATTACATATTGGGGATGTCAAAATGAAGCAGGGATGGAGATTTAACTACCTGGGGACTTTGGTAACAGATAAAAGAAAATGTAACACAAAAATCTGAAGGTGTGTAGGAAAGTGAAATATGCCTTTTAGAAACTGAGCTGAAGGTTTAAATGATAGGAAAATGTTTTTAGAAACAAAAGAATGCTGAATTGCTTGGTAAAATCTACTTTCCTATATGGCAGTGAATGCAGAAAAATCTGGTCACAGATGAAAAAGAAACTTGAAGCAACAGATATGTAGTTCTAGTGACAAATGCTGAGAATACCATGCTAAGTAATATTCCACAATGAGATGCTATATTATGAGATAATGTTCCTTCAGCTTGTAGGCAATTGTGGCTGTTCACAAATTCCTTTTTCTTTATTACCTGTGAATTGCCTTGCATTCTTAGGAAAGACAGTAGAGAGATTTCCTATTACCTTATATTAACCTGAAAACTCAAGTCATGTAACCTCGTTTGATTGAGACTTTCATATGGATATCAGGTATAGTGCCAAACTCGGTCAGAAATATTTAAACTCTCAGCTGTATACAACTGCTTTCTAAGATCAATGGTTAAAAAGGCTTTCATCGAGCCAAGCCCATGGGTCTTGATAAAGACCACACATCTTTGAACTTTGTGGACTGGCACTAAAAAATCACAAACAAAAAACTCTACCAGATAACAGAAATCACATCACTTGAGGACTTTCAACAGCAGTAACAGCTAAAATGGATATCATATGTAACTTGAAGAGAAGATAATGATATAATCAAGATGTAGATGTTCCACAATATTCAAATAAAAAGTTAGGAAGGAAACTCCCATCAGTGCTGGAAAGAGTGGCCAATAAATGCTGAATGTTTCCTTATAAAGAAACAGCTAATATTACCATTAACATTATCCACAGTTTTGGATTCAGAGTTGTTCTCCAAGAATGGTTTTAACCAATGCTAGAGAGCACAGTCTAGTTTGTTATTTAACCCATAACAAAGGGCAGTAGAGATGGATTCATGCCTTTTCCAAAGGCATTTTTGCATATATGAACAATAACCTAGGCCAGAATTAAAACTCTGATTTCTGATTCCATTTTCCACACTGATAAACATTATGCTACCATCACATCTCAATAGCTGGTGTTGAAGTAGTGAGTCTTATTAATGATGCTTCTAGAAGGGAAACCTATACTTCAAGAAAGCAGAAGAAAATATTTCTTTTTATGTCAAGCCTTGTTAAATTTATAATCTTGAGAGTTATATAAAGAATTTAATTTGCTAAATGTTCAACTTCAGATTAAAGATTTAAAAAAAAAATCTTGACACTTTGAACCTATAGTACTAGTTAACCAGTACGAACCTCCTGTATCTAATCATTGAAAAAAGAATTCCATAGCCTAATATGTCAGTTGAGTAAAGCTTGTTCATATGAGATATAGATAGCAACAATGTAAGAAATATTCATTTTGAAAGATAGGTTTCATGGTTAGAATATTGGGCCAGAGACTGAGAAATATTTGTGATCAATTCTGGGTAAAAATGAGATGTTGACTTCATGTTGGAAATACAGTTTGGCAAAAAAAATAAAAGAAAAAAATCATACATAAAGAGATGTCATTGTGTGCCAAAAAGTGTTTTATGAAATTACTTGATGAAAGAAATAATTATTTATCAAAAATGAGACCTGAAAGTTTTTGATGCCATAATTCAGTCTTCAAGCTGGCAATGCATTTTTTTGAGAAGTGGATATTGACAAGTTTGAAGTTTTATGCAATTTACATGAACTAGAAAAGTGATAAAAAAAAAAAAATGAAAAAAAAACTTGTGCCAGAGAAATGTGGGTCAGTGTGTTTGATTTTTTTTCTTTCATTTTTATTGAGACTTCTTTGATTTAATGCACAAGGATGCAAAATCTGTTTTTCATCTGTGCCCAATAAAAAGGCTGCATGAGCTTGGTGACAGACTTTGCTGAATCAAGAACATTTCATTTTTATGCATAATCATTTAGTTCAACTAATGATTTCTTAAAACAGTTCCTGGCACGCATCTCTTCCTGGACTATATTTCTGATATGGAATTAATGTCACATTTTACCAAGGAAAAAGTAATTTTTGCTAATATGATTGCTGGTGATGGAAAATGGATTTACAAGAATCCAGAATCATAACTTGATCCAGAATAGTCCTCAGCATTTCAGCAAAAATGAAATCTACCAATGAAAATGTTTTTCTCTGTGCTTGGTTACTGTTAATATGCAATGAAACATGAGAAATTTTCTTGTCTGATTGACAGTAGAATAAAAAAAAATTCTAAACAAGGAAGTGAATCGGTAATTTCACTGTATAACAATGCCTGTCCTCCTGTTACAAATGTGACACAGCAAATGTTCATGGAACTAGAATGGTAAGTTCTTCTGTATGCAGTGTATTCTTCAAACATATCACCTTCAAACCATTACTTATTTTGCATTATTAAAATTCCTTGTCTGATCAACAGTTCCCACAATTTCGAGATTAATAAAAATTCCTCAAATAACTTATCAAATCAAAAATGTAATTGTTCTTTTATAATGGCAGAACACAAGTCACTTGAATGGTGGTGTAAGTGAGTTGGAGAAAATACATAACTGACTGAATTATGATGCTATGAATATCTTTTCCAAATATAAAACAGTATGTATTTTTCTATATTTATTGGTCACACATCTTGAATGTGATATTTCATTTTTATGCTTATAGGAGTCATTAATCCCTGCCAATAAGTGAAAAGATCTTGCGTTAGCATAACAGTAAAATAGTTCAGTAAGTAGGAGACATCAAACAGCTAATAGTGATTTTCCAAGCATAGCTTAGATGTTGCACAAGGTCGAAAGTAGGAGGCACCCAGTGAGGATCAAACTCACTACTCAGTCATAATTGGTCTAGTGAGACAAACTGCCTCAAGGTGCCCCAATCAAACAGCTTTTTATTTCTTTGGTGTTGACTTTTTTTTGATACTTTTATTTATAATGAATTAAAAAGAAAAATCCTTTCTTACATGTAATAATAGATGTAATGATATAGATAAAAATCTTAGATTACTTAGGTAGGAAATATAATGAAAGTTATTGCAAAATTATGAGTAAACTTGTATTTGAATAACAGATTTTGTTCAATAGCATGTTGAAAATGTTTGCTTCAAGATTATCCATATAAAATCTTCTTTAAGACAAGCAATATGGTTTCTCTAGGTCAATTGCTGATGTGTTAACAGTTACTGCTGAAAGAGTTTATCAAGTTTTAGATAAGAATGGTGCTGCTCAGGCTGTTGTTTTGGATTGTTGCTTGAAGACATTTGACAGGGATGTATGTGCTGGTTGTCTTCACAAGTTGAAAGATTATAGTATATCTAGACAAATTTTTGATCTGATTCAATCTTTATCAACTGCAAAATGAAAGTTGTCTCGACTGGACATTCTTCCAGATATTTTAGCATTAATGAGGGTGCCCCCAGGGCTCTACCCTTGGACCTATGTTGTTCCCTAAATTTCAGCAACAAACTTACTGATGTCATTAGTTCTCAACTCTCTATCTATACTGAAGACACTACTATTTACTCCTGTCTTAATGGTAAGTCTGATTGGTTTAATAAGGTCAGATTGGTAGCTGATCTAAAAAAAGACCTACAATCTGTTGTTAACTGGGGCAAGAAATGCCTTGTTAATTTTAATGCCTCTAAAATTAAGTTGCTCTCTTTTGATTGTCTTAGAGAACTTACTTTTATCTTCCATCAGCATGTCAGGTGCTAACCTCCAGGAGAGTGGCACATTGTGCTTTCTCGGGCTAATGTTTTCCACTGATATGAAGTGAAAAATTATATTGAATCAATTGATAGGTGTGTTTTGAAGAAAATTCATTCACTTTGTTGTGCTAGATAATTTTTCTTGCTATAATCTATCTTGTACACTTATAAGTTGACCATTTGTGCATGCTTTGAATATTGCCATCATATCTGGTCTGGTGCTTCTGCTATATATTTAGAAATTCTTGACAAACTCCAAAGAAGAATTTGCAATTATATCATTTTCTCCTGACTTGGCATCTCAGTTCCAGTTCCTTTTCCAATGCCATAACATAGCTTCTCTGTGGTTTTTCTATATATATTTTCAGGGCAATTGTTTTGATACCAGCTTTATGAATTTAAACACAGTACTAGATTAGCAGTTAGGTCCCATCAATTTACAGTTAAAATGGACATATATATATGTAACCATAAGTTCCATGCTAACAGTTTCTTCTCTTGCATTTCAGGCTTGTGCAACTCACTTCCAGCCTCTTGCTTCTTAGTCAACTTTGATATTCAAATATTAATTACAATGTTAATTATTATCTTTTGTCTTCTCAATTCCTGTTCTTTTGTTTTTCTCTCTCCTTAATAATATCTTTCTCATATTCTCTAACACCCAGTAACCCATTGCATTTTAGTGGCTTTATTATCTTGTTTTAGGTTAAATGATTATATATATATATATATATATATATATATATATATCCAGATATGGGATAAGAACAAATAGAGTATAATTTCACTGTCTGCAGCATTTAATTTTTAAAAATGGGCTCAATACAGAGTAGAGTTTAATATTATTATATGAAATTAAAACAAAAACATGTTAAAAATCACTACACAATAGATTTCATGTTTCAATACTGAAATTACTCACTGGTTATTTACCATTGCCTGAGGAGGCACAATTTGAGTGCTGAAACACGAAAGCTATTGTGTAGTGATTTTTAATGTTTTTGTTTTAATTTTATATATATATATATATATATATATATATATATATATATATATATATGTATAATGTATATAAGGGTGTTCAGAAAGTCACTATGTATTTCAATAGTTTGAATGCTATGAAACTGTACATAGATTTAGTTCCTGTTCTATCTAACAGTTTCTTTTATATATTTTTTATAATGCATTTCAGAGTTTAAACTCATGGAGTGTTATAATTTTACAAAATAACATATTTGTCATATGTATGAATTCTAAATGAGTAGTACTACTACAGAGGCATTTAAAACCATTTGTGCAGTGTAAATTGATGCAATGAAGACCCGTATATGTCATCTATGGTTTAAATGGTTTAAAAATGACAATTGTGACAAGTCTCACTCCGAATCACAAGCCACTCTGAATGAAGAAGTTTTTAAAGAGACTATTGAATTAGATTGGTGTCAAAGCACTAGAGATTTGATGCAAAAGCATAATGTGTCATGTTCAACTGTCTGCAAATATCTCAAATGAATTAGGAAAACTTGTAGATAAAAAAATTGGGTTCCTCATGAGCTTTCACGTGAGGACATAACACAATGTTTCACCATCTGTAGCAGTTGTTTAATCAGAAAGTACCAACTTTTCATTTTTGCATCACATTGTTACAGGTGATAAAAAATGTTTTTTGCATGTTAACAAAAAATGAGAAGTCAATGCCAACACCAAAAATAGGATTCTATCCTCATAAGTCTTTACTTTGTGTCTTGTGCAATATGAAAGATGTCAGACATTATAAGCTGTTGAAGAATGGAAGGGCTATAAATGTAGACATTTATTACCAGCAATTTCACTGGGTAAATGAAGCATTACATTAATAGTGTCCAGCTATTGTAAACCAAATAAGTGTTATTCTCGAGCATGAAAATGCAAGGGCACACTCTATCAAACAAAACCAAGAAAAACTAAGATTGTTAGGTTTGAAGGTTCTTCCATTGCATTCTTACTCACTGATTTTAGCACCTGCAGGGTCTTTTATTTTGAACACTAGAACATTTTAAATGTGATGGAACATTCAGGAGCTAAAATGTTGAAAACCATTATTTCAGCTATTTTTTGGGAAAAACCTAAATTTCTTGTAGAAATCCAAAATTAAGTGTAGAATCAAAATTCAAATCGTCCCATGGTAAGAAAACAAATGTTCTAACCACCTAGACATGTGCCCATAACTCAGTGTTTTATATATATATATATATATATATATATATATATATAAAATACACATATATAAGTGAACATTGAAGTTAACACTTGGAAGCGTCAGACTCTTTCATGCTAGACACAATCGTCTAGCATGAAACAGTCTGTTGCCTCTGAGTGTTGATTTCAATGTTCACTTTTATATTTACATACACTCTATCTCTGATATTAAGCACTTTATCCCATAAATATAGCACACCTTAAAACTATATTTCTTTATATATATATATATATATATATATATATATATTTTATTTTTCTACAGTGAACTCCATAGTAGTCATAGAAATGTTGGTAGACTTTGGCTCAGGTATAAAGATAAACTGAAAAGCAACCTTTCTTGTATCAAAATTCCACTGAAGAACTTTGAAGAGGTAGCTATGAAGAGATCAGAGTATCGTTCTAGCTGCTATTCAGGAATAAAACACCATAAAGCATCATTCGATTATGTGAAACATGAATGCAAAATAAGACATCTAACAGTGTTCCTGCTGCACTTGGATACAATACATTTTCCTGTACTGTTTGTGGTCTTTTGCGTAATTCTTGAGCTGGTCTCAAAAGTCATGCCCATCATAGGCATGCAGATAGTTTGTGGTCGTCGGAACCTCATACATTGAACTAAATGGGAGAGTCCATCATATATATATATATATATATATATATATATATATATGGAAGAAAATAATATATAGATTTTTATATACCAGAATAATGTTAGGAAAATTAATGAAAAAGTGGAAATAAAATTTGAATTTAAAAGTTCAACATCCCCTTTACTTTGTGCTCATGTAGTTAACATGGACATCACTTTAGCATGATGAAGTCTTAAAGAACGTCACAATAAAATTATTTTTCTGCTTTGTCATTAATTTCAGAAAAGGCTATATGAGTTCCTTGCTTTCAAGCCATTCTGAAAATGAGATGTGGATTTGCCATTAATTTGATACAAAAAAGCTGGGAGAAAAATATATAAACAATTTTCAATGTGAACTAAGAATTATGAAGTAAAGATACAGAATAAATATTAACAGCTTTTTTTAAAAGTCACTCATTTTCTTCTTTTATCATGAGAAATGCAAGCTTAGGAGAAAAAAGTACTATGATTCATTATTTAAGCATGCACACACCCACACACACACACTTCTTTCATTTTTGGATCTGATGAAGTTTAGAAAGGGGAAAAACGTAATCAAATCTAATTTCAATGGAAGGGTTTTCCATTTGTCAAATTTCTTAAAAAACTTTGTTGGCATTCTCTATCCTATTTTAAACACACACACACACAATATATATATATATATATATATATATATATATATATATATATATATATAAGGCCCTTGGGTTATGTCAGACCTGACATATGGAATTTTGTTGTTACAGCACCATCTCCCATAATATAATACACCATCATGCAGCACTATATGAGGAAGTTGGTGTTGTCTCCTCACTGACTGTATGCTATATTGAATTGTGCTACACTCATTATATCTCATTTGTGTCATTTTGTGTGGGAACTTTTTACTCTTCATTATGACTCCCAAACATAAGGCAGACTCGTAGGTGAGTTCTGATCTATGTTGAAAATCAGGTTACATTGCACTGTAGCAACAGATCTCCAATGTAGGTTGAGGTCCACTTGTATATAAATATAAACACGCACACGCACACTCATTTCCAAAAGTAATAATAATAAAGTAATGGTTAGTGAGATAGTCTCATAAGTTTATATTGAATTTCTTCTCAGTAAGTCTTTTATGTATATGGTTGTGTACCAAAGTCAAACATATACCAATCCATACTTACATCCATATATTTTTTTAGAAATTTTTACCATATTTGAATTTTCTTTATGCTTAATCACATTTGCTATAAGACTCAAATCCAGATTCTTATCTCCGTCTATTTCTGCTTACCAATAATTTATTCAATTAATGCTTTCACAAGTGAAGAATCGAAACTCTGATCCTATTTGATAGCTTTGAAACTAATTTCTATTCATTTAATTTTCTCAAAGACTTCTAAACCAGTTTAATGATTAAAGAAGTTCATTTTATATAGAATAAATTCATTTGAAATCACTACATCATTGATTTTTTTTCAAGAAAATAGTGCAATTATTATGATGATGATGCTGCTGATGTTTGAAGAATACAAAGTGCACTCTTTTGAATAGGGTATCCTTCTCTTCATTTTTACCTTCTTCAGCTAAACTGCTCTTCATTCTCTTGTTCACTCTCTTTATTTACTTGTTAACTCTCTTTCTCCATATCAACACTAATTGAAAATAATTAGCTCTTTTTGCAATGCAACATAACCTAAAAATGATTCTTTAAAATTTTAAATACATTTTTCAATAATCTAACCAACTAAAATTGATCTTCAAAAATCATAGAAATTGTTATATGGAACATGGTACAATCTGAAAATTTTGGGGAAAATTGTTGAAAAATATTTTTATCTAGAGTGGGAAAATTCTATTAAAAAAGAATCTGTAAAAGCCTATTTCTAACAAAGTTTTGCAGTAGAGTAAAATGTTTTCTTTTTTATTTAAAATTTAAGTTTTTTTTTATTAAAATGTTTAAAGCCCTGAAAAATTATAAATATGATTAAATTGTAAATCAAATTAATGCCCCTACTAAGTGATTTGACTGCTAGTAGATATGTAATTTGAAGTTTGATGCCAGAGAAGCACCATTGTATGCCTTGGAGCTTTTGATTTGGAAAAATGGTGTGCTATTTGGGTGCTGTATAAATGGTTTATGTAATTGTTAACACAATAATAGAGACTAAGGCAACCATTTTCTCTGTTGGAATTATGAAGAAAGTAGGTCAAACTTTGATAACAATAACAGCAAAACATAGCATCAAAGAATTGGAAGCCTGAGTCCAGTAGTCAAAGAAATGAAAGAGAAAACAAAGAGAAAGAAAAAGAGAAAAGAAAGAGATATGATAGAAATCAATAAGGAGAAATAAAAATAAGGAAGAAAGCAAAAAGAGAAAGAAAGAAAAGTGAAAGAAAACAATGAAGAGAAAGAAAAGTAAAAGAAAACAATGAAGAGAAAGAAAGATGAAAGAAGATAATGAAGAGAAAGAAAGGTGAAAGAAGACAATGTAGAGAATGAAAGGTGAAAGAAGACAATGTAGAGAATGAAAGGTGAAAGAAAACAATGAAGAGAAAGAAAGGTGAAAGAAAACAAGAGAAAGAAAGGTGAAAGAAAACAATGAAGAGAAAGAAAGGTGAAAGAAGACAATGAAGAGAAAGAAAGGTAAAGAATAACAAGAGAAAGAAAGGTGAAAGAAAACAATGAAGAGAAAAGAAAAGTAAAAGAAAAACAATGAAGACAATGAAGAAAATGAAAACAATGAAAAAAAGTGAAGAATAACAAGAGAAAGAAAGGTGAAAGAAAATAATGAAGAGAAAAAAATGGTGCAAGAAGGGAAAAAACAGATAGCCTGGACATAAATAAGAATGAAGAATATTGTAGAAGGAAGATTATATTAGAAAATAAAGGTAGAATAAAATGCTGTAAAAGAATAAAAATGGAAGGGAGAATGACTGCAAGGAAGAGATAAGAGAGAAAAAGAAAGTTACATAGAAGGAAAATAAGGAAGCAAGTCCTGTTTGCAAACAATAAAAAGAGAAAGATTCAGTCAGAAGGAAAAGGAGAAATATGAATGAACGTGACATAAGTCTGTAGAAAAAAAAGACAGTTATTCTTTAGTTCCCCCCCCCCCAACAAAAAATGAGGAATAAAATCCTAAAGCTAATTTGTGAGGGTAGATGTAGCGTTTCATTCACTGATGTGGAAAGTAGCATTGTTGAGCTGAATTCAATTTCCGGGCTACTCTTGCTTCACTTTCACACAAATACCATTGAGAAAGGCATGAATCTGTCTTTTCTCCTACCAGTTAAATAGCAAGGTAGACTGGACTTTCTAGCTTTGGGAAAGGATACTTTGAATCCCCAAAACTATGAAGAAGGCAATGGCAATCCCCTCCACTACCTTTCCAAAGAATGCATGGCAATTCACAGATAATAAAGAAAAGGAATCTGTGGAGAGCCGTGATCACCTACATCCTAAAAGGTCATGGCATTTTTAAAAGAATGAATGTCAGAAAAATGACCCAGAAAGAAAGGGGGTTGATAAGCAACACCAACAATCAAAAGATGGAATATTTGGAAAGGAAACAGAAAAGAAAAGAGAGAAGGATAAATTAGAATAGAAAGAAGAGATTGAAATAAAGATAGAGAGTGGGAGGGGGGGAGAAAGAGATTAATCAGAAGGAATAATAAAGAAAATAGATGACTACTGTGTGAATAGAAGAGAGAAAGAAAAGTAGAAATAGAAAAAAGAGTGTTAAATTTAATGGAAAGAAAGTTGATGCCTGGGAAACATTTCATTAAAAATATTAACCAGAATAGAAAAAAAAATCTTACTTTTCTCCTTACTAAAACAGATAAAATGGAATGAGAACTGCCACAAGATGCAGAAAATACAGACTACCATTGAAAATCTGTGAACAGGAATGAATTTGCTTAGTACAATGGAGGTTCATTTTGATGAGACTTTTTGGTTCTTTGCTCTCTAAATGGCACCACTGGGTCGAGTGAAGATTGAAATAAAAATATTAGTCATATTAGGAATGGTGACTAAGTGAAAAATAGGCTGATAGTTCTTCAGATGTCAGAATGGAGTAAATCTATATTAACTTTATATCCATCTATTTCCAGGCAACAATCTTTATTTGTTTTGTATTTTTATTTCCTGCTTTTACACTGTCTTCCTCCTCATTTTTATTTCTTTTTTTACTTGCTCATAATTTTTCTTTTTCTTCCTTTAATACCTACCTTGTTTCTTTGTTTTAGAAACAAATGAAAACTGGCCATTGCAGCAAAGAGAGAATAAAAATTTTAACTTATTTTTCTTTCTTTTCTTTTTAACTTTTTTTTTTCTGGTGATCATTCTTTCCATCCATTTTTTTTCCAATATGTCTTTCTATCTTTTTTTTTTCATCTCTTTCCATTCTTTTTTGCATTTTTCTTTACTTTCATTGTTTTCATCTTTTCTAGCTTCCTCTCTTTTATTTATTGTAATTGTTTAATTTTCTCACAGTTTCTCTATTGTAACTTTTCCTAACTTCCAACCTCTTTGTTTCTGCTATATGTTTTTTTTTTGTGATTAATAATGTTTTTTGCTTTCTGTAATTACAAAAGTTTTCTTTCTTTCTTTCTTTACAAACCTTTTCTTTCTCCTTTCTTTCCTTTCTTCATGACTCTGCCCTCTCTTAAGATATTTTTCTGTCACTACCTTTTTTCAAGTTTTTCCTTTCATTTCAACATCTTCATCAAATGTCATTTGAATTTTATGATTAAACAAATTAATATTCTTGCAGAATAGTTACTTCCTCAAATCAAATATGAAACAGTATGAATTTTTTTTTACAGTAAGGTTCACCCTGTACAAGACACAGGGCCACTTGAGCTAGAGAGTTACATTAAGGGGTAGTTTGTATGGATAGGAGGGGGAAGATACCGGTTAACTTTAGACTTGAATAGGTTAAGATTGTAGTGATTGGGGAAACATCCTCTTGGGTGTCTTTCCCACAGAGCAGTGGTTCATATGAAGAAGCTGTTTGAGAGGAACTTAATTCTTGCCAATGTAATATGGAGAGAATGTGGTTGGTTTGCTACTATGTAAGTGGCATGGCAAGTCCTAGCTGTGAAGGTTAGACTTGCTGAAAGTTTGGCCCATATCTATCTATCTATCTATCTATCTCTCTATCTATCTATCTATCTATCTATCTATCTATCTATCTATCTATCTATCTATCTATCTATCTATCTATCTATCTATATAATGTCCTTGTTATGACAATAAACAACATCTGGCAGGAAGGCTTCTGACCAGGAAGTTTAAAAATAGGTTTTTATAGTAAAAATACCAGCAATACAGTTTAAAAAGAAATTATTACCAGCAATACAGTTTTAAAAAAATTATTACCAGCAATACATTTTTTGGGAAAAAAAAAATTACCTGCAATACATTTAAAAAAAAATATATATTACCAGCAATACATTTTTGGAAAAAATATTACCAGCAATATGTTTGACTCTTGACAAAACCCTCTATTTAAAAATACATCAATGAAACCTGATCTGCAAATTGATTTCTTACAAAGAATACATATTCTATTCATACAAACCTATCCTAAAAATCTTGTCAGCATTAAATAACCCATTGAGTTTGATATACCATAAAATAAACCAAATTTGTCTCTGTCTCTCTCTGTCTCTCTCTGTCTCTGTCTCTCTCTGTGTCTCTCTGTCTCTGTCTCTGTCTCTCTCTCTCTCTCTCTCTCTATATATATATATATATATATATATATATATATATATATATATGTATATATATTTTTTTTTTCCGCACTTCCTCCTCTTCTTGAGTTCCAGTGCCAGAAATAAAATTGGTATGCATTGATGAACATTTGTTACCTAGCCACCTGACAAGACCTTGCTGTTGAAACCAAGGTAGTGTGATAAGATATAGGCTTTTACCTTTTTTGTATTGGCTTGTTCTGTATGTTCATTTTTCTAAGTACTATTGAGCACTTTTTTATATGTCCATTTATTTTGGCACAGTAATTTTTCTGTCCTGCTTACATATATTTTGTGTTATATCGATCTTCCTCTCTCTCTCTTTCCCTCTCTCTCTCCATATATATATATATATAAAATCTTGTAGCTAAGATTTCATATGCCATAAATAAATAAGTTTCAATACCAATGTGCATTATATTTTTCTCTTAGAAAGAAAATGATAAAAAATATTTTTTCTGGCAAGAATATGTGCCAATAGATCCCATTTGCTTAAAGAGATAACTCAAATAACTAGTGTTCAAAAGGTGCACTAAAAACAGAAACTACATACCAGCAGCTCTAAGTGAATACTCTTATATTTTCTGTTTTCCTGTCAACTGTAAGTTACATCTACAAAAAAGAGAGTTACTTCTTTGAGTATACATCCCAGTTTTTTTTAAACAAACTCTACCCAAATGTAAGTATCCACTAAATATAATGTTTAAAGTAATAAGAAAAAAAAAGTTGGATTATAAATAAAATCAATTACTTATTTTTAAATTTTTTTTTAAATCAGTATCACCCCATGCAAGGCAGTAAAGCCACAAAAACACAAGGGGTTACTGGGTGTGGAAGAATTAGGAACAGAAACATTGCTAATAAATGGGAAGAGGAAAGAGTAATCAGGATGACAGTAGATAGCGATTGACATGTATTTAAATTTTTGAAGATTAAAGTTGGCTGGAAATCATGGAACCAGAAGGGAGTTCCACAAGTGAGAATTTATGGCTATATCTAACCAGTTCAACTGTAAATTGATGAGATCTTGATGCCACTCTAGTACTGTGCTTAAATTAAAAAAAAGTGTAGGCATCCAAAACAATTATCATAAAAGTATTTATAGAATGACACAGGGTGGCTACCTTACAGCAGTGAGAAAGTGACTGAAGCTGAGCCATCAGATCAAGACCAATAATATTGCTGATTCTTCTCTGGATCTTATCAAGGAGCTCAAGGTAAATAACAAGGGCATGGGACCATATGTGGCAGCAATATTATAAGCATGGATGAATGGTAGACTTATGCATCATATATTCTGGAGAGATAAATTGCCTCACATAACATCAGTTATGTGCTATGCATGATAAATTTGTAGGCAATCATGTATCTTTCCTGCTATTTACCTATAGCTGGGGGGAGAAGAAGAGGATTCATTCCTTTCACAAGGGTATTAGCATGTAAGTGAATATAATGGATTTGACTGGAATTCGAACTCGGCTCTCTGATTCATCCATCCATTACCCCACTGTGCCTCCATAACATAGTGAACTTATAATTTACAAATATGTATGCACCTTTTTCTATATTACACGAGTGTCTTCAAATAATATGACAGTTTATTAGAAAAAGATACATTTACAAACATTAGTATAAACACATCTTTATGTATTAAAATTTTAAAAAAAATTTATGAAGATTATTTAAATTAATTGGGACTATGATTAATTACTAATATTGCTATATACTCATCCAGATGGGCAATTGCTTCGATGAGGATATAGAGGTTACGCAAGTGGGATCATTTTACTGTATTGTGGCAACAGATCTGCTACTACAGAATGAGGGTAAGAATAACATGGATAGAACATGTGAGTAACAAGGAAGTTTTAAAGAAAATGGGGGACATTTTTGGGGGCACATAATGAGGAAAGAAGACTTGGAGAATTTGACTCTCACAGGACATAATGAAGCCAAGAGGGACAAAGGAAAGCAGTGCATACCCTATGTAATGAGCTTGTATAAATGGATGGCAGAACAAGAAGTTGGAGGGATGATTAAAAGACAAACTTCAAAGGATAGAAAGTTGTGGAGATTCATGATCGCCCACGTCTGAAGGGACACCACACATAAAAGAAGAATGTATCTGATTAATACTTGTTTCAGTGTGTTTCTTATACTTATTGAACAATTTACTCATTGAAAAGATTAATTTCTTTACATGAATCTATTAACATTGAGATACCGTCAAGTTCCTTATATGTGCAAATATCCTTGGGAATGGTATACATCCAACTCTTCTCCTCCAGCTATGGGTTAATTAGTAGGAATTATATCAGTGAATAATTATTATCTCAAAAAAAATTCTTACAAACTGAAAATATTTTCTAGCTTTAGAAAACCTGCCAAAGGTTGATAAATCATAAAAACAAATAAAAAACATCAAGTCCATTAATAGAAAAATGTGCTATGTTATGCTAGAGCTTCAGAGATACTAGGTGCACCAGTGGGTTAACCCAAGAGGTGGTTCTCTTAGCTGTCAAGTGCAGATCCTTCACCCAATATCAATGGTTGCCTGAAACATGTCAACTGTGCCTAGGATGTGCATGCATGAAAAAAAAATATGACAAGTAGATATATAAGTACACACTCAAGAGAAAAGAAGAGTCTCTCATCCTGACAAGATGTACAATTCATGTTTGGAGAAAACCCCAAAGCCAAACATGCACTGGCCAACAGTAATTGGTGAAATCAGAAGTTGAATAAAATATGGTATTACATATGACAGATATAGTGTTATGTTTTTATTAGTCAGTATAACAATAACATAACATTAGGAATAAAACCAATTCCACAGACATTTCAAGGGAGGAAAGGAATTGCAGACAAAATGACCTGAGCATGTTACAAAGAGGATATCTGAAGGGAGAAACCAAGTCCTTATTAGTGGCGGCCCAGAAAAATTCTATATGAATAGAATATAGAAGAGTAGTAAATATTGTGTATGTGACAATAGTTGAAGCTATCAATCATACATTAAGCAAATATGGTCAGAAGGAATACAAAAATAGACATGACTAGGTAGAAAAGAGGATTCACTTAGAATTGTGCAAACAACTGAGATTTCATCACATAAATCAATTTTATATATAAAAATAAGGACCCATGTTTAAGAATAAGAAAAAAAAAAGTAAAATTCTCTAACATCTGTCTATATTTCTGAGATGAGTTATTGTAACTATTTACACATTGTTTGGACACATGGCACAGTTGATAAAAGCATTGGTTGATTGATCCAAAAGTGACTGGAGCCAAAGAGTTGTGAGTTCAATTTCAAGTTGAGTTATCAAGGGGAATTAATTGAAACTGAGATATCCAAAAGGAGGTGGAATTAGAACAATCAACCCCTGTGGAGTAAATAAAGGGTCGGATTTGAAATTCCAAGAAATATCAACTGAAGATGACCGAAGCATGCAATAGCTGAAACATTATGAATATGGTAATAAAGAAGAGGACAACAGTTTGAACAATGTAAATAGTATAAATAAAATTCTCTAGTATTTTGAAATACAAGTAGATGACCCAATCAAAGAAAAAAGGCCAAATACAGTCATTATTGTGATGTAACATCTGATAAGAATACAAGACTAAATTGTTTATACATGACATAATTATTTATTCAATTTTGGGTTTCATCAGATTAACATTGGCCAATCAAAGGGTATATAGTTTTGGGTCTTTTTTCAAATGTTTGATCTTTTTGCAATGGATTCTGTTGTCCCCTTCATAAGTTGGGGATTTATATAACTTCCTATCATTTAGATGTCTTGTATGTGCATCTTATTTGCATCCACCAACATCTTTTGAGGTCCAATTCTGCACTTGGTGGCTTTGAGGGTACCTTCTAGGTTAACACAGGAGGCACCTAAATATTTTGATGTTCTGAGATGACACTGGGTACAAAGCTTATGTTTTGAATCTCTTAGGGTGAACTTATTATATATTGGAGTTACCACAGATCAACTCTTCTTAGATCAGATATTCCTGATGGACATTCATTATATTCAATTCAGACCCCTGGTATTTCCAGGCATGGATAACATACTACAGTTGTAAAGAAGATAATTTTTCAAATTAAGGATGTGTCAGTTAAGAATAAATTTGGAGTACACTGACATGCTTTAGTTATTTCATGATATTGGTAGCATATACAGTTTCAACACAAGGTTGCATACATCAATAATAAGACAGGAAAAAGTTTTGCAACTTGGTTGGTCTTATCTACCACCCTACCACCATATCTATTTTCCCTTGTGCCAAATGTTTTGTTATATGCCGTACATATGAACACTAACGGGCATGTCCCAATTCTCATAAATACATTGGACATTATTGTAAGTTGGGGTAATATGCTGTCTAAGAGAGTCCACCACTAGAAGTGGTTTACCTACTTCATACCACTGGTGAGTATCTTGTATTTTGTTGATATTATAAAGATTACCATTTCATTTCCAACTTCCATTTTGGTTATTCCTCATTTGGTAACCCTTTCTAGGTTACAAGTTTACTACATTTTTTCATTTTTTTTTTTTTTTGATTGCTGCAAAACGATTTGATGGGGGAAAATGAAAACCAGATTCAATGATTCATTGAAAAACTTTCACATAAACACCTGCATAATTTTACTCTAAAGGTATTGAAGAGCTGCCTGATAAGTGGCAATAAGTCATTGCAAATAATGGGGAAAATATAAGTGAATAAAATATAATTGTATTTTCTTTTCTTTTTTTTTTTAAGAATAAAGTTGATAAATAAAAATAGAAACTATTTAGGATTCAGCCTTATAGAATATTTTTTTCTTTCTTAATACAATATTATTTCAGGTCATGGCTTTTCATGTATCCTTTTATTTTATTTTCTGTGAATTGACATCAGTTCTTGGGAAAAATAGTAGAGTGATTTCCTGTTGTCTTCTCCATGATTTTAAATTCTGAAAAATCCTTCTCATAGCATGGCTGCCACCCACAGTTACAAAGTGACCTATTTAACCCTTAGCTGTAGGGAGAAAAGATAGAATCATGTCTTTCACTAAGGATTTTGTATAAAATTGAACACAACATATTAAGCTGAGAATTTTAATTTGAGTCACCAATTCCACTTCCTTTGCAGACAACTGTTAACACTACTCATACATCTATTATGTTACACTGCAATGGAAAGAAATTTTTGTCTTGCTTTTTATTGCATTAGATTTATTCAAGTTAATAAATATGAAATATATAAGAGATAAGTAATTCCTAATTTCTCCATGTTGTAAGGAAAAATATGAAAGGCAGAAAAATCTTTTTTTTTCTCAATATCAGTTTATTTTTAATAGAAATGAATTCTCAGAAATGCATAATAGTTGTTGAGAAATCTGCAAGATTGCCAACTATATCAAGTTATAATAAAAAACATATAGGATTAATACAATATACAAAATTTGCCACTTAGCTGATTGATGTCATATTCAGCACCACAACTCCTGAGTTTCATAGATGAACCTTTTTGCAATTGTTTGGTTCACTCGTCAGGAGGTTTCATCAATTAACTGTCGATTGTCTCACTTTCATTGTTTTTATATTAGTTTAAAAAATAATCTATGCACTATTTATTGGTGTTATGTTTAATATAACAATGCCATTTTTGGTAAAACAGATAGGACTTTTGGTCTTTTTTTGGGGTAATTTCATTTCTTGAATATTCTGAGCATTTCTTAACTTTTGGAAATATAGATGTATTCCTTTTTTAATTATTTATTGTTTAAATAATTAATTAAAAAAATAATGCTTAACTATATATATATATATTCCTCATTTTAATCATTTCACTTTGAGGAAGGTGGTAAAGCGAACTAAGATGCTATAGTTACTGAGAGTAAAGGGAACTGAGAGAATGTTATTGATGAGAAAGGACAATAGAAAAAAAAAACAGGCTTAAAGGAGACCGATGAAAACTGAAATTGTATTTAAATTTTTGAAGATTGTAGTTGACAGGAAAGCAAGAAGCTTGAAGAGTTCCATAGGTGTGGAGAAGTGTGATAGAATTAGAATAGAATTTAACTATATTGTCGACATGGAAAAAAGAAAAATAATAATAATAATAATCCCTTACTGTAAAGGTAATTTACATTAACCAGAAAAAAAGGCTTAGACACAAGCGTCTATCTTTTTAATTTTTAATTTTAATGTAACTATAATAACAAAAACATTTCGATTTCATTTTTGCCTTGAAAAAGTCGGAAGACGAAACGCGTCGGCAAAATGTATGATTTTTTCCAATTGTCATTTGATATCATATACATACATATATATATATATATATATATATATATATATATACATACATACATGTGTGCGTGTTATTTTTTTTAAAAAAGAGAGAAACTGCAAACTTTTTTGTTTATAATGTGGATTTGTTTTAATATATATATCTTATTCTTCATATTTATGAAGAATAAAATATATTATGTATACTAAAACAAATTCACATTATAACCAAAAATGTTTGTGGTTTTTCTTTTTTAAATATATATATATATATATATATATATATATATATATATATATATATATATATATCATTTTATTATAAGAAATTAGAACAAAAACATGTTGAAATTGCTACACAATAGCTTTCATGTTTTGGTATCGCTGTGCCTCTACATTAATCATGCCATGACTTTATGGTGGTGTGGGTTAAAATGAACAATTGATTTACTCATGCCAAGAAGGTTAATGAAGGATGATAATGATGAGGAAACAGATGGGTAATTTTAACAAAACAGGATAAGGAATTTATTTATGAATTGACATGCTTAAAGTTGTGTCATTAGAATTGTCATGAAGAGGAAATGTTCGTACAACAGATTAAATGATCTGACACAAAATAATGTTAAAAAATGTTTAAGATAAAGGTGAGAGAGTTCATTGTTTACAGAAAGGATATATAGCTTGAATATGTTAAAAAGTAGATGAAGAGAGATAGTTTGAAATACTTAGCTTTCTTGGATTGTTGAAATAAAGTTCTTTGAAGTGCCAAGTGCTTCGTTAAGGCTGATAATATAATTGGCGAGTAATTTGACACTGGTGAAAATTTCAAGCTGGACATGTGAACAGAAATGAAAACTTTCACATGACTTCAGACACACCACTCTTGTTAATTTAATTTTTTGTACATTTTATATCAAAGGATTTTTAATAGGCTTACTATTTTTTCTCTCTTTTTCTTGTGAGGACAAAGTTTCATTGGTCCCAAAGCAATTTCACATAAGCTTGCAAATTTATTTCCGTCTTTTCACAGCTCACCCAAATTTGAAGGGAGTGAGTAAAGGGAGTTATTATTTTGTACTCACTAAAACTTTGGGAATTTTTGTAGAATGCACACTAGATTTTTAGTTCCATTTTATTATATGAAAATTATATTGTTAAATCCATTATTGATTGGTAAGGACATTGTTTAGTTGGTAAGATGTATGGATTATTTTGTAATCATCTCACTGTAAACTGGGTAATGTAACATGCAGAAGAAACACATATTTTGATAGTAAATAATAAATCATACTATTTACAAGAACTAATGAATAATAATTTAAAAAAAATGAAAATTTTATTTGGTTGAAATCCCCAAAATAATCCAACCAATAAAAGCTTAGGCCAAATTTTGCAGAGTCATGCAATAGTGGCAGGGAAGCTAGCTGGAAGGAGATCGCTCCTGGTTGGCTCACCTGAGAAAAGGGGTCTAATGCTTTCGGGGACCAAAACTCCCAATGACACCAGGAATAAACATCATCGATGAAGCTTCCTGATACACCACAACAGTGTTTGTAGAGTGTAATGTGTAAAATTTAAAGTAACATGTTTTGTCTATAATGTTAAGGGGTTACCAATTTTAATGACATTTGGTTGAATGTCTCAACATTTTTCAATCTAAAAAAATTCAACACATACATGATTTTTTTTTTTCAATATATATGCCAATGCCAAGCTGTATTGGCCACTGTATTTCTCTTGTGCAGCTTTGGTGGCATGGAGAGGGGGAGACATACTGCATGGGAAACTGCTGGTCTCTCATCAAACCCTACCAAGGCCTGTGCCCTGGAGAGGACATTATAACAGATGCTGCACCACTATCAGAAGCTGAGGCATAACTATTTGGGCACGTATTGAAGGTTTTTTGAGACCAACAATGCCACATGCACACACACACACACACACACACATACACACACATGTATTGTTGCATAGCAATCTTCTATGTCAACATAACAGAATACCATCTTTGATGGTGAATATCTTTAAATGTCCATATATCCACTCTGAAGATGGCTTATATGAGTCAAAAGTTTAGATCTAGGAACAGCTTAATAAAAAAAATATCCAAATGTTGGACAATTTTTGTCTTTATTTTCACCTGAAATTAAAGCAACTATACAAAGTTTAGAACGGCTCATGATCAAACATAATAGACATTCATTGTCCGTTATATTGAACAATATATGTTTGAATATATATAGTATTACTTAGTATACTATATATATATATATATATATATATATATATATATGTGTGATGTGCCACATGGCTTGGTTGAAACTAAAAAGTCACTTTTCCATGTGGTGCATGGCATGCCTGGGGGATTAAGTTTCCCAGAGAACAAACGAGACATATCTTGTCACTACAGCCTCTTGTGGATAAAGAGAGAACAAAAGGAGAGTTTGACTCCTTTCCTTTTATACTGCTTTATATGATGACCTTTATAGAACTTACCTGACAGGAAAGACTTGATAACTAAGAGGACTCTCGCAGAGATTCCATAGCTGGCCAGTTTGTGTAGCAATCACTTGTGCCACAGTTGTCAAAGGCCTTTGAGATATCTAGACCAATTGCTCTCTAGATATTTTTTTATTATAAAGCACTTCAATGATTCAATGCATGACAATAGTTAGGACATCAGCAGTGGATCTAAAACACAGAAGAATATATTGTTTGTTGCTCAGTAATTTGTTGAGGTGTTCAACAACTTTATGACAGTTTCAAATAGTTTATTAATAACAATTAAGAGAAGATGAGGGCTCACCCACATTTTTATATACAGAATACACACTCTATGGGTTTGGAAAACATTTCTTCTTAAGGCAGTGGTTAAAAATCTTTGCCAGTTCTTGAAAACAACAAGGGTTTTATCCAGACCAGTAGCATTTTGTAGAGTCAAGACTTTTGATATATCTGGAAAGTGAAAACCTTCTGAGTCAGTATAAAGATATCACAATGTTTGTGCTCCATGGAGTAAAGGAAGTCAGTTAAAGGACTTATCATCTAACCTAAAGTTAGAAGTAAAGTTTAAAACAAAGAGTTTAGCCTTATCTGATGAGGATGAGATAACCCCTGGGACATTTATAATGGAAGGCACTGATAATTTGCTCCTATTGAATATTGCATTTGTAATTTTTCAGAACTTGTGAAATCCAAGTATTTTGTTCTCTACTTTGGCTTGGACTGCCTGCACATAGCTGCCTTTATCATTTTTCAAAACTGTCTAGCAGTGATTGTGCACAGTTCTGAATGAAGCAAGGGTTCTGCTACACTGTTCCCTCTGATGGAGATGTTTATGGTGAGCTATGACCACAATACATTGAGGTCTGAACTAGGCTTGGCTATTTGGTTCCTGTTTGAGAGAGGCCATCTTGGAAGTTGTGTTTTTGAAGAGAGCTCAGAGAGGGGCCTCTGCAATGTAGAATCTGAAGCTGTTCCAGTCAGCTTTGTTATATTGATAGATTTTCTAATGAAACAGCACATCTGAGGATGTCTTTGATTTTGTATCAAACTTTAGAAAGATCAGGGAATAGTTTAAGATGCCCAAGGGAAGCAAAACCTCAGCAGAACATTGATCAAGGCATGAGGTAAGTTACAGGTTTGCTAGGTTAGTATGATGTCCAGCTGTATTGAGAACTGAAGTAGGATTGTCTACAATCTGGGTCAGCTTGTAAGCTATGGACAAATCATGACAGTATTTTCCCTCTTCATAAATTCTGTTTGAGTAGACCAGCCACTCCTTGTGGTGAATGTTGAAATTACTACAAATGTGAATAGTAGCTGAGGAAAGAACAGAGAAGATGTTATGAATGTTTACTATTCTGTTAACGATTGTAATATCCTCATCCTGAATAACCAGTGAAATTGAAGAACATAATATGAATAAGAGCTTCCTGAATGCGCATAAATGGGAAGTCAGGATCCTTGTTTTTGGGCCACTCTAGCACAGAGAAACCAGCAAACCATGCCTGTAAAAAAAAAAAAAAATGGAGTGTCAAAAGGATGTTTTTTTCCCTTGACACCACTATTATTTTAACTACCTTCACTCCTTGGCAATATTTATTGTTTTAAAAAATGATGATTAGAATTGGAATAAAACCTAAAAATGTGATGAAAGTGAATTTATACCTTTTTTTTTTTTTAGAATTTACAAAAACATATTAAACACTATTTATTTATTAGATTATTTACAGAAATAATTTTGTATTTACAACATTCTAAAAACTAATTGTTGTAGCATACCTACAGACGTTAATAGGTATGCCCCCATTTTCATAAATACAGTAGTGAATACTGTATGTGGTCGAGAGTTGGAGATTCATCTCCAGCAGTGCTGGTCACACTCTTTGACTCCGGGCAGAGCAAATCCCCAGACAAAGCTATGTTGAAGGGGAGAGTCTCATCTTGGGAAACAGCTGCCTGACCCTGTTTTATACAGGGTCTACAGGAAATTTTTGGCCGAGCCTACAGGCTCAGATACCCCACATTAAGTTCAGCCTTGTGCCACATTTGACTGTGTTGGGCAGTTGGTAGATATCCATGAGTTGGAGATTCATTGTGGAATTCAATTGACTCACTTCTAGCAGTTGACTACTACTTCTACATGCCACTGGCAAATCTTATATGTGTTGTTCTTGTCCTAAGTATTATCATTCATTACCAACCTTCATTTGATTATTTTATTCAGTAACCTTCTCTAGGTTGCAACGCTTATACAGTGCAAGATTTATCATTTTATGAAGAAATAAATATGAAAACAATTTTTTATTTATAAACATTTGCTAAATTATTAAAATATGTAAACCAACTATAAGGAAATCTTTATTATTTACCATTTATAAAGTGTGAATCAATTGGCAATTAGCAAATGTTTTGCCAATCATTCAAATAAACAATATAATAAATAGTGTTTTATTATTTTTGTTGTCAATTCTCAGTAACAAAGAAAATGTATAAATTCACTTTAATATGTTTTAGGTTTTACTACAATTCTAATCATTGCTTTTAAACAGTAAGCATTGCTGTGGTGTGAAGGTAGTTAAAATAAGAGTGGTATCAATGGAAAAAACCATCCTTTTGACACTCCATTTTCTTGTGAACATGAAGATTTAAGTTAACTGAGGAATCCATCCTTGAGTGCTTCATGGTGAATAACTCTAGAATATCACTGAACCAATTTTTAACATAAATAATGTGTGCGTGTGTGTGCACTTAAGGATTGTATTTACTGACATCAGACATTTTTCCAAAAATACCAGGTTAGATCAATACATCCATAGCTTGACACAGTTTTTAGCTGAATTGTTTACCTGAAATCTTCACAGTATAATATCCATTCTCTGTGATTAATATTCCTCACAGAGTTAAGTGCATTGACAAGAATGGCGATAATATTGAAAAATAAATATTTGCAAAATAAATTCTTTTTTAGGCTATGGGTTTTTTGATGAAGTTATGTAAGTCTAAAGAAATTTACACTGTTCCTTACTGGCTAAAGGAACTACTATTTTTCTTCTTTTAAAATTTAGCCAATCAAAATAATGATGCTTCATTTGATAGCACAGTGCCTGTCAGCCACAAAACTGTATATCTAACAATGTTGATACAGAAATTAGAATAACTGGTAGTACCCATGAAAATTTTACAGTTTTCCTATTTTAATTTTCTCATGAATTGTAATTCTTAATCTAATGATTAAAGAAGCTCCTTGTGTGTTCCACGGCTATAAAATAAATGTGGAAGTCCCTTTATTGCATTGTTAAATATTTGAGTTTGACAATATTAACAAAATATTGCAATAACAATCATAAGTGTGAATGCAGATCATTATTTAAAGAAGTAAGAAGGCACAAATGAAAAGATTAAAAACTGACGTTTTTTTCTGTTTCACTGAAGCAGATGTTAAATGCATGAGAGTGTTATCGCAGCAATGTTTAACCTTGCAATGTTTTTACTTGCAAAAAAATGGTGTGAAAGAGATGTTTTTTTCCTTTAACACTGTTATTATTTTAACTACCTTCACACAAAAACAATGTTTATTGTCTTAAAGTCATGATTAAAATTTTAATAAAAACTGAACATATGAAAGTGAATTTATACATTTTCTTTGTTCTTGAGAATTTACAACAAAAATTATAAACATTATTAGATTTTTTCTTGGAAAGATTTGCAAATTGCCAATTAATTCAAACTTTCTAAAATGCTAAATAATAGAGATTTCCTTATAATTGGTTCACATAATTTAATAATTTAGTAAATGTTTATAAATTTATGAATAAGAAAATTGCTTTCATATATATTTCTTTATAAATTAGTAAATATTGCATTAGTTTTTACTGTACTAGTTTTTAGAATGTTGTAAATATAAAATTATTTAAATTATTTTTGTAACTAATCTAATAGTTTTTAATATTTTGGTTGTAAATTCTTGAGAACAAAAAAAAAATGTATAAATTCACTTGCATCATATGTTTAGGTTTTATTCCAATTCTAATCATCGTTTTTTAAAACAATAAATATTGCCAAGGAGTGAAGGTAGTTAAAATAATAGTGGTGTCAAAGGAAAAAAAGTCTCTTTGATACCATATTTTTTTTTTTTTGCAACTATAAAAGTTAAACATTGCTGAGATAACACTCTCATGCATTTAACATCTGCTTCAGTGAAATGGAAAATCTTGTCAGTTTTTAATCTTTTCTTGTACCTTTTTACTTCTTTAAATAATGACCAGTATTTGTAATTATGGTTGTTATTGCAGGATTTTGTTAATATTGTCAAGCTCAAATATCTAACAATGCAATGGCAGTATCAAAAACCATCCTTTTGACACTTTGTTTTTTTTGTAGGTAGGAAGGTTAAACATTGCTGTTATTGCCTAGACGTCTTTTGGCAAATTTCTGATAAACAGCATCTGACAATTGGGAAAGTACATTTTTGAACAGAAAATGTTAAATAAACATTCTGGCCAAGTGCTGAACTACTATGTAATATCAATCAACCTATATGACAATGAATGCCGGACAATTCCCCCCCCCCGCCAGATGAAGAGGAGAGCTAAGGCAACAGATATGTGGTTCTACAGAAGGATACTGAGAATAACATGGATGAAACATGAGAGTATCTAATAAGTTTTAAGGGAAATGGAAACAAAAAGAAAACATGTACTTAGAATCTTAGATTCAGAAAGACTAAAAATTACACACAATAAGGAAAGGAGTCTCGGAAAATTTGACACTCACTGGACATAGTGAAGGCAAGAGAAACAGGCAAATAGTGAGTAATGAATTTGTGCAAATGGATTGCAGAACAGTGATTAGGAGGGATAGTAATAAGACAAACTACAAAGGATAGGAAGTTGTGGAGAGCCATGAACACCTACGTTCTGTTGGGATATGGTGCATAAAAGAATAACTTGTTCATCCATGATTTTTGTATATGAAAGAGTTTCTCAACAAAATCTCAAAGATTAAATCACAAGAACCATGTGATCTGTGAGACGAATATTTTTATTAATTACTTCAAAAATGTCAAAATCTGGATAAACAAAGCATTGCTGACTTCTCCTTCAATGTGCTATGTCCCTTCAGTACATGGTCATTCATGGCTCTCCATAACTTTCTAGCCTTTGTACCTCTGAGTAAATCTTTTTGTTGTCCCCCTCTCTCTCACTGTTCTGCCATCTATTTACATAAGCTCATTTCGTAAGTTTCTCACTGTTTTCTCTTATCTCTTGATATGTTGTATGAGTGCCAAATTCTTAAAACCTTTTTTTTCTCATGTATCCTAGAAATTTCAATTGTCTCTTTCTGATTCCTTTTTGTTCCCATTATTGTTAAAATTTCCTTATTGCTCACATGTTTGGTCCAAGGTATTCTCATTAACTCTCTAAAGAACCACATCTGTCATTTCAAGTCTCTTCTTTATCTGTGTAGGGATTCTTCAGCATTCACTGCCATATAGTCTGTAACATAGGTAGAGGGGCGAGGAGATGCAATATTGTTCATTTGAAGGAATGTGTTTCTTTATTTTTTATATTTTGTCTTCTGATGAATTTTGTGTGTGGTTAGGTTGTTTTTAGTGATTTGGCCAAATGTTTGTTTTAGTTGGGCTCGGTTTTTAGTTTCAGCTGATCTTTGGTTTTTCCAAATTATTTCATTATATCCCAGCTTATGCAGGCTGTATCAAAAATACTTTTACAAACTTTGGGGGTAGCTTCTTCACACCAAAATAGAAATCCATATAAACATATGTCTACAAATCCTTTGTTTTTGAGTTATAAACTTTAAAATTGACAGTAGATGCTGTTAAATGTAAAATATAAGATACAATCCAAAAATACTTTTGCACACTTTGAGGGCATCTCCCTGACACCAAAACAGGTTAAGATGTCCATATAAACAGTGTGTTGAAAAGGCCTCATAACAAATGTTCAAAATGTCCTTCGCTTGCTTCTACGCACACATGTACTTGTTGGATCATTGACTGATGAACCTTTTCAAATATTCCCACATGGAGTTGAATGGTTTTACAGATCCCCATGACATGCTGATGAAGTGTCTCTGCATTATTAATGTCTGCTGCATAAACCAATTGTTTTAGATAAAAATTTAAAGGATTGAGGTTGGGGAATGTGTAGGCCATAGAACTGGTTCTCCCCTACCTATCCATCTTTCATGGTGGATGTCAGTCAATGCATCACGAACAATGTGACTAACGTACTGGAGCCACATTATGTATGAATGACATACGTCTTTGTATTAGCAGGAGTACATCCTCTAGCAGGTCTGGAAGTGTGTTCAAAATAAAGTCCCTGCAATTCACCTACAGTCACCTACAATTCCAGCCCATCCATTAATTGTAAACTGATGCTGGTGTTTAGCCTGTATCATACCATGGGGATTCTGATCTGCCCACAAATGTTGGTTATGTAAATTTGTTATTCTGTCTCTTTCAAATGTTGCGTCATCTGTAAACGAGGCTGAAGAGACAAACAATGGATTGGCAGTTTTTGTAATAAACCATTGGCAAAAGTTATCCTGTGATGAGTGATCAGAAGGTGAAAAATCTTGCACACGTTGCAAATGATATAGATACAGGAACTACTCTTGAAGTATCCTTGATGCAGTACTATGAGATATAGAACATGCTAGAGCCACTTGATATATGTTGATACTTTGATTGTCTCAGACAGCCTGTAGAATGTGTTTCTTGGTCCATAATTTGTGGTGCCACAGATCTTGCCTCAGCAGCATGACAATAAACAGCAGCAAAGGTTGGATAACTCAGCTGCCTTCAGTCTGGAAATGCAATCTGATACAGTGGTGCAGCCTTGCATCTATTACTATTCATATGGCTGTATGTAAATATTATATCTGCCTGCTTACAATATATCCTGCCATTTTTAAAGAGAACACTTCTCAGTTAACTTACGACTATACATGTTAAACATTGAAGAGAGACTAGCCACAAATGTACACAAATGACAAATGTAACCTAGTCTACATGGCAACACAGCAACATCTACTGTATACTCTCTTTAAGCTTAATAACTCTAAAAAGGAAGGATTTGCGGGTATGTGTTTATTTGAACTCTTGTCCTTGTTTTGGTGTGAGGGACCTGCCTCAAAAGTTTGTAAAAGTATTTTTGATACACCCTGTGTGTGTGTGTGTGTGTGTGTGTGTGTGTGTATATATATATATATATATATATATATATATATATATATCTTACTTATTATAAAACGCAGATTGTGTGCGTGTGTGTCTGTAACGTTTATATATTAGATCGGATTTCCTACATTTTTCAACTGATTTCAACAAAACTTCACAGGACTACATAAAATTACCTTGTGGTGGTTCTAACAGCGCCAAAAATGGGAAAAAATATAATTGTTTTTTACATAAAATCAATTTGAAAACACGATTAAGAGACATCGTGAAAAAATGGAAGGAGGACAACTCACATCGGGTCGTTTGTGTGTGTGGGTTACTTTAAAATTTATGGGGAGCGGATTTCCTATTTTTCAGCCGATAAAACAAAACTTCACTTTTTTTTTTTTTTAGAAACAACAATGAGTGGAAAATATATTCCAATCAGAATTCTAATTATGAATCACCACAAGCAAAATATGCAATTTTATTACTGTATTCAATAAGTAAAAATCATAAATTGTAAAACTAAAAGATTACAGAAAGGCTACCTACATTTTTCAACCGATTTCAACAATTTTTTTTTTTTGGCATGTAGTGTTTCTTATTGTCTTGCACACTTTTTTCTTTATTTTTACATTCAGAATGCTTTAAAAATTCCATTTACAAGACAATTGTTTATAATAAAATTCTATTCAATCAGTAGACTCATAACAATTGAAAACAATGTTTTTGTTTCAGTTTGGGTTTGACCAATTCGTAAAAAATAAAAAAAACTAAAAAAAAACTAATTAAGACATGCGTGTCCGTCAACCTTAAACAATAATCTTTGTCAATTTTATTTTTCAGTCTTTATGATGGTGGATACTTGACCTATCTCTTACTGTTATATCCCCGGGCAATGCCGGGCTCTACTGCTAGTATATAAATAAAAGGAATCACTGTACAATATTTTGTATTTTTTGGGGGGGAGCTGATAGGAGGAGACAGTGGCAAACTCAAGGGCTGCCCTAAGTAGGAAACATTCTGCCCATCATAAATTATAAAAAAAAGATTCCTCTTTCCAATCGAGGAAGCAGTCACTGTTAGCCCAAACAAGAATTCACTTAAAAATGCATTAGCATAAATCATTTTTACGAGAGGCCTCCACCCTGTCTTAAAGGCCTCCCTACTTAAAACACTCTGGTGACTGGCATGTCTCTAATGATGTCATGATAAACTTGTATTATTTTATTATTTGTAAATATTGTTAAGAAATGTCTAGTTATTTTGAGTATATACTCTCTTGTCATTCTTTGAAAACATTTTTATTGCTATTTGAACTTATGACATATCTACTTATGTCATCTCATTCAACCAACAAACCATTTTCCTAACATCAACATCCAAGGTGCTTTTTCCAATGAGTACTTATTTGGCTGGGAGGTGCTTGCAGTACCAGATTTACATATGATCTAGGAAGGGCTGTAGCCCAAGTTCCCAAAAACAAGAGGAGGACCAGAGGCTCTCTAGTCTTAAGTCCCTGATAAAACTAAAAAAATATTTAAGAAAAGATACATAAAAATATATAAGAACAGGAAGTTTCCTTATTTTTAGATTTAATGGGGCTCCTTTGAAATAATTTGAAACAATCTACTTGGAGTGAGTTTTTAAATTCAATGGGATCCCTTAGAGAGGCCCTCATTTAGGTTTTGATACATCTTTTTTATGTACATATATATTTTTGATGTAGCTTCATCTAAATATATATCTTTTTTGTTATAGACACTGAGGACAAACATACGTAATGAAGGGGCCCCAAATTCTATTAGCCGAGGGGCCTCTTAAGGTCTAAATCCAGCCCTGGTTGTTTGTTCTTGGCTGAGGTTGGTTCCTGGGTCCATCAAGAAACAATATATTGAGTTTTTATCCAAAATGATGACTAGGCAACATTTTTAAGGTTTACTAGGTGTAGTTGTCACTTTTACTAACTCACAACCTTGTTTCTCAGATTTGATGCAGAGAAGTTCCTTGAAAAACTCACATTTAGATTTAGTGGACTTTTACTCAAAATGTTGATTATGCCAGCAATAATTTTTGTTGTTGTGTCTTCAGGTCCTGCTGTGATTACCACATCACAGTGCTGTATTTTTATTGCTGATTTATCTATTGTGGGTCAGTGGTGAAGTGGATAAAATCTCAGTTATAATGAGAAAATAATTGAAACAAGTACTGCTTGTGAAGCGAAGGGAAAAAGAGACCAGAAATATTAATATAAAAGCCTTTATATTTTGCTGATACAGGACAGAATGTTTATTTGTGGACAAGGGAAACTACTTGAAGGAAAGGTGTAGTTGGTAATGCTTGCAGTTGATGTGTGTATTAGATTGGTTGACTGAGGTCACTGGTGGTGATTTTGAGAATTTACTGATGTCGGATTTATTGAAGGTAGCTTGTTCAGTTGTTATGAGTGGCATTCTTAAAAGCAAATGTGGTGGCTCATGAACTCATCTTTTTTTTTCATGTTTTTCCTTAGCAGCAACATTTGTGATTGGCTTCTTTTATACTGCATTTTAAATTTTTTGAGGAGATTTTTTTTGTGAGCTGGATGTGATGCTTGGAGTCCCTGTGTAGAGGAAGACTTTTTTTATTTTTGGTTTTGCTTTCTTAGCATTCACATCCAGCTGACACATAGAGTGAATAAGAAAGATGTAATTTGAAGCAGAGTATAACATGTAGAACCACATTTCTGTTGTCTCATGTCACTTCTTCATTTATGTGGAAATCGTTCAGCATTCACTGCCATATTGAAGGACTGACATTACATCACAGTTGCTCCCTCTTCTCTTTTTTTTCTAATGAAATTTTAATTTTTTTTTTTTAAGTATTTCATCCCAAGCAAGGTGGGAGTGTCAATAGCATGCAAGGGGTTACAGAGAGTAAAAGTAAGAGAAAAGAGGAGTGTTTGAGGAAAGGATAAAGAGAATAGAGACCAAGATCAAGGCATCAGAAGATATTGATTGACATTACATTTAAACTTTTGAAGATTATAGTTATCAGAGAAGCAAGTAAGAGGAAGGGAGTTCCACTGTTAGGGAGTGCGAGGAAGAAGCTGTTGGAGTAGAAAAAGCAGTTACATTTAGCTGTTTTGACAGCAAAAGGGTAGGACCAAGATGCCAACCTAGTAGTGCACTTAAATTCATGCAGTTGGGGCACCAGTGAAAACGGCTCTGCAGAACAGCTTCTGGAAACTATATTTTGCTGTTCCAATGCACCTTTAGATTTCATGTCATATTTTTTGTTGTTGATTAAAAATCTCCCCAGATGTTTAATTTTTCTTACTTGCTTGATTCTGACATAAAACATTTGTAACTCACATCTTGGGCTATTATGCATATTTCATCTATGTTGACATTATTTTTTTGATGTGTTAAGAGGTTTGTAATTTATGAAAGCAAATTGTCAGGTTAATTTATTAAATGGTACAAACATGGGCTATGGTGATGGACTTCCATTTTGATGCTATTGTGCCTGTTCAAAATTCCGTTAGTGTTGAGGTACTTAAGAAAAAATACCAATGGCACTTAGCAACAATTTTGCGTAGAAGGAGTTCTTATTGTGATGTGAAAATTATGTCAATGGGTTGTTTGAAGAGTGTCCTCTCTTTTAAATAGTTGGGTTCAGAATGTTTTAATTTTATAGCATTGTTTTATCACCTAACCACTACAAATTAATAGAGAATTTTTTAAAGATTTAAATTATGAATCAAAAATTATTGTAAAAATTCATTAATCATAATTTGTGGACATTATGTTGCAATCAAATTTGGTCTTTTTACAAAAAAAAAAAATTGATGATTTAAATTACTTTTTACCAAGATTTTGTAAAAAGTAACATTTCAAAAATAACAATTCATAAATAAGTTTTTAATTAAAATTTTTATAAGATTTTCAAATCAATGTTTTTTCACCATGTATGTTCATTTTTAAAAATTTCTCACACATATATATATATATATATATATATATATATATATATATATATATATATATATATATATATATATATATATAGGACAGAATTATTTGCCCCCCAATGAATATTTGCATATTTTCTAATGAAATGTGAATATTTGCATGTACTCACTGAATTTACAATAAATAGTTGGTTCCGTATTTAGTTTTGAATAATTTGTGAAATTTTTAGAAGTTTTGATCTATTATATTCATAGTTAAAGATTTTTCTAAAAATTGGTGAAGTCCAAAATTATTTGCCCAGCTCCCCTCTTAGGGAAGTTTTGAAATAATATTGCTCTATTGTAATGTGTTTTTTTTCTTAATTTGACATTTAATACAAATACCCTTTGAAAATGGAATAGTATTGACCTGATTCTATAACATTCTAAAAGGTAATGAATAAGACAATATGTAAGTGACCCATGCTGTGATAAGCCATTTGCTCTGCAACTATGGCAAGGACGGCTGAACTTGATAAGCTTCAAATGAAGATAGTTGATGTGTACAAACAAGGTGATGGATATATAACACTTTCCAAGCATTTAAATGTTCCTGGATTGAAATTAATAGTATTATCAAGAAGTACACTCACTGTGTATATTGTGTTGAGAATAAGTTAAAGACTGGCAGAAAACTGTTAATTTCTGAGAGAATGGAAAGGTAAATTGTTAGAAATATCTTAAAGAATCCTCACTTAATGACAAAGGACATTGTCAAAGATGTAAAGACATCAAGGTTGAATATATCGATGAAGACACTCACTAGGTGCTTTCAATGAGCAGGACTTCAAACTTGTCACCCAAGGAAAACTCCCTTGTTTAAGGCTAACCACCTAAAATGCAGATCAGCTTATGCTAGACACCATCTAGAACATGGGAGTAAACATTGGAACTATGTTTTGTGGTCGTATGAAACCAAACTAGAATTATTTGGTCACATGAACTCTTGTTATGTATGGAGGAAAGTGAATGAAGCTCACAAACCAAAAAATACTCTCCCTACATGATGGCGGGAGTATTCTAATATCAGGGAGTTTTCCTGCTTCTGGACCAAGGGAACTAGTAAGAGTACAGGGTAAGTATTTGGCTATTCTTCAAAATAATATTAAACAAAGTGCACAAAAGATATCTTTGGGGCATCACTAGATGTTCCATCATGACAATGCCCTGAAACACATGGCACAAATTGTCACAAAATACTTAGATGACAGATATTGGCATACCCTGCACAAAGTTTTGAACTAAACTCCACTGAAAATTTATGGGTATATTTGAAGAAAAAAGTAATACCCTTTGAATTTGGAAGAAATAGAAGCTATTGCTAAGGAAGAATGGAAAAAAAATAACTATCAGTGTGTGTAGTGATCATGCAAGGAACTATAAAAAATGATTAAAGGCAATAATAAAGAATAAAGGTTACACAATTGATTATTGAGACAAGAGGGCCAATAATTTTGTCCTATGTTAAATGTTTTGGGGTGTTTTTGTATTATTGTTTGATATTAAAATAAAAAAAATTTGTTGTGGGCATCATTGTTTCAAGTCTATTCTTTCATCATTTGTGAAAAAATGTACATGAAATTTCTATCAAAATTTGAGGTATTACAGCTTTATTTGTAATTATGGAAGTGCAGGGGGATAATTCTTGCTACAATTGATTCTTGGCAGATATGTTGATCTGTACATAAATAATGTAATCATTTTGGCTGGCTTCTCCCTCTCTATTTTGAGATATATAGACATATACTGTGAAACATTATTCTGTAGGTATTCATTTGATGAAAAAAAAATTCATTACAATAAGAAAATATTTTAAATATTCTGAAAAAAGAAATTTAGCAACACAGATATTTTACAAACATTTTACTCAAGTTTTTACATAAGAAACAGTGAAACAAAGGCAGAAAACCTATTGACTTTATAGTCAAATGTGGCATGGAGCAGCATCCACAGTATATGCACTATATGTCATATGTATAATATATATTTAAGTTGAGAACTACAAGAAATTTATGCCTGAGTTCATTTCTAAGTTTAACAGTGTTATTATAGCTCAAGTTCAAATACAATTTCTGAAATTTCTACCTGTTAACCCTTCCATTCAATTCTGGTAGGATTATGGCTCAGGTTATATGAAAGAGACATCTTTATTCATGAATATCTAGTTCTAGTTGTTTCCATGGAAACTGAATGCGATAGAATGTCTCTATCTATCCCTCTGGAAGCTTAATGATTAAGTGAATCATGTCTGATTCTGCCACCATCTTTGTATGATTCTTTAAATGACAAGAATAACAAAAATGCTTCATCTAAAAAGAAATATCCAGGGGGGGGGTGGAAAAAACTCCCTATTGAAAATTAACTTTTGATAATATCACCATATTTAATTTATTTGATTTGGTTGAGTTTGGTGCTGTATCAAGGTTGAAAGGTCATTACGGAGGCAACTAACCCATCTTGCTAGGTGTCCAGAACAGTAAATCACTCACCAGCAGTGTCTTGCAAAGTACATTCTGCGTTCATGTAAGATTGTAGAAGTATCAAGGATGGGTCCATAGAACTGTGATTATTTGGATGTTGTCTCCAGCAGATGTTAAGTATTGCTCTCAGTATCCCAGTCTAGGTTCCATCAAACTTAGACTCTAGGTTTTTATTTAATGTCCAAACAGTGGTACTATACATTAACTATCTTTACAGTGGCTTGAAAGAATCTCCGCTTGAAGTTGTCTGTTAGATCAGATTTCCAGATTATGTCCATTTTATTTAAGGCAGCCCAGGCTTTAGCTATGCTAATTTTCACATCCTTTTCAGTAGAATTTATCTTGCTTCCTAGGTATGTAAAAGATTCAACAGACTTTATTGATTTACCTGAGACAGTTTGTATTAAACCTTGTTTATTGAAGCCTATGAATTCAGTTTTAGACATTGACATAGTCCAACATCATTGGCAGCATTTTCTAGATGATGTAGGAGTATTGTGGCTTTAGTAATGATGTCTGAACTGATACCTAGGACAACTGCTTAATCAATATCTGTCAATGAATGAATGATGTCTGCACTGATACCTAGGACATCTGCTTAGTCAATATCTGTCAAATGAAACAAAATATATTGTGATCACTACAGTGGCAGAATTTCATTGCTAATTTCTGTTTTTAATTCAGAGTGAAAAAGGTAGCCCAGATTGGCGTAATGCCTGACACTGATTGTGCATGCACAGCTAGCAAAGCCTTATAAAGTGTCACAGCCTATGGTAAAAATGCAGAGATCATGGTCTAGTGCTCAAGGGCCTCATGCATCAGTAGATGCAAAAACCTTTTGAAATTGTCATTTCAAGCTGATGAGTACAGGATCTGTGGTAGATACATACAGAAATATTCATCCTTCAACATTCAGATTGGAAGAAAATGTGCAAAAGGTATAATTTTAACAGTGTATTGTACTATTAGCATGTAAGTGAATGTAATGGATTTGAGTTTGAATTCAAATCAAATCCATTATATTCAATTACATGCTAATACCCTTGGGAAAGGTATGAATCCACTTCTCCCCCCCACAACCAGCTATAGGTAAATAGCAGGATAGACCAGGTTCTATAGCCTTGTATGTCAACTAGTCTACTGCAGAAAGAAATGGCAACCTACTGTGGCAAAAAATCTGCCTCATCAGTCATGTATTTAAAGATACATGATTTCCTAAGCATGTATCATGCATGGCACATAACTGACTGATTGTACTTCTATCATTATCTTCACCTTCTATGTGTCATGTCCCTTCAGAACATTCGGGATCATGGCTCTCCTTTGCTCCACCATCATTAGAAAGGTTATGCGTTGTTTCTTCTGTACTTCTTACCTTCAAACTGTCCTGTGTGTATCAATTTTCCAAGCCATCTTTCCTCATTATGTGCTCCAATTGAAATTTCAATTATCTAAGTTAAGTGTCCTTTTTGTTTCAATTTTATCTAAAACTTCCTCATTGCTCATATGTTCAGTCCATGGTAGATACTATTCAAAATAAAAACTGTTTTATAAAAATTGACAAATAATTAATAAAGTTCACTATTTACATTATTTGGACTATTGTCCTCATTTTTGTCGCCATATTTATTACAACATTTCGGCCGTTGTATGCTCCGGCCTTCTTCAGGTGGTTGGAATGTCGAACTATACCTTTTATTTCGCTCACTGGAGTAGACTGTTCTAGTTCCATCGATGTCAGTTGTTAGTTATCTCCTGTTAATTCCCCTCTCCATGTTCTCCACCAACTTAACCAGGTATTGAACTCACACTCTTTGGGTCCTGTCACTGGGTCTAACTAACGCCATTATCCACTGTGCTATAATAGTCCGAATAATTTAAATAGTGTACATAATATCTCATCTCAGAAATATAGTCAGTTGTAACTCTTGTGAAATTTTGTGTTTGTACAATGCATCACACATACCTTCAATTAATTTCAACTATATCAACTCATCTTTGATGGTTATTTCCCAGTGTCATATTTTTCCCCTCTCCAAGTTCTCCACTGCCTTAACCAGGTTAACTCTTTGGGTCCTGTCCTTTATCCACTGTGTTATGTGTTCTTGAGGGCATCTGTGTATGAATTTATGGGTATTATAAACCTAATGTTTTCAGCAACTGTGTTTTACCAGAGCTCATATTGCAATTTTTTTTGTTGTTATCAATTTTCTTTGGCACTCCTTATTACTGGTTCCCATATTGTATTCATTTCTATGCTTTGTTGGATCAGGAGATTTTTGTGCCCTAGCATATGTGCTGATTCCTTAAGTTTACAAATTTTCCAATGGTGTTCTTTGTCTATGATCTCAACCTGATCCCACAGAGGGCAATGATCTCCCTTTTCTCTCCATATGTGGTCAGCTACACCTGAGTTTTCCACTTCCCCTCATGTTAAAGATTTCTGGTGTTCTTGAAGCCTTACCTTAAGGGGGCAGCCTGTCTCCCCTTTATATTTCTTTCCTCAGCTTCAACCACCTGAAGAAGGCCGGAGCATACAAAAGCTGAAATGTAATAAATATGGCAACAAAGATGATGATATTAGTCTGAATAATGTAAATAGTGCACATAATACCTCATCTCAGAAATATAGACATTACATGCAATGGAAATGTAGACCAAATAATGATTTATCAAGGAAATATAACCCTATTAAGGCTCTAAACTTTCTGCTCGGCCTCCCAAATTTAGGTTACTGCTCAAAAAGTTTTTATTCTTGTCCTCTCTCTTTAATAACAAGTGGATAAATTTTTATGAAAACTGTATTTTCCAGGTCAATAAAAAGTGAGAATAATCCATTGAAAGTGTTATGATTGCTTACTAAATTAGTATTTGTAGGGATAAAAAAGGCAATTATCTCCCTTTGGTCAAGATGTGGGTCACATGATGGCTACTTAGTGATGTCACTTTATAGACTGATGACAGTATTCAGTCCTTCAGTCTTCTTTTAGGAATCAAACAAAGCTGTTGGTTTTTTAGCACAGGTGAGGCAAGGGCTTTATCCGGATGGAAGCTAAATTTACCTTCCCAGCCCAGGCATACTGTTATTTGATTTTGTTCTTCCATGCTACCATACACATAGTTATATCAGAACTGAAATGTATAATATTAGGTTATATCATCTGCAAATGTATAGATCTTGCATTCTTTAAGAATATGGTTTATGAATATAGGTGAGATAAAGAAATAATAACACCAGTAATAAATATGTTGGCAAGACATCTGGAAATCTAAACCTGCATGAACTTAGAACAGACCTTCATTGGGATAACCCATTAAAATCCTTAGTTTATATATATACATATATATACATATTGTCACGTAGCAACGATTTCATTAACCATATAGGCGTTAGGCTAAAGTAAAATCTTAAATAAAGAGAAAATTAGTTAGATATAAAAGAAAGATAAATAAATAGATAAAAACAGAAATTTAATCCAATGCTTCCGATTCGTGAGCGAATATATTCTATGATCAGCCATACCCCCCCTCTTCTCTTCACAAAATTCTTTCTCTCCTTATCCTCTTCCACCCGCCAGCCAAGGGCCCGTGAACTTAAAAGTGACCCGACGCGAGGATGACCTGGTTCTAAGATTTCGCGTTTGACCATGAGTAAACTCCAGACACCATCAGGGTCTCATGCTGCGCGATTCACGTGATCGGGACGTACGGGAGCATGCGTTGAACTTTTGGCCATCACACAAACACTGCGTGATTTGCGCCCTATTCTCCTGCGTACCCGGTCAAGGACGAAGGGAACCCACGTGACTGTCTGTGGGGACAGCGAAAACCAAAGAAGGATTTTTCAGTTTCCCTCTGACCAGCGGCAGTTGAACATCGCTGGGCAAAAATCGTCAGACCGCCCACTGAGATGAGGAAGACCACGAAGTCTATCGACCAGTGATTGAACACTTGCGAAAAGAAGAAGAATCCAGGAACATTGTCGGTCGGCCAAGATACTGATTTATCATCAGAACTCTCGCTTCGGCGAATCAAAACTTTGTGAAGATACCAGCCCGACTGCAAGATAAGTTGGTTCTTTGGCTCGATCTATTTTTCATATACGTATGTATTCGCTCGCGCCTTCTATTCTTTACTGATGTCCTCCCCTTTGTTAAATGAATGTTCTTTTTTTTCTTTCTTTTGTTTCGCTATATATATATTTATAAATAAATGTTTAATTTTGAAATCCATCGTCTTGCGTCTGTTCTTCGTTGATTCCCTTGTGTCGCTTCCATTTCTGAGTGAAGACCGAGAAAAGAAACCACGTTTTCCTTTTTTTTAGAACCCGTGGTTCATCTATATGCTACAAGTTCGTAACATATAAAATTGGGGGCTCGTTCGAGAATCTTTTCTCCTGTTTTTTTCACTCAGTAAGAATCGCACAACTTCAGGGTATCGGCGAACTACAGGCCAAGATGTCGGTTATAGATAGTTTTTCGCATCGCCCTCTATGGAAAAATTATGTAAGCTTAAGAAGGATGATATAGTTGAAATAGGGAAGGAATTAGAACTAGAGGTAACGAAGTCTATGAGAAAAAACTCAGCTAGTCAGGATAGTCTGTGAGCATATGGTAGATAACGACGTTTTCGACGTAGAAGAATGAAGTAAATTATCACTAGACACGTCGGAACTTTCGCAGGCACAACTCGAGCTCGAGAAAGGAAAAATTGAGGCCGAGGCTAAGGTCAGAGCCGAAGCTGAAAGAGCAAAAAGCTGAAATAGCAAAAAGCTAGAATCGAGCAAGAAACTAGATTTCGGGAGTTAGACGAAAAGCGGGAACTTCACGAAGCTAGAAGTAGTGAGTTCGACTTAGCGAAGCAAGTCCGACTCGTACCGCAGTTTAACGAGGCTGACGTCGACAAATATTTTCAGCATTTCGAAAAGGTCGCCTTAAACCTAGCATGGCCCATAGAAACGTGGCCAATTTTACTGCAGACCGCACTAAAAAGGCAAAGCTCAAGAAGCGTATGCCGCGCTCTCAGTAGCAGATTGCGCTGAATATAGCATTGTGAAATCGGCCATTTTAAAGTCGTATGAGCTTGTGCCGGAGGCATACCGGCAAAAATTTAGAGCCTGCCGAAAGAGACAAAACAGACTTATGTAGAATTCTCTAAAAAAAAGAAACCTATTTCGATAGATGGGTTTATCGAAAACATCGAGTCAGATCACGATAGGCTAAGGCAATGATACTGATAGGGAGTTCAAAGAATGTGTCCCTAAATTAAAACCTACCTCGATGAAAAAGGTAGATACTTTATATGGATGGCCACCCTCGCTGACGAATACGCGTTAACACATAAGCGGGGTACGTTCAAATCATAACAACCCATCCGAATTTGGAAGCGGTCCACACCCAAGACGTGGATCTGGTTCTGGTCCGAATTGAAGTTTGGTCCGATCGGTTAGTTCAGGCCAACTCCCCAGTCCGGAGAGATGCAAATCTCAAAATCCCTGTTCTCCGTCACCGGTTTATCGGCAGACGAATAGGAGAGAGAGGGAAACTCCCGATGTGCCACTACTGCAATAGTAGGACACCTCGTGTCGAATTGTTGGACGAAGCGGAATGCCGAGTCCAGAGCCCTAAGTCAAGAGAGACCCCAAGGGCTAATTTCTTCCGACAGCGTTACCTAAATAGGAAACCGAATGAAGATGTGAGGGAGGAGATAGGCCATTTGTGTCTAATGGTGCTGTATCCCCCGTTGATAACCCACGAAGAAGAAAAATCCGTGAAGATCTTGCGGGACACTGGGGCCACTCAGTCCCCTGATTGTGGAGAGCTTCGTGCCGTGTGGATCGGATTCGGCCACTGGCGAATTTGTTATCATACAGGGTGTTAACAGCAACTTGTTAGCGTTCCCCTTCATCGAATCCACCTCACACGTGGGTTAGTTCTGGCCCTGTCGAGGTCAGAGTAGTTCCTAGTTTGCCTATGAAAGGCATATCCATGCTGTTAGGAAACGAATTGGCGGGTGGTAGGGTGATACCCCACCCTAAAGTAGTTCCGAACCGGTTGCTTCGGTAGACACCGAAGATATCGAGGAAGAGAATCTCGATATATTTCCCTCGTGTGCAGTGACCAGAGCACAGGCCAGAAAGAAGGCCGATGAAAAGATAAACGAGATAATCGATAGGACAGAAGACGAAGTGATAGACCTATCGCAGACGTTTATAAATCCTGATGGGATTAAATTATCCTCCCGATAGTAACCCAACTGGAAATAGCGATGGTATTGTTGGGCCCGCTATGGACATTCCATTATCGAGGAGAGCACTTATAACAGAGCAGGGGAGTGATTCTGAGCTCACCCCACTCTTCCGTCACGTATTGCCCGAGGATGAGTTGGAGAAAGTTCAACTGGATACTTTTATTAAGAATGAGATACTAATGAGGAAGTGGAGACCCCGCACATCTCCGCCTCAGAAGACTGGTCGACAGTCCACCAAATAGTACTCCTAAACGGTACAGACCGGAGGTCATGAGGACAGCTCATGAGATCCCATTGGGGGTCACCTTGGCGTTAACAAGACGCACGATAAGATCGTCAGATACTTTTACTGGCCGGGTATCCGAAGGGACGTGTCTGAGCATTGCCGGACTTGCCACATCTGCCAGGTTGTAGGGAAGCCGAACCAGAAAAATCCCATCGCAATCCCCACATCCCATTCCTGCCTTCGAGGAGCCATTTGTCGCATTATCGTAGACTGTGTTGGTCCGTTACCCAAAACTAAGTTAGGGAACCAATACCTGCTAACGATCATGTGCGCCTCGACCAGGTTTCCCGAAGCGATACCCATGAGAAATCTATCCGCCAGGAAAATAGTAAAGGCCCTTGTTAGCTTTTTCACCATGGTCGGCTTACCCAGGGTGATACAGTCAGACCAGGGATCCAACTTCATGTCAGGGGTGTTTCAACAAGTTACGAGAAGTTTGGGTATAAAATCCATTAAGTCAAGCGCCTATCACCCCAGTCCCAAGGTGCCTTGGAAGGTTCCACTCCACCTTGAAGAGCATGATGAGAACATATTGCCTGGATCACCAACACGATTGGGACGAAGGTATCCCATTCCTAATGTTCGCCGCTCATAGCGAATCGTACAGGAATCGTTGGGTTCAGCCCATTTGAATTAATATTTGGGCATTCAGTCCGCGGTCCTTTAAAGGTACTGAGGGAAGGTTTGTTGCAGGAAGACCCAGTAACAGAAAATTTGCTGGAATATGTTTCGTTTCCGAACCCGACTAGCAGAAGCATGTGAACTGGCTCACGAGAACCTCCGGTCAGTTCAGCATAAATGAAAGATCGATACGACCGAGACACAGTCGAACGAAATTTCAGTGTCGGGGATAAAGCATCAGTGCATACCCTTGCCCGACATCCTCTCAAAGCTCGATTCCATGGCCCGTATGAAGTGGTCAGGAAGGCCGGTGACCTCAACTACGTCGTAAGAACCCCTGATCGCAGGAAGTCGACGCAGATGTGTCACGTTAACATGCTTTAAGCCTTACTATGAACAGGGAAAGACCGACCCTGTGTTAGTAATCAGTGGGCCTAACACTATGCCCGGAGCCCACGGAGATCCGAGAAGTTATGGAAAGGGGTGACCACCCACCAAACTTTACAACTCTGAGGTACTAGCTGACCTAAGTGCGAAGCTGTCGCATTTAGCCCCTTGAGGAGAGGAAGGATTTAGCCTCCTTATCGAGGTGTTTTCAGGGGCCTGTTCCCTGACGTACCCAACAAACCACCGTTACTTATCATGATGTGGAAGTAGGAGATGCCACCCCCATTAAACAGCATCCCTACCGAGTCAACCCCACGGAAAGTCGAAATCCTACGTGGAGAAATAGCCTACATGCTAGAGAACGGCATTATCGAGCGTAGCCAAAGCAGTTGGTCCTCCCCTGCGTGCTGGTGGACAAAACCCTGACGGCTCAGTTCGGTTTGCACCGACTACCGAAAGGTGAACTTCGTCACTAAGACGGACTCGTACCCCATTCCCAGGATGGACGACTGTATTGATAAAGTAAACAAGGCTACTTATATTACGAAGCTCGATTTGTTGAAGGGTTATTGGTGTGTGCCCAACTTCGAGCGCGCTAAGAGATATTGCTTTCGCACTCCGGATGGCCTGTATCAATACCGCGTGATGCCTTTGGGATGAAAAAGAATTCCCAGGCCACCTTCCAGCGAATGATGAACCATTGCCTGCGAGATCTGGCTGGTGTAGAGACGTACATCGATGACATAGTCGTGTACAATAACACCTGGGCCGAACACATGATATCTCTACGAAAAGTCTTCCCGATCGGTTAAAGCATGCCAATCTCACCATTAACCTTGCGAAAAAGTGATTTCTGCCAGGCAGAAGTGACGTATCTCGGACACGTTGTCGGCCATGGGCGGATAACTCCGATCGAGGCAAAAATACAAAGTATAGTTAAGTACCCAGCCCCGACCAATGTAAAAGGCCTGAGGAGATTTCTCGGAATGGCGGTTACTATCGCAAGTTCTGTAAATTTCTCTGATATAGCCTCACCGCTTACCCAACTGTTGAGGAGGAAAGCCAAATTTGATTGGACACCCGACTGTCAGAGATCCTTTGATCAAATAAAAGCCCATTGTGCTCAAACCCACTGTCCTCAAAGTTCCTGAATTTACCACGACCGTTCAGGTTGGCTGTAGATGCAAGTGACCATGGCATTGGCGCAGTATTACTACAGACCGATGCAAATGGTATCGAACACCCGGTCAGTTATTTCTCAAAAAAATTCAACAATCACCAGAAAATTACTCTACAGTAGAAAAGAAACTCTTGCCCTTTTGTTAAGTTTACAACACTTCCAAGTGTATGTGTCTTCGTCCAGTCAGCCTACTTTAGTATATACTGACCATAACCCACTAACCTTCCTCAGGAAAATGAAGAATACGAACAAGGCGACTACTGTGCTGGAGTTTAGCGTTACAAAGAATACGATCTAACTATTCAGCACATAAGAGGCATCGACAACGTGTGTGCTGACGCCTGTCCCGTATCTGATCGATAAACCTTGAGGATCAAACGGGGACGAAAACAATCTCTTTTCTTTTTTTTTGAAAACTGCCGTTAATGGCATTTTCTTTTTTTTGTAGGGAGGTGTCACGTAGCAACGATTTCATTAACCATATAGGCGTTAGGCTAAAGTAAAATCTTAAATAAAGAAAATTAGTTAGATATAAAAGAAAGATAAATAAATAGATAAAACAGAAATTTAATCAATGCTTCGATTCGCGAGCGAATATATTCTATGATCAGCCATACCCCCTCTTCTCTTCACAAATTCTTTCTCTCCTTATCCTCTCTTCCACCCACCAGCCAAAGGGCCCGTGAACTTAGAAGTGACCCGACGCGAGGATGACCTGGTTCTAAGATTTCGCGTTTGACCATGAGTAAACTCAGACACCATCAGGGTCTCATGCTGCGATTCACGTGATCGGGACGTACGGAGCATGCGTTGAACTTTTGGCCATCACACAAACACTGCGTGATTTGCGCCCTATTCTCTGCGTACCCGGTCAGGACGAAGGAACCCACGTGACTGTCTGTGGGGACAGCGAAAACCAAAGAAGGATTTTCAGTTTCCCTCTG
>CAHIKZ030002711.1:830000-840000 GCA_903632075.3 Acanthosepion pharaonis | reverse complement strand
AATAGCACAAATAGCAAACATTGAAATTGTGCACCTGAACAAACGTTCGTCACATGACACTTTTTTCAGGTAAGCTTGCCATAATGTCAGCTCAAAATTCCAAATCATGTTCATGAATCTTTTAGTTAAAAAAGATGATAGCACAACATGGAAATTACAACTGCACCTTTCTTTTCAGGTGCTCTGATACAAATTTTTCTATGATGGCTCAAAATTGATTTTTTCCTTTTCTTTTTACAATCAGCAGAATAAAATCAGTCTGCTTTGATCCACATATTTTTACCTAGTAATTCATATAAGCGGTTCAACAATCTGGATGTCCTAATACTTTTGCTCAATCAAAGATATGCATCTGAAGAACATTCATGATGATGTAGAGGATGGATTGTTTGACTTTTACCCTTAAATGGTGGGCATAATCAATTGATCTTTCATTGAAGATCAGTGAATATTATCAATTGATACTTTAAACTTTTTCCAATGATACAGGCATTATTCATTCCTGATTCAAGTCTAAATGGCCAATTGGCAACTCTAGAATTCATGAAGTTATATCATTTACCAGAGAATTTGATTTCAAATAAAGCTGGAAGAACAAACCAAAACCAAATAAATCTGTATGCATACTTCTTGAACAGAAAAGAACTGACAACTTGGTGCAAAAAATGCAAAACTCCATTGTGCATAGAATGTGCCAAGGAGTGTCATAGTTTTAAAATTATTTCCTTCCCCTTTTCTTTAGTTCTATAATCTGATAGTTAAAATATTTTTATAATTTTTGTATACTATAAAACCAAAAATAAGTATACAAACTACTCTTTAAAAAGATGAATTTTCCTATTTTTTTACCCATTTAGTGTGTGTGTGTCCATGCATCCCTTGCCTGCCATTTAAGGCTTAATAGAAACTGATCAGTGACACCAAAATAACATGTACCATAACTGCCATGCCTTAGGTACACCAATGTATCTGAGAGCGCAAAAGTAACCAAAAACTGTTTCTTATAACAAAAAAATGTAATTCATTTAAATATTGCCAAGAGATTATGCAAAGACATCTCTTGATTGAAAAATAACATGAAAAAAACCCCAATTCTTCTTGTGTAAAATGTTTCTTTTCACAAATGTAAATCCAAAAGTTTGTCATAAAATAATAATGGATTTTTTTCTTTTTTCTTTTTTTATCAGATACTGCATTTTTTTAAGATCATATTTAAAAAATGACCTACATTCTGTTATTAAGTGAAGCAAGGAAAGGCTTGTCAATTTTGATGCCTCCAAAATGAAACTTCTCTCTATTACCATACATGCAAGCCACCAATCTGCCACTGCTGGTGTTGCACTGTCAGACCACTGTGTTTGTTTCGGTAATGTTAGCACTTGCGGACTGGTAGTGGCCCACCATTGGCCTGCCAGTGGCTGCCATCAGAGGATTGCTAGTGTTACCATCAGCAGCCCGCCAATAGAGTGACTCATTGCAACCTTCTTAGGCTAATGTTTTCTGCTGACATGAAGTGGAAAGATTATATTGAATCAATTGCTAGCTCTGTTGCTGGGAAAGTTGGTTCACTGTGTCATGCTAGGCATTTCTTTCTCTCCCAAGTATATCTTATATATTTATAAATTTACCATTCATCCATACTTTGAATATTGCTATGATATATATGGTCTGGTGCTCCTGCTATATATTTAGAGATTATAGATAAAATCCAAAAAAGAATTTGCAATGTCATTGGTCCTGACCTGGCATCTAGGCTTCAGCTACTGTCCCACTATCATAATATAGCTTCCCTGCACTTTTTCTATAAATACTTTCATGGTCATTTTTGTAGTACTGGATTGGTAGCAAAATCTCATTTTACAGCTGAAATGGTTAGATGTTACCATAAGTTCAATGCTATCAGTTTCTTTTCTTGGACTTCTCACTTGTGGAACTTTTTTCCTGCTTCTTGCTCCCCAGTCAAGTTTGATGTTCAAAAATTTAAATGCAATGTTAATCGTTATCTTCTGTCTTCTTAATTTGATCTTTTATTGATTTCACTCTTTAATAATGTTTGTTTTCTCATATGCTTTTGCACTTAGTAATCTCCTGTATTTTAGTGGTTTTCTTGCCTTGCTTGGGGTGAAATGATTAAATATAGTCACCATAAAAACAGTGAAACTGTTGAGTTTTGAAAATATGTTTCTTTGATTCATTGAAAATAGGCAAAAGGCATAAGTTTTATCTGATCTATATTAATGTTTTCATAGTTAAGCTGTTATATTCTGTTTATATTAAACAAGTCTGTTCTGCTTTTATTTTTCACAATCAGCTCATATATGCATGCAGGTATATTTCTGTAGGTACTTGTGGGAGGAGAACTCAGGTGCTGAGTAGAGCATTAAAACCTATCTAAATTACCAATCTCAATCTATTCATATTTATCTATTTCCAGCTCTATCAATATTTATTATGTTATTTGGAAAATATTAAAATGAATGATCAGCAATTTATTTACAATTAATGCTATCAATCAACATATGAGTTATTTAAGTTTATTTGTCTTTATAAACAAGATTTCATTGATTGGATAATAAATTCTATAATAAAATCAAAGCAATTTGTGAACAGCATTCACAAGGTTATTAATGAAAATATCCATTTTAACATTTGCATTTTAAAATAAAACTAGATTTAACCACTGAATTGTACAATATCTTTAAGACTAAATATTTTTATTAGATTGTTTGGAAAATAATGCCAGCATGAACATATACAGTAGGCTTTCCAAACCTGGACGACATCACCCATCGGTGGGTGATGAGCAACTTGTGGTCAATATAGGATTAATATTAATATTAAAAGGTATGTCTATCTTTTGATATTTTCCCATAATTTTAATTTTATGGTATAAATTTGATACACTACTTCTCTAGCAATGACCAGTAAATTGCACTCACTTTTCATGGATTGTGTTCATAATCTTTAGTAGGTTGCTATATAGATCTTTACTGGGCATATATTGTAGCCAAACACTATATATATATATATAATCTTCAGGCATTTCAAGCATGAGACAGATTGTTGCCACTAGGTATTGACCTCAGTGTCTATTTTTATATTTATATATACTCCTTGATATTGAGTATTTTTACCCATAAATATAACATACCTTAAAACTATATTTTTATCATCCTCAAATGAACACTTCTGACCACTTTTTTTCCCTACCAATTCTATCATTCATAGTGCTACCCATTTCTTTCTTTCTGATTCCAGTATCATCTAGGTGTTGATTAATAAAGATTCTTGCTGGTCTACCACTTAATCTTTCCACATAATTTGGATCCCATAATATAAACTGATACACAACTTATTGTTTACTTCTTCAGTAATGGCCTCGAAACTACACTCTCTTTTCTTCTCAAATTGTGTCAGTAATCTTGAGTAGGTTCCTAATTCTTCATTGGGCATATGTTGCTTCCAATTGATATTTAGTACAGTTCTCAGTATTTGAGTGTACACGCCATCTAGTTTTACTGTCAATGATTTGGTTAATATTCAACTGCTTGATCAGTATAAGAAGATTGTTTCTACTGTTGTTTTAAAGAAATGCACTTTCAGACTTTCTTCCTTTTTGACTTCCAGATTGTATTCACTTTGATAATGCTGTCCTTTCTATTGCAATTCTAACATGTATGTCTTTTTGTAAAGAGTTCAATCACATATACCAGATATAAAATATCAGCCACTTGATTTAGATTGTCACCTTTGAATGTTATAAGATCATTCTACTCAATTAAGAGACATAAATTGTGTTTCAATTTCATTTATATGGTGTTCAACTTGTGCTGTAGCAGATTCTAATCTGAGAATAAATATTTGTGCTTGTCCAAGAGTGTTGGATACAAAAGTGACGTCATTTCCAAAGTCTGAGATGGTGATTTCAGGCTATTGACTATCTCTTGCTTCTTTTAAGGTACATCCAGTACTTTTCTTATTAGTATTAAGTCTCATTATGAGGTCAAGGACAATGATAACCAGAAATGTGTCAAGTGTTTTTCCCTGTAAGGCATCAGCTGAAATTTTAAAAAAATTCTATATCTCCATCTGTGCTACAATATCTGTGCATCGTGTATTGATAGCCAAGACTATTTTAGTTGTTATCCTCTAAGCATTGAGTATTTCTATGAGTTTCCCTTTGTGTATGGAATCAAGTGTTCCTGAAATCGACAAATGTCACTCAGGCTAGGATTTTAGCTTTTTCATAGAAAGGAAACTATAAGAACTCCTACAGAAGGTAATGAAGGAAAGTAAGAAGAAAGGACTAAACATCAATTGCAAGAGGAATGCATGGTTGTCAGCAAAAGGAACAACCCAACATGCATATTAAAAATTGGGGATACCAAAATCAAACAACAAGTAAAACAATTTAAATATCTGGGAAGTGTTTCAACTGACGACAAAGTGCAAAACTGAAATTTGAAGGTGTATTGGGATAGACAAAGATGCCTTCCAAAATCTAAGCAAAGCATTAAGAAACAGGAAAAGTTCCTTAGAAACAAAGAAAAGAGTACTGAACTGTTAGTTAATATCAGTTCTCCAGTGAATGCTGGACAATATCCTTGCAGATAAAGAAGATACTTGAAGCAACAGAAATGTGGTTCTACTGAAAGATGCTGAAAATGCCATTGACAGAACATGCGATTAATGACAAAGTTTTGGAGAAAATATAAACAAAAAAGGCACTTAAACTTAACATCAGAAAGATATAGTTGAAATTTCTAGGGCACATAATGAGGAAGGAGGACTTGGAAAATTTGATACTCACAATATAGATTGAAGGCAAGAGGGATAAAGGAAAACAAAGCATAACCTGCCTTGTGAGCTTAAATAAATGAATGGCAGAACAGGGTTTAAAGGAGAGATAAGAAAAAGATAAAATTTATTAAGAGCTGCATGGGATAGGAAATTGTGGAGAGCCAATAACTTTGAAGGGACATGACACACAGAAGAAGAATTCTCAATGAGACAATGCAATCTAAGTATTTCTGCAACAGCTGATTTTTTTCTTTTTTTTAAGTCCATTCCACTTAAAATTCTCAATAATGGATCAACAAGTTGATGAATTCTATTCGTGAGGAACATCTTTGAGTTTGGGTTTGTAGTGTAGGCAGCTTAAGGAATTCAAAGAAATCTTTATTTTTATACTTGGAAATCTTTATTTTTACTTGGAATAACTTTAGCTTATTTAATTGAAATATAAGTTTTTTTTTCCTACTGACTTGCTATGTTATGTTTATTGCATAGCAAATTTTTTATGTGCAAAATTTAATAAAAAACATAATTTAGCAATCTTAGAAATTAATTTAATATTTTTCACTTACAGTTAATTTAATATATTTCTTTATTAAATTTTTATTCATAAAAAAAATTTATAAAATATGTATATTTTTTATTCTGTGTAAATTAAAGAAAAAAAAAACAGACAAGGTAGTATTATTACCAAAAAAGTGTAATTTTACTTGATTTAAAAAAAAATTATTTATCTGATTTTTTTTTTTTTTTAGATCTTTCTTACAAATGTTACAAAGAATCTTTCAGGAAAGTTAATTTTAATGTTTCATTTAATTTTTAACAGATTTTTCTTTTTAAATTTTTTTTCAATAGGAGTAGATAGGTTTGTCTATTGTCCAATTTGCTATCCTTTGAACAGGAGTAGAGGTTTATTCCTTGTTTCATGTTTAGGATTGGCATTCTGGTTCTTCCTTCTAAACTTTTCTCATTCTGTTTCACTCTCAGTGACCCATTGTGTCTTGGTGACATCGTTGCCTTGCATGGGTGAAATGATTAAAAAAGAAAAAATTGTTTTTACACTGAAATTTATTTAAAAATACCATTATTTGTCATATAAATCTAATTGGGTATCTCGATGTGGTGCAATGTTTAGCAAGCTTGTCCTGTTAGAACAATTATGAATCATTTCAGCCTAATGCCAATATTACTGAAAGTAATAAAATCAATTTAATTTAATTTTATTTCATTTATTATTGTTCATGATAACAAATATATTGATAGATAAAATTTAATTTTTTGAGTAATTTGTATTTTTCTTTCTAAAAGTATAAAATGTGGGATTTTAGTTTAGTTTGTCCAAAAAAACAAAAACAAAAACATAGAAGCAAATGTAATATTTTATGCTACAAAATTAATGAAAAATCGTTCATTAAGAATGTTGTTCAACTTTTAATTTTTTTTTTACCCATAATTTTAAAATTGCAACATTTTTTAACTAAACCTCTTTCTTTCCTTTATTTGCATTTTGGATAATAGTAATATTGCCAATTCCTGTTTATTTGGTATTCATTGACCAACAATTTTGGGTTGAAACTTATAAAATCTTTCAATTTTTCATATAAAATATATTTTTATTCTTTCAACTTTTATCCCTCATTCCAGTTACTGATGGTTTTTCCTTCCTAAAATTTTTTTTTTTTTTTTTTTTTTGTTGAATGTCATCATTTGTTTTATTTTTACTTTCTGTTTTGTTTAGAAAGACCATTCATCAACTTTGTTTTTATATCTCATTGATTTATCAAAACTAATTTAGGTTTTATTCATATCTCCAAAAAAAAAAAAAAAAAAAAAATGTTTTAAATAAATAAAATTTAAATCACTATTTAAGTTTATTGCTGGATCTTGATCTGATGAATTTGTTGGATATTTTAGGTTTTTTTTTTAAGGCAGTTCACTCCAAGCAATCACTGAATGTGCCATCATTAGCATGAGTTGATGGATTCTATGCTGAGTATTGATTTATCTGCTCTTAGACTAAAGTGCAAGCCAATTAGTATCTGCTTTTGTTGCTGAACCTGTTGCCAGTTTCCAAACCTTTGCACATTTCATGATATTGGATATCTACATCATCATCATACAATCTATGTTCCTGAATACATATTTCACAGATTTTAGGTGTATAATAAGAAGTTGTTTCTGAAACTAAAAAGAAGTTACAATTTTACATCCTTGGGTGGGACCCCATAGTACCTGATGTCCCACTAATTTTTCAAACAAAAATTTGTACCATATTATCCATTAAAATCTCTGTGTCATATCTACATAAATTATCATATCTTGTGATTTAAAATTATAAGTACAAGTGTACACTATTTATATAGTGATATAATTATGTTGTTTTTTTATGTTCTATTTTATTTTTCTTGAATCATTTGATGTTTTCAAACTATGATGATTTTAGTTTCAAAAATGGAGGTAAATGAAAAACTATAGCCTCACAAAACCAACTTTCCTTGTGGTTTTCAAGGTCTTTTTATATTTATTTCAATTCATATCAAAACAGCATGAGATCTTATATATTCCCTTTATTAATTTTTTCAATCAATTTCTGAATCAAGTTAAATTTTGAGACAAAATATCCTCATTTTTGTTTCTTCCTTTTCTAAAAAATAACAAACTTCTTGATCAAATGTCTTTTTATTTAAACTATTGTTATCAACACCAGCTCTTTTTCTAGTTTTTTTTATTATTGGGCAAAATGGGGTGTATTTATAATTTCAAATAAGGTGTTTTTTTTTAAAATTTCTAAAAATGTATATTTAATAAATATATATCATATTTCTTGCTATATATTTTCATTCAAAATTTGTATTAAAGCAAAGAAATATGTAATATTCAATATTTATTGAGATTTATTATCCACCATCATAAAGACTGAAAAATAAAATTCACAAAGATTATTGTTTAACTGTTGACTGCAAATATGTCTTTGTTTTCAATGACATTAACCTCTCAGGTCAAATAGAATTTATCCTACAATTGTCCTCAAATATTTTAAAAGCATTCTAAAACATTAAAATAATGTTTGAAGTGTGCAAATAATATATATATATATATATATAAAAAAAAAAAAATATATTTTGTTGAGATCACAGAAAATCCAGGTAGCCTTCAATAATTTTTTAGTTTTACAATTTACAATTTTTAAAATTGAAACACTATAAAAATTGTTATATTTTCCAATTTCTTTTTAATTTGTAATTCTGATTTTGAATATATTTTACAATGTTTAAAATATAAAAATATTAACTTTATTTTTTTTTATTAATTGTGTCTATATATATAAATCATTTATATATATATATATATATATAAAATAATCAAACACAATATTCCATGATTTTAATTTTATTGAATTGGTAAAAATTTAATCAAATCAATTCATCAGACCTTTCAAATTCAGCTTTTATTATTTTTATTAGTGTTTGTGTATTTTATATTTCATTATCTTTCCTAAAGATAAAGTTTTATCCGATGTTTGTATTCTGAAATCATAGAGATCATTAGATTTTGTTTAAGGTTGATATATCTATATATGTAATTATTTTTTTTTTTTTTATTTTTTCTAATTCTTAAACACAAACTCAAACAAAAACATTAGAATAAATGGTTTGTTGCTCCCAATTTTCTGTAGAATTTTATTAAACCTTTTGTAAATGGAATTTTTCCAAACAAGGCCAATAATGAAAAATAAAGAAAAAAAGTGTGCAAGGAATAAGAAACTTTAGCAAAAAAAAAAAAAAAAGGAAGGTTTGTTTTAAAGAGGAAAAAAATATAAAATCTACTCCTGTTCAAAAGAACTGGGGATGACAAACAACCCTATATACTTGCCCCTTATATTCATATATATATATATATATATATTTAAATTGATTTTGTGTGTGCACAATTATATTTTTCCCATTTTAGAACATGTTAGAAATAATCCGGTAATTTATAGTATTTTTGTTTTTGTTTTTTTTTTTAAAAACAGTGCTCCAAATGTAGTAGATCAATAAATTATATATTATTTAAAAAAAATATGATTCCTTTGCTATATAAGAGTTCTCATGTTTATAAAAAACGAGATATAAAACCCTCAATATAATTATTAAAATTAAATTGAATTAAAAATATCAAGCCCTGTTTCATCCTCAAGTAAAAATTTAGGAATAAACAATCTTGAAATTTATGCATCTTTATAAGCATGTTCGTTTGCAAAATTAATTACTATGAAAATGGCTGGGGCGGCCATTGTGATAAGGGGTCTAACAGTTAATTCTTATCCACATATCAGTCACCTTCGAAAAAGAGGTCAAGGTAGGGTGGGGTATCTATTTCAAAGCGGCTGATGGCATTCATGTACGCACATTGTCTGGTCCGTTACAGCTTTTGGCACCATGATATGTCGTGAAGTGTATAGAGAATTTTGTTTTATTTTATTTTATCTATTTATTTATTTATTATGTTTTTTTTCCAAATGGCTGTTTCATATATAAACACGTCACACTACAATCTGTTTTTTGATGACTTCATAAAGGTTTTTTCTATTTAATGATTGGGTTAAGCTTTTAAGCCCTTTATTAAACTATGAAATTTGATTTTTTTTTTTTTTTAAGCTAATTATTTAATGCAAAAATTTGTTGATGTCAGCAAAAAACTGTTAACTCATGTTTATGGTTTAATAAATTTTCATTATTTAGAAACGTAATTATGTGTAGTTTTTCATTTAGGCATAAAGGGCATGGGTCATCCCAGGTTTTACAAGTTCTTGTTCTGTTTATTATTTTCCATTTTACTTTTGATGTTTTATTCATTTCTTTTAAATGCCAAAAATATTTGGATAGAGATGTCTGATTTCTACTTCTAATATTATTAAAGGAGCTTTTGTGTTGTCTCCATCTAATTTTAAACTCATTCTTCATTGACCCAATGTATATCCTATCAGTGTTAGGACTCTCAATGGATGAGATAGTACTTTGGTATACCTCGGATTTTATGAGGCATTTATTTTCCAATGGGCAGTCTTCAGGGTTTCTACAATCACATAATTTTTAATTATTTTTGTCTAATTTTAGTTTAGGATTTTTATTAATACTGTTTTGGCATGCGTGTTTTTCCAGGATTTTATTATTATGTTTTTTTATGATTCTTTCTAGATTTTCAGTGCAACTGTAACTTAATT